>LNAC01001201.1:40477-87724 GCA_002007465.1 Ailurus styani | reverse complement strand
TTTGTCATTTGCTTTAAGAATGATAGATAAATAAAGGATATCAAGCTGTATAAATGTGAAATTATAAAATCTTTAGATTTATTTTACTTAAAAATTTACTTGATCTCTAAAAATGTAGTATAACACATTAAAAGAGAGGAACCCCATAGAGTTATAAAACAGCAATTTTAGTTTTCCTCTTGACTGCTTCTGTAAACATACTATTTCAGCTTCTTGTTCCTACCCTGGATAGGTCTATTAACTTTTTTCCAGTCACTCAGATAATAAATCTTTTTATTACTTTTTGTTACATTCATTTTATTTTAGTAAAATGTCTGTGTAACTAGCTATACATTTCCTTTAAAGCTATACTCCGACTTGCTAAGGCTGGAAGGGGATTGGTAACAGAGACGAGACCATTTGGTTGGAATGTGTACTGAAGTTGTTTGTTCGCCTGAGATATGGCTGCCATGCCAGGGTCTACATTTTTTCACTCCTCTTGGGTCTGCATTCAGCCATGGAACTAAGTTCTTAGCAATCCATAACAATTGGTGTTTTTCTCCATTTTCTTCTCAGCTGCTGGTTGGATGGCCACACCTGGGATAACTTTGGAAGCCACTTGATGATAAAGGTTTAGTCAGTTGGGTCTTTGAGGAGTAGGCCCTCCGTTTATTAACCACCCACCCACCCCAGCTGATTTGACTATGTGGGCAGAAAGTCAGCTTGTTTTTGAGCATTGACATTTTATTTCTGTACTTTCTTTCCTGGCCTTCCTCTCTTCCACTGGGGTCTTAGTGAAGAGAGTACTTTGTATTTGAAATTCTTTGCTGGTCTTTCTCTATATGTAGGCCAGTCGTTCTCAAGAGTATTGTGTAGCAGCATTAGCATCACTTGGGGACTTGTTAGAAATGCAGATTCTCAGACCTCACCCTAGGCCTTCTAACTTTGTGGGTAGGGCCCAACAAGCTGTGGTTTTAAAAAGTCCTCAGGTTCTGATGCACACTAAAGATTAAGAATCACTGATATGGGGCACATGGGTGGCTCAGTAGGTTAAGTGGCTGTCTTCAGCTCAGGTCATGATCCCCGGTCATTATCAAGCCCCACATCAGACTTCCTGCTCAGGGGGAGTCGGCTTCTCCCTCTCCCTCTGCTGCTCCCCCTGCTTTTCCTCTCTTGCTCACGTTCTCTTCCTCAAATAAAATTGTTTAAAAAAAAAAATCACTGATAAAGGTAGTACCTTTTCCAGATGTCTACTTTTAATTCTTACCCCAGTTCTTGGAATACCACCCTTCAGGGATTTGCTTTATTGAGGTTTCTAGTCCTAGAGCTGGTGAAGTTCAGTTTAATGTGGCCATAGGCCTATTCTGTATGTGAAACATTTCTGAATCCTTTTCTTCTAAAATCTTGGGAGTGTAGACTTACCAAGTAGATTCCTCTCTATTAGGTAGCTATTTGGCCAATTTTTTTTCCTGTATGTGTTTACTACAGATTTTTGGGCACTAAGAACACAGTCCAGACTCTCAAGATTAAATTGAAGGGGGAGAGGAGCCCCCTGTCTGCATGTGGGGAAGCAGCTGGGTGTTGCATAACACTTAGGTAACTCTCCAAAGAAATCTCTTTGGACTCAACCATTTTATAACTTTGAGGATGTTGGGCTAGGAGGTACTAAACCAATTTTTGGCTGCTTTGCAATTCTGGAAAAAACTGAGGTAACATTAGTCACAACATCATTTGTATAAGAGTGTGTGGATGTGTGTGTATGTAGCGTGGGTTAGGGGTCAGAATTCCACGAGGAATCTTAAATTCTGACTTTGGGAGGATTTAATCTTGGAGGTCTGGGTGGCTCCTGACCAAAACTAGAGTTCTAATGTGAACTGCAATTAGAATGAGATTTGGGAACGCTAGTGGTCTGATAGTTGTTACAAGTTTAAAAGTTAGTCTTTTAATCTCGTGAGGGTCAAAATACATCTCTGCCTACCTAGTTATAGTGAATATTCCTGATTGATTCCTCAAAGTGAAATCTCTGGAATAGCCTGGCACCTATTGAAATTATTGATTCCCAGACTACAGAGATTCTGATTTCATTGTTCTGGAGTGAGGCTTTGGCACTGGTTTTAAGAAATCTCTAGATGGCTTGACACTGCAGTGGGTTAAAGGAATATTAGTACACTCTGCTCAACCTAGTTGAAGCAAAAAGACAAGTTTTTGAAAAAATAACTATGCTGTTACATGGTTAAAGGATAAATTGAACAAACTATGAAGAGGACTGGGAGGATTTCCAGGGCAACTGGGACTCAAACTCGATTCAGATCCCTTCACTGTTTCTCCTGTTTTCTTTCTGTTAGCTGCATTCTCTTTACAAAGCAGCCTTTTTGTGAATGGATGGAGAACATGGCTGCTAGTAGTTCCCAAGTGTTAAGTCTTTGTGTACCGCTGTTGGAAAAAAGAAAGACTAATTAACCAGCCCACACGGGGAATTAGGAGAGGTATTTATGATTCCAGGTGAATCTAGGTCAGGAGTCCATTGGGGCCTGAATCCTGTAAGAATTTGGCAGTCCCCCAAATGTCCATGTATGAGAGAAGGTAGTCCACCTCTCAGGAAAGGAGATGCTGAGTTGGTCATATTTTAGATACCCACCATAAGTTGAGCACATAGAAATTTTTGATAAAAAAATAAGCAGGTTGTGCATATTTATATTCCCAAACTCCCCACCATCACTATTCATTTATTAATTGTATTCATTTAGTGAAAAGTGTGGTCCTCTGCCTGACACTGGTCTAGTTACCTTGGAAATGGAGAGTGGGGAGGAAAATGGAAGAAAGATAAACAAGAAAACAAATGAATTAGTTTTTGAAAGTCTTAAGTTTGTGTTTTAACTATCCAGCCATTGCAATACTCAGAAGAAGTTTGCTTCTAATTTTACTACTACTGCCTGCTCAAAATTCTTTGTCTACATTATCTTTTCAAGTTATGTTTACATGTTTGCATTTGTTAAGGGCTTTGGAAGGTTGCTTCATCTGTGCTGTGCTATGCTGTATTTCAAAGAAAAGTCCTGTGCTAGGTTCTGAGGTCACTGGAAATAGCAAGTGCAAGTGTCTCGTGAAGAAATAAAAGGCATGATTTGGGTGAGAAAGGCTATTAATGGCTGCAACATAGGGAAGAGTTTGGAGCTAGAGAAGCAGATGGAGGGCAGATTACAAGCATTAGAAGGTCAAGGGAAGAAGTTTGCTTTATCCTAAATAAGATGGGAAATCAATGGCAAATATACAGAGAGCTTTGCTAGTGCTGTTGTAATCACTTTACATACATAAATTCATTTTATTCTCACAGCATCCCAATGAAATCAGTATGACCTTTAACATCTATATTACAGATGAGGAAGCAGAGGTTCAGAGAGGTTATGTAATTTACGCAAGGTCACCAAGCTAGTGAGAGGCAGAGCAGGGATTGAAATCTAAGCCTAAGCACTCAACCTCCATACTTGAGCACCTTTCTACTGCATCATTAATAAGTCATAGTGGAGCCTAGAGTGGAATCCCGTATTTTGACCTGAAAGTCCATACTCAAGACACTACATGATACTGGGCTAAGGGAGGAACAGATTTGTAGATGAAAATGATGAGCTTCCTTTGAACATGTTAAGACATTTATGTCTTAGACTTCTGCAGGTATCCGAAGGAGATACCGTGTTTACAGCACTAATCTTCCTCAAAAATTGTTCTTGGTAGGTATTCTTTTTTTTTTTTTTAAAGATTTTATTTATTTATTTGATACAGAGAGAGAGATTACAAGTAGGCAGAGAGGCAGGAAGAGAGACAGGGAGAGGAGGAAGCAGGCTCCCTGCTGAGCAGAGAACCCAATGCGGGCCTGGATCCCAGGACCCTGAGATCATGACCTGAGCCGAAAGCAGAGGCTTTAACCCACTGAGCCACCCAGGCACCCAGGTATTCTTGCCCTTTATGAAACAGGATCAATTTTGTGGCTTGACCAGGTGGTGTATCCAAATCAGAATCTAGGTCAGGAGTTGGCAAATTTTTCTGTAAAGAACGAGTTAGTAAATATTTTAGGCATTGAAGACCAAAAGGTCTCCATCTCAACTACCGAACTATATACTATGATATAAACTCAGCCAAAGAATATCTGAGCAAACGAGTAGCAATGTGGCTATGTTCCAATACCACTTTATAAACACCGAAACTTGATTTAAATAATTTTCATGTTTTGAAATATTCTTTTGATTTTTTCCCAACCACTTAAACAGTTCTTAGCTTGTGGACTGTACAAAAACAGGCAACTGACTGGATTTGGCCCATAGGCTGTGATCTAGGTGGTTGAATTCAAAACCCTGGAATGTGCTCACAAAACCAGTAATAACCACAGAAATAAAAATTATAGGATTGTTGTAAGGCCTAAATGAGGTTATGGCTACAAAGCACTGAACACAATTTCTGGTATTTAGTAAGCTATCAAAAGGTCAATTAGTATCTTTCCTGATAAGTCCTTTGTCTTCCTTTGGCATTCAAAAGATTTAAGAACTGTTTTCAAAGTGCAATGTGATGAGTCTAACAGTAAGTGGCACTCTTATCTCAAGTTTAGGAGCTGCAGGCATTATGTAGGCTGGAGAAACTCAGGTGCTGCTTAAGATAACTGGCTTGTTTTTATTCAACAAGTGAGACGTGTTGCCTATGCCTCTGGCCTACAAAATCTTTTCTTTTTTTAAAGATTTTTATTTATTTCACAGAGGGAGAGAGATCACAAGGAGGCAGAGAGGCAGGCAGAGAGAGAGGGGGGGAAGTAGGCTCCCCGCTGAGCAGGGAGCCTGATGCGGGCCTGGATCCCAGGACCCTGAGATCATGACCTGAGCCGAAAGCAGAGGCTTTAACCCACTGAGCCACCCAGGTGCCCTACAAAATCTTTTCTTATGGAGAAAACAGGGTGTGACTTTTTCAAAATACTTAATATTATGTTGTGAATACAGGTCTTTTGATCAGAGCCTTTCTCTCCTGGACAAGACCTGGGTGAGGCCTCGGCACTATTGGTGAGTACTGAGGGAATGATGACAGATGCTTCTCCCAAAACCCAAAATAAAACAAGTTGTAAAACAAACAAAAAACCCCCACAAAAAACAAAGATCTGCTATGGATACCAACCAACTGTTAAGAGCCATTCAAAATAAAAAACTGACATAGAAGGATATTCTGGATATGATCAAAGCAAGTTTGTAGGCTGAGTTCATATTTGTGTCTCTGTATATTCAAATTGGAAAAATAAAAATGATTTCATGGATGAAGAAATTAAAACTCAAGAATGTAATTTGCTCTATACCAAGGACACTTCAGCTAGCAAATGGCTGAATTAAAACTCAGGTTTATAAGAAAAGAAAAGAGAAGAGAGAAAGAGCAAGGAATGGTAGAATTGGGGCTATACTATTTATTGACTGTTTAGCCAATTGAAACTCAATTTCCTTAACTGGTAATTTTTTTTTCAGTGATCCAAGATTCGTTGTTTACGCACCACACCCAGTGCTCCATGCAATACTTGCCCTCCTTAATACCCACCACCAGGCTCACCCATCCCCCCACCCTGGTCCCCTCCATAACCCTCAGTTTGTTTCTCAGAGTCCACAGTCTCTCATGGTTCATCTCCGCTTTATGTTTACCCCAATTCACTTTTCCTTTCCTTCCCCTAGAGACCTCCATTTTATTCCTTATGTTCCCCAAGTAAGTGAAACCATATGATAATTGACTTTCTCTGCTTGACTTATTTCACTGAGCATAATCTCCTCCAGACCCTTCCATGTTGATACAAAAGTCAAATCAAAACCCTACTGAGATACCATCTTACACCAGTTAGAATGGCCAAAACCAGTGGGACAGGAAACAAGTGTTGGAGAGGATGTGGAGAAATCTTTCACTGTTGGTGGGAATGCAAGTTGGTGCAGCCACTTTGGAAAACTATGGTAATTCTTATACCCATCTCATAAGGTAGGTATGGTTAGTGATGAGAGTGAAAGAGAAGACCCATTCTAATTCTTTCTGAAATTCATTTGTCCCCAAGCAGCATACTCAGTTAGGTCTCAGGTGTGGTAATCATCTGTGCACAAGTATCTGATCTGGAAGGGCTAAGGGGTTACCTGGGATGCTTACATGGTGGGCTACTTACAGGAGAGAGTGATAAAGAAAAAAAAGGGAAGGCACAAATAAGAGAAATGAAGATGGGACATTCCTATAGATTTTATAAACAGTATGAAATAATATGAAAATATGGAAAACTTTATACCAATAAATGTGAAAAATTAGACAAAATGGACAAATTCTTATAAAATTGTCAATATTGGTTTACGAATAGAAAACTTGAATAGCTTTCTAATGATTTTTTTAGAAGACATACCAGTAGTCAAAATCTCACAAAGAAGACTTCAAGTTCAAATAGCTTTGGTGGCATGTTCTACCAAACATTGCCTGAAAAAAGAAAAACAAGTTTATTTTATACTCTTTCAGAGAATAGATAAAGAGGGAACATTCTCTTTTTTATGAGGCTAGCATAAATAAAATACTAGCACATTCAACCCAGGAATATGTAAAATAAAAAGTAATGTTTTATGGCCAATCTGTTTATTTTAGGAATGTGGAATAGAAAATTAGTGTATTAAGGAGGGCACGCTTTGCACAGAGCACTGGATGTTGTATGCAAACAATGAATCATTGAACGCTACATCAAAACTAATGATGTATTGTATGGTGGCTAACATAACATAATAAAAAATTAAAAAAAATTAGTGTAGTGACAGCAATAGTAGATTGAAAGAGAAAAATCACTTGATCATCTCAATAGATACACAAAAGGCATCTATAAAATTTAGTATCCATTCATGAGAAAAAGAAAAAAATATTTAGGAACAGAAAAGAACTTTCTTAATGTAATAAACAGTAGCTCCATAAAACCTATAATATAATACATACCCAAGGTGGGAGTTGAAACCTTTTAAGAGCTGGAGTCAAACAGAATGCCTGCTATCAAAACTTCTCTTTTGTTACCATACCAGCACGGTAATGGGTGGGGGGAATGTAGGATTGAAAAGGGAGAAACTAAACTGTCATTATTTGCAGGAAATATGACTGTCTACATAGAAAACTCAATATAATCTACAGATAATTTATTAATAAGAGCTTACTGGTTGGAGGGGAAAAATCACTATTTAAAAATGAAGTACATTTCAGAATACCAAAAAGAAACAATATAAAAATTTAAAAATAAGATACATGTAAAATAGCATCAATAATATGAAGTACCCAGGAAAAAGTCAAGGTATAAGTTGAAGATCTCTATGGGGAAAATTTAAACATTTTATTAAGGGATATTAAAGAAAATCTAGATATAAGGAGCTAAAATATGTTTATGAATTGGAACACTCAGTATTGTAAAGAGGTCAAATTTAATCCACAAAGTGGAAGAAAAATACTGTATTTACAGCAGATTAAATCAGCAGGGGACTAGTATCCAAAATATGTAAACCTCTCATAATTTATATGAATAGTTATCAACTTATGAGAAGAAAAAATTGAGAATCCCAACAGAAAAATGGGTAAAATAAGCATTTGCCCCCTTAGCACTTCCCAGATCCAAATGGTTCATAAACAAAAGAAAAAGTATTTATTAACCTTGCTAGTAAAGAGGAAAGTGCAAATTAAAGACAGAGTGAGGTGCTATATTATCCTTTACCAATTTGGAAAAAAAATCTGATAATACTAAATGTTGATGAGGATGTGGAATAGGAGAAATTCTTACACACTACTGGTAGATGTCTTGGGAAACAGGCATTATTTAATAAGTTTCAAAATGTATATCCCCTCTGACCCAGTAATGTCACTCTCAGAAGTGTACTCCAGAGGAGGTTCTGTACATGTGCACAAGGATTTGTGTACAAGAATGGCCAGGAGGTCATTGTTCGTGATAACTGAAACAAAGTGAAGTGTTTATTTATAACGTAACGGACAAATAATTTGAGGCATATCCATTCCCAGAAAAATATTCAGTAATAGAAACAAACAACCTACAGGAATACACAGCAGCATGAATGAACCTCACAAATACACTGTTGAGTGAAAGGAATAAAACACAAAATCTTACAGATATGATATCATTCATACGATGTTCAAAAACAGGCAAAACTATACTCATAATTTTGGAATGCATACACAAGTGGTAAAACCATAAAAAGGATGAAGGCTTATTCCAAAATTTAGAATAGTGATTATCTGTAGGAGAGGACAAAGGTTTTGTGATCAGGAAGGGACACACGGGCTTGGAGTGAGTGTCAACAGAACTCGAGGAGACTGGCAATATTTTACTTTTTGTTTTGGGTCCTGGTTGCTTTATAAATATTTGTACACTATAAATTTATATGCGCAATGTTTTATACCTCTCTTTTGTTTCCCACCAGACAACAATTTAACCTTAAAGCTATGTTGTGACATCATCACGCACCCATCATCTTTGAAAAAATGCAAAAGTCTGATGGGACCGTTACTGGCAAAGCCGTGGAGCATCCCAAGTGTTCTCCTCACTGGCCGTGAGAATGTCAACTGGCATAAGTGCTTTGGAAAATGGCTCAACCACATTCTGGTAAAGAGGATGCCTATGAAAAGAGAAAACTGAGACTGTAGGTCAGGGATGAAGAGGGAAAATAGTAAAAGAAAAGAAAAGAAAGAGAGCTCACTGGATTGATGAGGACTCCATGCCTTGAACTGAGGAGAACGATCAGCTTCACTCTCTGACCTGAGAGTAAAAGACGAACAAGCCAACAAAAGAAAGAAGAGGTGCCCCACCGGAGAACATGCCCAGGGTGGGTGACCGCTCACACAGCTCCCCACTCCAGTGTGGTCTCTGTCGGAAGCAGTGGGCCCTGCATTTCCAAGATGGGACTGTGCGTAAGAGTTCCCGCAGTGACTCATACATAGCTCCACAGAATTTTCTTCAAGGTAGACCCCTTTTCATTTTTCAGTTTCGTCACTGGGAGCCTCACTGAGTTATTGAGGGTAAATAATTTTACAGCCCTCCCCACTTCCTCTCCTCTGAAGAGGACTGGTTATGGTGGGCAGGACAGCATTAACTTCCCTTAGGAGTTAGTTACTTGCTGGGCAATACTTTGATTTCCCAGAATGCTGCCTTGTCCTTGCTGGGTTACTGTTTACTATCCTGTGCGAAGAGCGCTGGAGAGGGCTCTAACTGTCTTTTGCACTAGTTTGAGAGTGACCTGAAGCTTAATCTCACTGGCATTCGTCTCTAGTTACTAAAAAATAAACACTGTCTGCACACACGAAAGCTCTTTATCATCTCCCCAGTGTTGTGAAGAGCATGTCCTTGTAAGTTAAAAGGCACTTTATTAGTGAAATGCCTTTTTTTTTTTTGTAAGAGAAAGAACAGTGCATATTTGGAAAGTCAGATTTTCTTTTTCCATCTCTCCATCTCATCCCTTTCTGGGAGGGTGTCTCTAGTGGACAATTGCTTTTGCTACCAGAATCCATTTTTCCTCTTGAAATGCACCACATTTTTTCTTTGGCGGAACCACCTTCTTTGACTTTAGAACACAAGGTTTGGTAATCTGACTCAGGCTCAACCCAATTAGTCCTTTTTGAGCCCGTGGACACAGATAATTTAGGAATGAGTCTGTGACCCAGTGTGGGCCTTTGAGGGGATGTGAATCACTGGACCTGTGTGAGAGCAGCTGAAAGATGTTCTTGGTCGGTGGCTGTGTGCTCTGCAGGTAGAGCAGAGGGACACCATGGAGACTCTGAGAAACTGGAGACAGCCAGAAACCAGGTCCCCAGTGACCTCACTGGGGCCACTGAGTCAAGTCTGTCAGCAGCTGATCTTTTCAATAATGTTAGTCCATAAATTCACTTTATAGTTTAAGCTAGTCTGAAGTTGGGTTTTCTCTTAACTACAACTTTAAGACTGATGAGGCAAAGGTTTATTGGCATAAGAGCAACACTAAGCTCTAGCTAGGCAAGGTGGTCCATAGCAAGGGACATATTTAGTTGTCTTGTAAATCTATCATCATTCTGAAGACCTGGAAGTTCCCTCGGGTATGCCCAGGGTCTCTGGTCTGAAGTTGCCCTCTCAGTGCCTGGGCCTGGTGGGGAGGCAATGCCAAAAGCAACCTGATGCAAATGAGCGCTCTGAGAACACAAAAATGAATGTAAAATAAAAGTAAAAGGACTTTCATCTGAGGTGGAGGCTTTGAACTGACAGGTGGTTTAAAGAGGAGTATATAGATATGTTTTGTACCTTCTCCTCGATCCCCTTGTGTTCATGATGTTCCTAATTGTCCACGGGTGAGACTTTTTTCCAGGATGTTGACAGTGAGTATTTTGTGCTACTGAGATTATGGTATTTTTTAAATTTATATTCTTCTTTTTGTTTTCTTCCAGAATTTTCTACAGTGGATATGACTTATATAATAAAAAAAGTTTTCAAGTACTATACAGACACACAAGTTTACAAGCACTTTTATTTATTTTTAAAGTTTTTATTTAAATTTCAGTTAGTTACTATACAATGTAAAATTAGTTTCAGGTGTACAATATAGTGACTCAGCACCTCCATATGTCACCCAGTGCTCATCACAAGTGCCCTCTCTCATCTCCATCACCTATTTCACCCATCTCCCAGCCCACATCCCCTCTGGTAGCCATGAGTTTGTTCTCTATAGTTAAGAGGCTATTTCTTGGTTTGCCTCTCTTGTACTTTTTTCCCCTATGGGCGTTTGTTTTGTTTCTTGGATTCTACATGAATGAAATCATATGGTGTTTGTCTTTCTCTGACTGACTTATCCCGTACAAGCACTTTTAAAAGGAAGTCACATGGCTAGATGCAATCTGGAAGTCAGAAGATCTAGCTCAAAATTGCTTAACTTAACTTCTTACCCTTAATATCAAAACTGAGTGCCTCCCTTTGCAAAATTTTGGGACTAATAATACACAGAAACTGAGATGTTGTGGTTTAAGTAAGAGAGGGCTTTCGATTCAAATCGAGTATACATAGGATTCCTTAGGTAGTCATCTCTTTGATACCCATTCTTTAGCAGCTCTCCTATTGTACAAAGTAGACTCTAATTGGACTGAGTTTTTCAGGTTAATTCCATCTGTCTCACCCATGTTCTCCTGTCTCCTGACCTGGGTCAAATTCTCTAACTTCCATTTTATAAATTTTGTCTAGTTGCCCTTTAGTTATCTAAATTAGTTATTAGTTATTAGTTATTGTGAATTCTAATTACACATAATCCTAATGTTTCATTTGGTGCTTGGAGGCTAACTTTAAGGAGTCTGAGATTTTTCTGCTGCAGAAGGAGAAAAGCAAAAACACAGATTTAATCTGTACAGTGAGTGGTATTGTACGTAGCACCCCTCTCCATGAGTGTAGCCAACACTCAACAAACACACTTTATGAGAATTCACAGTACAACTTTCCAAAGGCAATTTACAAATGAATTAATTCCCATACAAAATACTTCTTTACCAAAAACACATTCAAGGGCTCTTTTTAAAGATTTTATTTTTTTTTTTTATTTATTTCACAGAGGGAGAGAGATCACAAGGAGGCAGAGAGGCAGGCAGAGAGAGAGAGGGGTAAGCAGGCTCCCCGCTGAGCAGGGAGCCCGATGCGGGCCTCGATCCCAGGACCCTGGGATCATGACCCGAGCCGAAAGCAGAGGCATTAACCCACTGAGCCACCCAGGCGCCCTCAAGGGCTCTTTTTAAAAAGCAAACTTCCATTGCCCGTAATTAAAGAATCATAGGCCTCTGTGGATCTTTTAGGATCAACTTGACAAATAAACTCAGTCATGATGTATCCATTTCAAGGGCGTGATAAACATTGCTGCTTTCACTCAATGTTTTCATCCAGTGGCATCCACCCAGGGCTGCAATAAAGAATGAGGAAGCTCGGGGCGCCTGGGTGGCTCAGTGGGTTGGGCCTCTGCCTTAGGCTCAGGTCATGATCTCGGGGCCCTAGGATAGAGCCTCTCATCGGGCTCTCTGCTCAGCAGGGAGTCTGCTTCCCCCTCTCCCTCTGCCTGCCTCTCTGCCTACTTGTTATCTCTCTGTCATATAAATAACTAAGATTAACAAAAAAAAGAATGAGGAAGCTCTACACAAGCTGGAATGGAGAGATCTTTGGAATAGAGAGTTGAGTTTAGAAAGAAAGATGCAAGCTGATCAATGCCAGTCCCCTGCACGTAGAGTGAGCAGACAATTGTGGTGGGATCTGAAGCACACGGCACCTGCTGTGAAGTCCTCTTGCCCAAAAGTCAAACTGAATCTAGCCAAAGCTCTAGAGCTAAGTTTTGTTTATAGGAAGCACACGGAAAAGAGGAATAATTTAAATGACCCCACAAAATGTGGAACATTCTGCAGAAGAACTTGTTTGTATAACCCGTGGATGGGGGCGGGTCACAGGGGGGATGGAAGGAAGATTATCCTAGATGAAGATACTGAAGAGACAGGACAACTGAATGCAACGTAGGGACCTTGTTTGGGTCTGCATATAAACAAACATAGGGTAAAAGGGTATTTTTGAGATAATCAGGGGACATTGGATTGTGGACTGAAGAATTTGGTGCTAAGACATCATTATTAATTTGGTCATGTGTGACAATGGTATTGTGGTTATGCAGCAGAATGTCCAATTTTTAAAAAAGATTTTATTTATTTATTTGACAGAAAGAGAGAGTGAGAAGAAGAGAGCACAGCAGGGGGAGCGGCAGAGGGAGAGGGAGAAGCAGGCTCCCCACTAAGCAGAGAGTCTGACATGGAGCTCAATCCCAGGACCCCGGGATCCTGACCTGAGTAGAAGGCAAGATGCTTAACCGACTGAGCCATCCAGGTGCCCCCAGAATGTCCACTTTCAAAAACCAAAATGTACACCGAAGTCTGTAAGGGTGAAATAACATGATGTCTAGGGTTCATTTTAAAAGAGAAGTTGGTAATTTTGAATCTGTGTTTTGGGAACTCATGATTTTCTTTCTGCTTTTGTGTATGTCAAAAAAGTTTTTTTTTTTTTTATAAAACAGTAAATAATAAATGTAAAGCGCAATACAGGTATATAGTTTGTCTAAGAAAGGAGGGCATATATATATGTTTTTCTTGTGTTTGCACTGGGGGTATGCACAAGAGACTTAGGAAAGCAGAAACCTACAGAGTGGGTGGGGGGAACTGGTAGGCTTGGGGTGGGGGTGGGAACAGGCTTCTTCATAAAGTTTTGATATTGCTTTGAATTTTAGCCATTGAGATGAATTATCTAAACAGTTTCTTTTTTTAAGAAACAAAAGTTAAATAAACATGAAAATGCTCAGAAACAGCTCCCTATACACAGAAAAAAAAGAGAAGGGGTTTACAGTAGCTTTCTAAGTTCCTTTATGTCTAGACTTCAGTGAATTAATAAATCGTTAATATTTTATAAAGCTGGTTCCAGTAGTTAACTCTAAAGATGGGCAGAAAACAGAGTAATAACAATAAAAAACAAAACAGAAAAAAAAAAAAAGAAAAGACAAAAGAAAACACAGGCTCTGAAGGCTGAAATTTTAAGTGTTGCCTGGGGTCAAGCAGTAAATATGACCTCTGACGCCATGTTTAATTCATTCTGCCTTCCCCTTGAATATGGACATTTGCTGGTTATTATTAGTTACATAAGCAGACATATTAAGGGCAAATGTGATATTCATAAAACAGTTTGTAGTGGAAAAAATCTGGAGTTTGGGGGACTCAGTTCTCATCTGAAATTACCAACCATGTGCCCTGGGGCAAATCAACCTTATCAGGTCTCTGTTTCCCCACCCATGGGATGAAGAAATCGACTATGATCTCTTGATCTCTTGAGTAACTGCTACCTGTCTGATGCTAGGGAAGTACACACATAGGATAAGCTGGATATCTATAGTAAATGCATTTTAGTGCCATAAAGATCAGTGACAAGAAAATTCGGCAAGAAAAGATGGAGGAGGGCCACCGGGTTTTCAGAAACTATTCAGTGTGTGAGCTCATTTTTGTAAAGAACCATTGGCTTTTAAGATTCCCAGACAAATGTCACTCTCCCAGGGCTGAGACTGTTGGGGTCTGAGATGTCACCTCCATGATGGAGAGTGTGGCTGGAATGCCACACTTTCTGACAATTCATGCCCAAAGCCCCTGAGGTGGGAGGCAAGGGACAGCTTGTGTATGTAAGATGAAATAGAATATTGCGGTCCTCTCATGGTGGGGGAAAAGAAACATTGCAGAAAGGAATATGTCTTTCCTAAGTGGAAGGGTTTGAAAGTTCAGGTCCAAGTCAGAATATTAGAGCAGGGAGCTGTGCCTATGTCACTGAACACAATTTACTCATTTTGTACATTTTATAAATGAAGGAACCGAGATGCGGCAAGGTTATATGACAACCAAATTTGTGTTAGAACAAGGCTAAAAATTAAGCTTTGGAATGGAGTGGATGTGAGGATAAGGAAGATGCCACTCATTGTGGTATTCTCCAACTCCCTGTCCAGTTCCTGACACACAGTAGGTGCTTCGTTAACTTTGGTCACGTGACCAACCAATGGCCTGATCTGACTGAACGCACGGTTGCTGTGTTCCTACAGGATGCTGTTTGTGTTTCCTGGTAACCAGCTGGACCCACACACCACCCATTTCACACAGAGGATTATTTCACCGGAGATGCTGGAGGCCTCTCTCTACTTGCTGAGAGTTTTCTTGACTGAGAGACACTTTGCTTCTCCTGAGTGTTGCTTCCTCTTGGTTGATACTAAGGGATAAATACCAGAGACTGACAGGATGTCTGTGGTGTAGCACGACAGAGAACTGGGGTTTCCTTTAACGTAACTGTGGACTTGGCAGCAATAACAGAGCAAGGACTGGTAGTCAGATGTCCTGGTGTGCTGGGCCAGCAGTTGGGGACAGTGGCCTACGCTTTTGTCATCGTGGAGGAGATTTGATTGCAAGAGCTACCCAGTTCTACTGGAGAATTAAAACAAGACAGAGCCATTATTTGACTTGTCTTCTTCAGAATCCATGGTTTTACCTCTTTCCTTCGATTGTGTCCTGCTGTGGCTGCTTCTACTCACAGGTAGGTCTGGGCATGGACTTTCACAATTGGATGCTATGGGATAAAAATACAAGGATGGTCATTGCAATGTTTGCAATAGCAAGTTTGGAAGCACCCTCAATGTCCACCAGTCGGGGAGTAGGTAGACAGGGTGTGATCTGTGCAGGAAACAGGGAGGCCGACCACACATAGCGATATGGAATGTCTCTGAATCCAAATGTCAGTTGAAAAAAAGAAGGTGCAAAAGGACGCATGTATCAGACTTTTATTTGTGTATGTATGTTGCAGGGAGTGGGAATACATGAATGCTTCTTAATGTATGGACTCTGGGAAGGGGAACTGGAAAATGAGAAGGAACAGGGAGAGGGAATATACTTCTCATATACCTTTTATACTGTTCAAATGTTTTACTATATATTTGTTAATATATATGTGAAGGCAATTAATTTTAAAGCTCAAAATAGCCTGTGAATGGTTTCAAATACACAACCTTCTTATTCAGCCAATGGTTGTTTTTCATCATGTGCCGAGTGCTTAAAAGGAGAGGGCGAAGGGCGCCTGGGTGGCTCAGTTGGTTAAACAGCTGCCATCAGCTCAGGTCATGATCCCACTGTCCTAGGATCGAGCCCTGCATCGGACTCCCTGATCAGTGGGGAGCCTGTTTTTCCCTCTCCTTCTGCCTGCCATTCTGCCTACTTGTGCTCTCTCTCTCTCTCAAATAACTAACTAAAATCTTTTTCAAAATTAAAAAAAAAGAGAGAAATTTATGTCAAGTTAACTACCACCTAGCCCAGACTGGTGAGCTGTTCTGATAGTGACTCATGTCTGATTATCTATTTCCATCAGCTTTGCCCTCCAGTGTTCACTGGGCTGGACCACAATGCTCTTTTAGGGCATTGGTTCTCAAAGTGAGTTTCCGAGACTGGCTATCTCAACAGTTCCTGGAAACTTGCTAGAAATTCAAAATCTTATATCCCACACCAGACCTACTGATTCAGGAACTCTAGCAGTTGAGCCCAGCCATCTGTGTTTTACTATGTCTTCCCTGTGATTTGGATGCTCCTCAAGTCTGAGAATCATTGTCATAATGAATCATCTTCCAAACAGGACAGCAGCACTGGTTTCCTTTTTATTCTATAAGGCATTACTTGCAGTTTTCTTGAAATGGACCAACCTCACTCACTTGTTGCCTGGGTCTTGCTCTCTTTCCCTCTTTACTCAGGGTCTTTGGAAGGGGTATACATAGCCGAAGTGGGTCAGAATGCTGATCTGCCCTGCACCTACTCTCCCACCACTCCTGAGGATCTTGTGCCTGTCTGCTGGGGCAGGGGATCCTGTCCTGTGTTTGAATGTCACAGTATGATGCTCAGCACCGATGGAAAGAACTTGAACTATCAGACATCCAAGAGATACCAGCTAAAGAGGAATATCCACAAAGGAGATGTGTCCTTGACTATAGAGAATGTGACTCTAGCCGACAGTGGGATCTATTGCTGCCGGATCCAATTCCCAGGTCCAATGAACGATAAAAAACTAAACCTGGAGTTGGTCATCGAACCAGGTGAGTGGACCTTTGCATGCCTTTTTGAATAAAATCACCTGCAGGTAATATTAAATATACTGATCGGTCACCCTTCTGATCTCCCCAGTTACAGCCTTGGAGGTCTGTCTGTCCCTAAGACCTAAAGTTTAACAGACTCCACCAGTGATGTCCAGCCACTTTTAATTCCCTTCATCTATTTTAAAACTCATGGACAGGATCTATAGAATGGGAGGAAAGGTCAAGATTGGTGGTTTGGGAGAACCTGACTGCTCATTGGAATCACCTGGAAAGCTTTTTAACACCTACAGCTCCTTGGTCCCCACCCATGAACCAGAGAAATCAGTGTCTCTGGAGGTAGAGCCTAAACACTAGGATTTTACCGTTTACCTTAAATGATCTTCCCCCTCATCATACAGCCAGGATTGAGAACCACTGGACGGTGAATGTGTGGGGTGCATGTGCTCGTGTGTTTTAAGATTTATAGAGCATATCATATGTGGCTGATGGAGCTGAGTTCAAGTCCAACTTTGCCTCTTAACTATCTGTGTAATCTTGGGCAAGTTATTTAAACTGTGTGAACTCCTCCTCTATGAAATATGGTAATTCCTAACACATAGGCCCCTGGGAGGATTTTACGAGGTGTTTTGTGGAAAACATTTAGCGCGGCCATTTAGGTGGCTGCTAGTTCTGTTATTAGCAACTAGACTGTGGCGATGATGACTGTAACATGGGTCTGCCCAGCATTTCACGAGTGTCGTACATGCTCAAGGAAGGTGTCCAGGTAGGTTTGGCATTTGGCCATGTGCTTCTCTTCATTTGTTGTGTTTCGTATTTTTTCTGCTGCCCCTTCGATTCCCTGCCACAAGCTCTCTGCTCTCAGAAGGGCTGCATTCTTATGTTGGTTTCTGATACTAGCCAAGGTCACCTCTGCTCGGACTCCATGGAGAGACTTCACTGCAGCCTTTCCACGGAAGCTCACCACCAAGGGACATGGCGCAGGTAATAATACCGGAGGCGTAGCAGGAAGCCTTCAGGTGTTTTCAGAGCTTGGAGGATTTTGAGTATGGAAAAGAGACAAGATAAGGGTTTGAGTGGAGGTGTGAATGTCACTGGGCACCTGAGATGTGTGTGGGGAGAGGGTTGGTGGGGACAAATCTGTGCTGGGAAAGAGGAGCCCTGAGCTAGGATTCAGAATTAGTCATAAGTAGCGCTTTTGACCTGGGCTGAAACCTTTCACTTCCCTGGATCTCCGCTTCTTGTTCTGTCCAAGGAGAGGGTTTAGAGATTTTAGCTTTTGTAACCTAGTAAAATTCCTACTCCCTCCAAAAAGAAACTTCTTGTGATCTACATATTTTGCCAAATAAGAAAAAAATGCTACTAATGCCATTATTGCATTAAAAAAGATGTTTTTAAATTAAATAAATTTAATCTAATGAAAAACTTATTACATTGCCATTATTTTCCAATTGACTCCCAGACTTGGATGTTTTGTCATGAATTGGCTCCCCTGTTTGGGGTTGGATTCAGTGATTTCTTCTAACTAGAATGAAGCCCATCCTCTTCTTTCGATTCCAGCCTCAGAAAGAGCAGACTGCGGGTTACATTGAGCAGGGAGCAGAAAGAGCAGCTAAACTCTGAGCAATTCAGCAAGGACTTATTCGTGCTGCTCTGGTAGAGAAGATATGGTCAAAAGAGCAGACTGCGGGTTACATTGAGCAGGGAGATTAATCTTAAATGTGTCCTATGAGATTCCTGGTCCTTCTTATACTCTCTGGAGCTCAGTCTTCCATTCAGTAAGATGAGGGTAATAACAGGTAGGTCCCATATCTTAATCTCATAAGTCTCCCAAGTCCCACCCTATGAGATTTAAGTAAGAAAGGGTGTCTCAAGTGCTTAGGCCAGTATTTGATCATAGTATGTGCTCAGTACATGTTGGTTATTGTCTTTAATGTTACCAGTGAGATCTAGAAGCAGAATGAGATTGTGCTTAAGTACATCAGCAGCAGGGTTCCATTATCAGCCCTTCATACTAGCTTTGTGAGCTCAAAGTAAAATCATGCAAACTCAGTGAAGCTCATTTTCCTTACCTCTACTTTGGGGGTTTTCCCAGTGCCTATTGCATAAGACTGTTGTAAAAATTGAGTGTGACAACATATGCAAAGAGCTCAGTGTAGTACCTGGCCCACAGAAAGCACTAGAATATTAGTTATAAGTATTAACTTCAACTCTCTACTGGTTTAATCTTTGGTGGTTCTTTAGTGATTGGTAACCAACATCTCTTATATGATTAGGGAGAAAATTAAATATGGTGGGACAAGATGACAACCCTCATCCCAAAAGGAATTTAAAGTATAAAAAGCACATTGGTGAAACCGCTAAGTAAACATGAATCTTAACCACACACAAGATTTTTTAATCTTGTAAATCCAGTTTCTGCTTCCCTATAGTTAACCCTAATCAAGTCATACCCCATATTTATTGATGCCCATGCTCCCATCCGGGGCTCCAGTGTTCTTTACAACGTCACCACCAAGTGGGCATTCACTGGGTGCCCACACACCTTCCTCCCAAGGCAGTGCATTTCCTCAGGGTTGTCTAGATCATAAACAAGTCCTTTTCCCTTTAGTTTTTACCTGTCAGTTCCTTTCCTCTAGGGCAACAAAGATGGGATCTCCCCTTGCAAGTCAGCTTGGTGTAGGTACACATTCCTTTTCTTTTAATGTGAAATGTGGGTACATTGAATATGTTTGCTATTAAGTGGAGTGGACCCTTAATAAGTAAAGGTTCCAAGGGTCTTGGAAGCTCCTAAACATACCTTGAACACAAAACAGTGTCATGTCTCTTCGACCTGAAGGAGATGGAACCAGGTCATAGTGAGTCCGCGGCTCTGGAGGTTGGCTTGGTTTGAATCTCAGGTTTGCCAATTACTGATTGTGTAATCTTACGCAAAGTACCTCTCTGAGACTCAGGTTCTTCTTCTGAAAAATGGAAAAATAATAGCACCTATATATTGTGGTGAAGATTGAAAGATATTATGTGGATAAAGTCCTAAGCACCGTGTTTGACAGGTAATACGTGCTAGATGGTAACTATAGATTTATATGCTTCTGAGCCCATCACATCCCACCCCCTCTGCCCCCTCCACTACAGCCAAGTCTTGAGTTCTCTAGGAAAAGCAATGCAAATTTTTCTAACTGTCCCACTCACCTTGGTTGATGGCTATCTATGTGAAATTAAGCTGTGATAATCAATAAAATAGAGCACTCTTGGGTTATTTTCACTGTAAATTGAATTTTTTTTAAAAAGAGAAGTCAGTCTTACCATTTAAAACAAGAGAAATAATTACAAGGAAGCAGAAACTGGAATTACATTAGAAAATCTTATGTGTGGTTAAGATTCATGTTTACTTAGCAGTTTCACCAATGTGGTTTTTATACTTTAAATTCCTTTTGGCTAGTAATAAGAGCAAAGGTAAGTAGAAGAGAATCTCTTCTATTTCCTTTTTTTAAAAAATATTTTTAGGCTGAGAATATTAAAATTTTAATATTAAAATCATGGTTTGTTAAACCAGGGGTTTTACCTAAAAGAACTTGGACTTTTAGGCTTCTAGAAAGTAGCCATGACATTTAAGAAGTTTCAGAGCCTCTGACTCAGCCAGAGACATGAGCAGGCATCCTTACTTTGCTCAAAGATGACAATCTATTGATTTTTTAGAAGGCAGTGTCTGTGAGGTCAGGGCCTCTGCCCATGCTGTCAGCAGCTCTGCACCCGTGTGCCAGGCACACAGTAGGGGTGTAGACATGTTCACTGAATGGGTAGATGGATGAATAAGTAAATGGGTAAAAAGGAAAGAAGGTGAGCTGGCAACTGGGCAGTGTGACCACTTGGTAGTGACCGTGCCAAGGTGAATGTTGTTGGAGGCAGCATGGTTAGGAGTGTCTGTTTGAAACCATGCAGACCTAAAATGGAAGCCTATTTCTGTTATTCAGTAAGCTGCATGACCCTGGGTAAGTCCGTTCCCTTCTGAATTCTCAGCTTCTTCATCTGTGCAATGGGGCTAGTAGTCCCTACTTTAGGATAACTGTTTTGAATGCTAAATGAGATACTTTGCTCAAAGAATTTAGCACAACATCTGCTCATGGTAAATTAGAGCTATTGTTATTATTATTTTCATTTTTAGGCAACCAAATACCCTGTCTTCCTCTTAATGAGTAAATGTTAAACTTTTTCAAGAAAATTAACTTTTGTTTCTTTCAAACTCTAATTACAATACAATGCCTGCTTGAGTGATATCAATGTTGTTGGAATTCTGCAGCCCTCTTTGGGACCCTGTGGACACAACAAACCATGTATTCAACAGAGGCCTTCCTGGCAGAGGTCTCCTTTTCATGGCACCTAAGTAGCTGGGTTCATTATCTGGTTAAAAAATATACGGGATGCCTGGGTAGCTCAGTTGGTTAAGCGCTGCCTGCAGCTCAGGTCATGATCCCAGCGTCCTGGGATCGAGTCCTGCATCGGGCTCCTTGCTCAGTGGGGAGGCTGCTTCTTCCTCTGCCACTGCCTGCCTCTCTGCCTGCTTGTGCTCTCTCTCTCTCTCTCTCTGACAAATAAATAATAAAATAAATAATAAATAAATAAAATCTAAAAAAAAATATATGGTCACCCTAAAATTGATTTGCAAGTGTTTAGAAAGTTTTGTTGGTTTCATGATTAATTATTGTGAAGAGTACAGAGTAGATTTAATTTCAAATAGGATTATAGGTATCTTTAGGATTTTTTTAAAAGTCAGAAAAAAGAAAACATTCTTGACTATTCTATTGGCTATTCTTTTCTCTTTATGGCAGAGACACAGGCACTGGAGGCCCTCCATGATAAACAACAAACTGTAAGTGACTTTGTGTGTATGTGTGTGTGCACGCATGCATGTGTACTAACCTTATGCTCAACTCAGAGAAAGGAAAGTTCAGCTTCAGTCTTCCTTCTTGTTTGCTCTCTACTTGGGGAAAAAGAAATGCCTTAATCTCCCTTAGCCTCAGAGCCTTGGCTGTAACATGTTGATGCCAGTTCTAACTGCATAGGCCTACTGTAAGGGTGAATGAGGGGATGTAGGTAAAGTGCCTGGCACATAGTAAGTGCTGGAAAACCAAAACAAGGAAGCACTACCCTCTTGTCCCTCTTCTTCTATTTCACAACTGTATGTCACTGTGAAGGGTTCAAAGACCCTCCTTCTCCCTAGAGTGTATTTCTTCTCATTTCCATGGCAACCCCAATGAAAAAGATTATTTAAATTTATTTGTATATGACAAGACAGCAGTCAGGAATATTTTAAGCCAAGAATTTCTATATCTACCTATAAATAAATCAGTATTTTAATTAACCACAAATTTAGTGTCTCGCACCTTCTCAGAGTAAAAGGAAATCCCCTAGATGGCAAGCTTATAGTGGCATAGAATAACCTATATAGAACCTGTATTTCTATAGAATTATAGAAATTCTTTGGGGACATATCCAGGAGTCTGCCTTCATTTGACCAAGTCCCCTACTTGTGTGTTCACAACCGAGCCTCAGCACTTTGTGTTTGTCCCTCTCTGTGACCAAGGACTGACTCTAAGTACCTCTGCACATCTGTAATGTTTAATGCACAGTATCTTGCATATAATACTCCAGCAGTAAATGTTTATTAAATAAATATGGTAGACTTAATTCCTTTGACTTTTTTTGTTTTAAAAATGTTCACTATTATTGTTTTTAAAGGGGAAACATGGACTAAAATTTTGGAAGCAGAAGAATTTTCTAACTCTCAGTTGATAAATCCAGTTGAACAGAGCGATAACCATAATAGTTACCACTGTTTAAGCGTTTATTGTATACAAGGCCCTATGCCAAGCATTTTATATTTCTCATCACTTAATTTTCCCAGGGACTCTATATGATGGTGACAGAGCTGGGATTTGAACTCAGAACTATCTGGCTGCAAAGGCCTGGCTCTTAAATCCCTGTCTTTCTGTGAATATGGGTATTTCTCTGCAAGACATCAAGTTTTGGCCACTCTGAAACTTCCTGGAACACCAGGGACATTGAATGAGTGGGGTTCCACTCTAAAGCCCATTTTTATTTGGGGAGGGTGGGGGAGTCCATTTACTAAGGGGTCCTCATGCCCCTAACAGCACAGAAGTGACACATTTTATTCCCTTACTAACTCTGAAGAGTATGCTCATCCCTTTCTTTGGGGGTGTGAGGCCTGTCTGGAAGGAGACAGATCAGAGTCGTCTCAAGGTCCCTGCACTCCCGTGATGTTATGAAAGGGACGGTCCGACGCACAAGTCATGAGACTGTCTGAGCACACAACTGGTTTCTGGCCATCTGCTGCAGTTCTTTTTGTGTTTCCATAGCAAATACCCACGTGGGCTAATGAGTTACAAGACGCTGCTGCGACCACCAGAATGGGCGTCTACATCGGAGCAGGGGTCTCGGCTGGGCTGGCTCTCCTTCTTATCACTGGTGCTTTAATTCTCACATGTAAGTTGGTTGATGTTTCTTCTCTCTCCCTCTGATGAGGAACTGTTAAAAGAGGAACCAACACAAACCTGTACAGAAATGTATTTATACTTATACCTGAAAGTGATAAAACTGAATTCTCTGTAGTCCTCCCAAACCTACCAATAATAATAGATATTTTTTACTCAATGCTTACCATGTAATACGCAGGCATTGTGCTAAATGTTTTTACCTACATTTTATGGTCACCATCTTATGTAGTAGGTAGTATTTATCACCATTTTATCATGCAAGAAGTATAGCTATGAGCTATACTGCTCATATAAGCTGCTTTGCCAAGGTTTCAGAATCCCTAAGAGGCAAAGCTGGAATTCAAACCCAGGCAGGCTGATTCTAGCACCTAGTCTCTTGCCTTTGGCTAAGAACACAAACCTCTTCAAATCATGAATTAGGTTTATTAGGAAGCACAACAACAAAACTCATTTCTTTCTGTGCATTTTCCTGTCTTATTTGTTCCTCAGGCACAGGTCTGTAGGGAGAGGTGGCAAGTCCTGTTACCAATGGGTCATGGGTCAGGATTTGCACATTTGTGTTTTGCTCCTTCACAGCATTTTCACACACATTGTTATCTAAATTATTTTTATTTAAAAAATCTTCTTAAGGTATGGTTTATATGCTCTAACTGCATATTTAAAGTATGTTCAACTTGATGAATTTCAACTTGGGAACCTATCACTACCTTCAAGACCCAACCATTTCCATCACCCCAGAAGCCTCACACACTGTTGCAATTATGATACATTCTCTTCTCTTTGAGGGCAGAGGCTAAGGCCTTATACTCCAGGGCTTAGTACATTTTAGCAGGCTTTCCTACTCATACTTAAACATGGACTGGATGTTGGGTGACCAACAGTCCCAGATTTGCCCAGGAGTGATGGGGTTCCTAGGATGTGGGATTCCAGTGCTAAAACTGGGACAGAGCTGGGAAAATCAAGACGAATTGATCATACTGGTTGTGGTCACCACACTGGTTGTGTGACTTAAAGCTGCCGCATTAAATCCTCATAATTACTCTACTGAGAAAGATACTAATATTACTCTAATTTACCAAACGGAGAGCTAGCATGCTGTCCAAAGTCATATGGTTAATTGATAGATATGGAATCTGAAGACAAGATTCTCCTGTTCCTCACCATTATGCTGTTCTTCCATTATTGGTAAATGGATTGTTCAAAGAAAGAAGCTACCCCATCCACACTTACCCGGGTTTACTGAGAGGTAACACGGGAGTTTGTGAATTGATCACCTGGATGTAAAGCCTACAGGTTGGTAAAGAGCAGTAATAGCATTCACTACCTTTTTGAGTTCTGCCATGGCCTGGATATTAGGGGCCATTCTAGTTTGTGTAAAGAGGCTTAAAGTGAGGTTTCTTCTCAATGGGAGAAGTCTGACACTTTATTGTACCCACATCTTTATTACTCCAAAGACATGGCTACTTAGGAGAATAGATGGGAAAGTCCTGTTTGATTTGTGATCTTTTCCGTAGAAGTTGCTGGAGAAAATCTTAAAACTAAGGTGACAGGTGTTTAAGTCAGGATATCAAAGCCATTAATTGGCAGCAATGCAACTAACAATCCTATATCTTTCTAGTGCACTCTGTGCAATGAGCATCCATACCTCAGTACTACTCAAACCTCCCTCATTTCTCACTCAATGGATGAAGGATAAAAGACCTGTTCCTTCTCTTTTGCCTTAGCCAAGACTTCATTCCTCCTTTTACCCCTTTCTCTAGAATCATCTACCTCTCCCTTTCTATTCTTTTTTCGTTAGCATAAAAATATGTTCTAAATCACACATTCCTCCTTAGCTACTCCCATTTCTCAGTTCTCCTTTACAGGCAAATTTCTCAGATGAGTTTTTCCTACTTCATATCCACTGTAGTCTTCGACCCATCCTTTAGCTTCTATACCTGAAGCACCAAGGAAATAGTTTTAGTCAAGCTTATCGATGACCCCCATTTTCTAAATCCAGTAGACACCTCTGTCTTCATTGTTGTCAGTCTTTCAGCAATATTTAACCAAATTGACCCTCACTCATTCTAGAAAGAATTCCTTCTCTGGGCTTCTAGAACACCACTCTCCTACTTCATTGGCCAATACTTTTCAGTAACTTTTGTTATTTCTTTTTCTGTTTCACCTTGAGATGTTGATATTCCTTAGGGGTGGCCCTTTCCCTTTCTTGTACACACTGTACGGGGGTCTATATTCCCACAGGCTTAAATGTCATCCTTAATTTTCCTCTCCAACTCAGAATGTTTGTACAGTTGATACCTCTACTTAGATGTCTCTCATATTTAACATGTCCAAAATGGAGGTCTAGAGTCTATATTCCACCTCCCCAGAACACAACTTCTGCCTCTCTGGTCATCCCCATTATAGTGTTTCACTACCATCCATCTGGTTGCTTAAGCCAGAAAGCCAGAGACCATCCTTGAATCCTGTTTCCTCTTAACACAAAATTCAATTTTAACTCCTGCAGACTTTCTCCAAAATACATGTGAAATCCATTCATTATTCTGTATCTCTCTTGGTCACCCCCTTGCTCTGATCTGAGGCATCATGATCTCTACTTACTTCTTCATTTTTTTATACCTCTTTTAATCTATTCCTCACATTGAAGCTAGGGTGATCTTAAAACCCAATCAGCTCTGGGCACCTGGGTGGCTCAGTGGGTTAAGGCCTCTGCTTTTGGCTCAGGTCATGATCTCAGGGTCCTGGGATCGAGGCCCGCATCGGGCTTTCTGCTTGGTGGGGAGCCTGCTTCCCCCTCTCTCTCTGCTTGCCTCTCTGCCTCCTTGTGATCTCTCTCCCGCTGTGAATAAATAAATAAAATCTTTAAAAAAAAAAAAAGAAAAAAACCCCAATCAGCTCTCATATTTCTGCTCTCCAGTTATTTCTAACAGGTCTTAGAATAAATTCCAAAATCTTGATTATGATTTAAAAGGTCCTTTGGGGCTAACCCCAGCCTACCTCTCAGAGCTTATCTTGGGCCACTCTCTTATTTCAGTTTCAGGAACCCACCATTATCTTTACCAGAGGTTCTCTCTGCCTGAATTCTCCCCCTGGCTCCTCACTTAGCTGACAGATTCTCTTTGTTCAGAACTGAGCTTAAAGGTCTCCTCTTCTGAGAGTTTTTTCCTGACCACTTTCTCCATCATCTGTTCTAGTGTATTATTAGTTCCACAATTAGAAATTATTATTTTAAATGCCTCTCTCACTAGAATACAACTTTTAAGATGTCAGGGCTCACAATTCACTTTTGCATCCCAAAGCCTAGCATACTACCAGGCACATAGTAAACGTTCCATATATTTGCTGAATGTAAGAAATGCATCTTTATTACTTACTAGCATGGTCCATGTAATAAATCAAAACACACACTGATAGTTTGATTTATTTCAATCCAAAGGGAGACCAGATTTCCTAAACAATCCTTGCCTCCAGTGAGTTCATTTTATTTCTTATCTCATTTGTCTTATGAGAGCATTTTTTTTAATTTGTTTTTTTTTTTTTTGTTTTGTTTTGTTTTTTTGAGAGCATTTTTAATTGGCTTTTCTTCCACTTTTTACCTAGGGTATTCTTATAGCAAAGAGAAGTTACAGAATTCAAGGTAAGAATAATGGGTGGGGTAGGGGTAGGTGGAAATCTTGGAGGCCCGTACTCTAAGATGGCTTTGCTCTTCGAAGTTCTGCCCTAGGATTAAAACTTAGACGTCCTTCTTACCTTAGGCATGGATTAATGCGACACTAATTAAACACGGTGCTCTGTTATCCTTTCTGATTTCTCTAGCTTCATTGCCTAAAGTTAAGGTATAGAATTCATCTAGCTATTGGTAGAAAATGCTTATTTGTATATTAATAGTTTTTTTCAATGAATTGACCCTTTCAGTCAATTGAATTGAGCTACATTCAGGCACTGGGCTGGGCACTGGGTTACAAAAGTGAGCAAAAAAAACAGAATATACTCTTAGGGCTTTTATAGATGAACCCAGGTATTCTTTTTTTTTTTTTTTTTTTTTTTTTTTTTTTTTTTTTTTTAGATTTTATTTATTTATTTGAGAGAGAGAGAGAGAGAGAGCATGAGAGGGGAGAAGGTCAGAGGGAGAAGCAGACTCCCCATGGAGCTGGGAGCCCGATGCAGGACTTGATCCTGGCACTCCAGGATCACGACCTGAGCAGAAGGCAGTCACTTAACCAACTGAGCCACCCAGGTGCCCTCAGCCCAGGTATTTTCAATTTATGTTCCTATTAGAATCACCTAGGGCACTTGAACATATTATTGCCAACCCCAAAGCAAATAAATCAGAATTTCTTAGGGTGGGACCTAAGCATAGGTGTTTTTCTAAAAAATTTCCACACGATTCTAATGTGGGAACAGGGTTGATATCTACTGGTCTATTATATTGCAGTCTTGGTATCCATTTTTGACTATATACATATGTATACATATACACACACATGCACACACCTCCATTCCAAATACACAAAGCTTAAAGTAGAATATAATGATATTTGGTACATGGGTAGAATGCAGTGTAAAAAAAAATGACTCTGCCTTTTGAATACTCTCTAAACCATGAGTAATTTTAGATAAAGGATAGATAGTATATTTATAAAGACAAAATAATCTACAGTAATAAAGTCAAATAAGGCCAAATAAAATATTTAATTATCACTGGCTTTCGATCATCTGTGCCAGGATTTGTTATTAGAGCTGAAACTTGAAATGTGATACTACCCATAGGTGATATTTACATGCATTAGTTCATTATTTGGTTGAAATTATTTGGTGAAATTATGTGATTAATGCTCGTCTCTATATATGTAAGCTCCAGAGAAAATGAGGGCATTGTTGCCATATTAGCATCTCTATCCCTTGATATAGCACGTGACATTTAGTAGGCACTTAAATATCTGATGATTGAGTGAATAAATGTTCCTTATGGCAGCCCTGTGAATATAGAGTGCTTATTATTCCCATTTTACAGATGACAACACTGAGACACAGCATTTACTAAGACTCAGCCTCCATGGGATTTTTGTGTATTGTTCATTGCAGCATTTCTTGTTTCCTAGAACAGTATCTAATATTCCTTGATTGAGTGAATGAAAAAAAGAAACAACCAATCACCCAGTTTACCCAAGGTCCTATGGCTGGTAAGAGACAGAGACAGAATTCAGACTCAAGTCTGATTAGGTCCATAACATATTCATATTGTTTTCTTTTTGAAATTATTCAAGCCCATAGAAGAACTGAGGTTACCATACAAGGAACAATAGAACCTTTCGATGAGACTTGGGATTTAACATTTTGACGTACTCGCTTGGTCTGTCGTTCTCTGTATATATACATAGTTTTTTCCTGAACCATTTGTAAGGACATTTCAGGCATCTTCACACTTCACTTCAATACTTCAGTGTGTCCCGCCTTACAATACAGTGTCATTTTTGTACTTAAGAAAATGAAGATGAATTCAAATTTCCTCAGTTGTTCTACACATTATTTTATTGCTATTTTATGGCCTTTTCCTCCTAGTTAGGACCTGATCAAGGATCATGTACTACATTTAGTTTAGTTGTCTCTTCAGCTAAGCCTGTTCTCTTACCTCTATTCTATGCTGCCCAGGAGATGCTGAACTCAACTGCAACATTTCTTTCCACAGCCTGGTCACTTTGGCCAACCCCCCTCCCTTGGGATTAGCAAATACAGAAGCAGAAGGAATGCGCTCGCAGGAAAACATCTATATCATTGAGGAGAACATATATGAAATGGAAGATCCGTATGAATATTACTGCTATGTCAACAATGGGCAGCAATCCTGAGAACCTAGAAGTTTAACCCTTTAAATGCCACCAAATCCCACTACGTCATTTTTGAGCATCGTATCATCTTTGAAAACTATGGAATTGTGTCAGCTGATTGGTTTTAGAGGCTCTGTCCATGGCCACCAAGCAGAGTTTTTACATTTTCTGATTATAATTAGCTCCCATAGGGAGGGGACGATAACCTGCCTGGTAGTTGGCACAACATGACCTCTGTGTTTCAGCCATGAGGGCTACCCAACTCAGAGACTGCTAATCAGGGCATTGGAGTTCAAATGGGCTTTTATATAGAGTAGGAATTCTTAATATGCAGTCCCCGAAATGCCAGGAAATTACAGTCACATGATGAATCCACAAAGCTCCTGAAAATATAGGGAAAATTGTGTGCTGAGATACATGCATGTCTTTTTGGGACAGAAAGATGAAAGGGGCCACTGATTTTCAAAGAGATCTGTGACCTATAAAAAGTTAAGAAGCTACTGGAGGAGGAGGAGAGGGTCTCGAATGTTCTCTCTGAGTCTCAAGACTTGCGCTTCTCTGCATATTCATTCTTTGACAGTAAGTGCCACTGTAGAGCTCTCCTTTGCCAGTTAGGTAGACTGCCCAGCGGGTCCTGTGGTGTGAGGAGCTCCCAGAGAAAAAGGAAGTGTGCACCGTGTGTGTTGCCAAGTTTTGCCTGGGGCACACTCAACAGGAAATATCTCCCAGCAACTTCTCCATTCATGGAGAGAACTAGAGCTCTGTTTTTCATAGAAGAAGAAGCAGTGACTGGGACACTAATTCCAGTGGAAAGAAGGCAAAGGGCTCCAACAATGTATATCAGCATCACGTTCTTTGAGGGAAAGACTGGTTCCTCAGCTTAAATTTCAAGGTGGGGGTGACTTGGTTTATCTTGCTTATTTGTTGCCTGCCCAATGCCTGACATAGCTCTAACGCCTCATAGAAATTTACTAAATATCTTGTAGTGAAAAAACCTAAGAAATGTAGCCTTCTGCAAAGTCTTTTCCATTGCAGGGCTTAGATAGAGCTCTTCTCGGAAAACTCAAAGGTACTCCTAAGATCCCATATCTGCTCTTAACCTAGTTTGAAGTGGTGTTTGTTTCTTAGCATCATCTCCAGCTCAGGCCTTTGGAAGTCTGTGACTTTTTTGTCTGTGTCCCCTTTTCTTTTTCTTTCCTTTCCTTTTTCTTCTCTTTTCTTCTCCCTTCTCTTTTCCTTTCTCTTCCTTTTCCTCTTTCTTTCTTTCTGATGGACAGAGGAAAAGGCAGAGAGAGAATCTTAAGCAGTCTCCATGCCTGGCACTGAGTCCAATGTGGGGCTTGATCTCACAACTCTAAGATCATGACCTGAGCTGAAATCGAGTCAGATAGTTAACCCACTGAACCGTGCAGGCGTTCCTGTGTCCCCCTTTCTGCCTTTTATGCCTCCTCAGCATATAAAGAATCAACAATAAAGACCTGTTGCTGCCTGAAAACTGCCCCTCCCCAGGTAATAACTAAACAGTTACCATGCTTTATGCAGAAAACGTTGGTCACCAAGAATGTAGGCAGCCTCTTTGTTTCTAGGAGTCTTTCTGGCAGTCTTGTGTGAGTTATAATGTCCAGGCTGCATTTAGACAGGTTTGGGAAGTACAGTTTTCTTCAGGGAGATATATAAGGGAGATCATTTTGTAAAATTATAGGCAGCAGCTCTCATACAAGACTAAGAATTAATCATAAGTATTTTAAAGTTAAGAAATTCCAGAGGGAAGACACTTCAGAACCTACTGAGATCAGCTCAGTGTTCTCCCCAGCAGAATGGTTTTCCCAGCAGAAAGAGATTCTTACCCTACAAACATTTTTAAGCAAGGATAGTGTACACAGGATGATCATTGCAACGGTGCATGTAAGAGACTTTTTTCACCAACTGGGCAGTAGTTGGTTATTGTGACGTCAACACGTTAGTGCAGTTAAAAAGAATTAAGTGGTCTTAATTCATCACTGAGCTCTTTTCCTAATTCAATGAATATTTAAATGTCTACTCTATGCCAGGTACTCTAGGGCTGAGACCATAGAGAGAGACCAAACAGACATATCCTTGACCCCACAGAACTTGTATTTGATCTGACATAAGGAGGATTCATTCCATTCAGTCAGTGAGTATTTATTGTCACCTACTTTGTGCCAGACACTGTTCTTCTCCCTAGAAATACAGCAGTGACGGAAAGAGACAAAATCCCTACTCGCATGGAGTTTACGTTACTTGTCAGAGGAGAACACTATAGTGTTAACAACAACAACAAAAAATTCTGGAACAGTGTATGTAGTTGATGCTAATTTTTCTCTTGCCTTTAAAAAGATATGGAGGGGTGCCTGGGTGGCTCAGTTGTTAAGTGTCTGCCTTCAGCTCAGGTCATGATCCCAGGGTCCTGCGGGAAAGCCTGCTTCTCCCTCTCCCACTCCCCCCTGGTATTCCCTCTCTCGCTGTATCTCTCCGTGTCAAATAAATAAGTAAAATCTTTAAAAAAATTAAAAAGATATGGAAAAATACACCAAAATTAATATGCTACCCCACAGAGGCAAATGATCATGAGACAGACTTTTTCCTTTTATGTGCTTTTATAATTGTTTGAATTATTTTCTTTTGTAATAGAAAATTAGATTTAAGCATTATAGCACTGTCTTGCTGTCTGTCTTCCTGATTATAGAAAGAAATGAAGACTAGGATAAGATAGATTCAAGGTCAAGGCTGGCAGCAAGCCAGGACTGGAATCCTGGTTTTCAGACTAGGATCTATTCTATGTCAATTATGTGGAAGGGGGAAGTTGGCAGAAAGAGGAACAACCCCCCACAACTCTACTACAAAGAGCTCAGGAGATAATAAGTAATAAGATTGCATGTGTAGCTTGCTCCTAGAAGTATCTTAGGATTTTTCCTCCATAGCTCTTCCATAGAAGACCCACAGGATGAGAGGGGGCTCCTTGACCTTTTGAGACTAAAAAACATGGTAAGACCATGTTTTATCTGCATATCACTTCTTATAGATTTGGAATTCCTGAGGCACAAGTTCCAAGCAGTTCAATGCCTCCTTACTTGATTTTTGAGTACTCCCTCATGCCCATTCTCATTTAAACCTAATTTTCATTTACATATAAATTTGAAAAATTAAGCTGAGCACAGTTTTGTCTCCAGCTTCTATTCAGAAAGTCTGGGTCCCTCTAGAGGTAAGAGTAGATAGATGCCCCAGAGCAGCAATTTTAAAGATTTTTCCACCATCTTTTTCTGGGACTCAGTTGGGAAGTGGGGAAAAGGGAAGGGGCAGCTGGATCATTTGGCTGAAAGGTTCACAGGCTTGAGGAGGGCTCAGATTTTAGTCCATTTTCACTGGAAAATCTGTGCCAAGAAGTGGTATGAGTCAGAAATGTTTTAGGCTTGTAGATCCTCTGTGTCATTTCTTCAGTAATGGTGACCAGAGTTAACAGAGGTCATTCCAAGTCACTCATTTACTCCTTTAGCCTTAGAAGTGATAATCTTTTGTGAATTCTTGTTCATATTCCTTCTACTTATGGTGTGACTCTCCTTTTCCAGAGAAAGCAAGTGAGTTTTTTTTTTTTTAATGATTATTTAAGCTATTCATTTATGGTGGCAGTGGGACATCTGTTTAAATGTGCACATTATTTTAATGTAATTGTCTTGTGGGTGGGTCACCTTTGGAAAATATTTTATTATAGTTTTGTATTCTATACTTGCAACCTGTTTCATGATAAGTTGATACATTGTCCTTTGTAATTTCTATATTTTGTGTTTGTACTTTTTCATTCATATAAACCTAGTTCATGTAAAATAGAAATGTTTTATACTCCAATGCAGTGTTTACCTTCTTTTGGTCAGTTCCAAAATATCTATAATCTGTATATCTGAATGTAGTGTTTTAAATTTTACTTGCAGCTTCATTTGCCGTTATTGATCAATTGCATGCTGAATTTAGTTCTTGTTCAGAAAACACTTCAGTAAAAAGTAACGACTGTATAAATGTAGGGTAAGGTTGTTTCCCACAGTTTTGTTATATTGTAACAAATAGATTACATACTCTAATATATATAGCTATATTATGATACAGATTTTTTTTTATTCATTTCTTTATCCCAGAGTTCACCATTATGTTTTAGCAAAAATCTCTTGACCTTAGCATTGCTTGAATCTGACAGTTAAATTAGGGATCCAAGGGGAAGGAGCTTAAAAGATTCCAGCTACCTGGGTCTCTGGAAGGTTCTTGGTGGGAGTGGTGCTTTCCATCATTCTCTCCAGCAACCCTCCGACTTCAACAAAAATTCCTATTATGTAAACAGCAGCCAAATAGCTTCTGATTGCCATGGGAGAAAAGAGTTATCCAAACTAATGGAATCTCAGGTAAAAACTAAGAAATAGGACACTATCCTAGCTCCCTTATTTTAAGCAAATGTGTTCACAAGGGGGACTCTGGGTTGGACAGCCAATTTGGAGCTTTACAGTGTATTGAGACTAAGTGAGAATCTCTGTGAAGTGGAAGACACACATCTTATTAGATTGCTTGTTTCCCTTACTATTGTTTTTTAACTTTTTATGTTGAAATACTTTAGGGCTTACACAAAAATTGCAATGATAGTACAGAGTTCCTTTATTCATTCACCAGTTTCCTCTAATGTTAACAGCTTATGTAACCATGGTACATTTGCCCAAACTAAGACATAATCATTGCTATCATACTATTAACTACAGACTTGGGAATTCTGTTATTGATTTTTAAAATTTTAAGTTAAGTGCTTTTTGATAAGTATGACAGAGTTTAGGTTAAAGGTCAGTGTCCCTATTCCCTGTCCTCTTTATCGAAATTTCTCCCCACTCCCACTCCTCAGGAATAATCAGTGTTACTACTTCATTCTTCTTGGCCAGTACCATCTAGTAGACATACAAGGAAAACCACATAGGTAATTAAAAAAATTTCTAGCCACATTTAAAAAGGTAAGTAGAAACAGATGAAATTAATTTTTAATATTTTTTAACTCAACCATCTAAAGTATTATTTTAATGTAGAATAAATATAAATATCATTAATGAGTTCCTTTTCCCCCCATTTTATGCCTGAAACTCCAGTGAGTATTTTTTATTTAGAGCACATCTCATTTCTGATTAGTCACATTTTAAGTGCCCTATGGTCACATGTGGCTAGTGGCTACAGTATTAGTACAGTTCTAGACCATTCCCTATTCTCTCTCATACACACACAAAAAGAACACATGGCAATTTATTTTTTCCACTGTTTGAAAAAAGCAATTGGTCCATGTCAGATTATATGGGACAAAAGCATTCACTGAGATAACTGTGTAGTATTAAGTAGAACAAATGTTCCTCATCCATTAAATCATTTCCCCATGCATAGATATTTAGGGTTTTTTTTTTTTCCATTTCAAATAAGTCTGCAAGGAATATCCTTTATACAAAAACCTATGTGTATGAGTGTACTTCCAAGGCATGGAGTTCTAGATATGGAATTGCAGTATCAAAAATTATGATTGTTTCAAGTATTATGACTATAGTACAATATATTTTTAAATAGGTATGCCAATCATCGTATTGCTAAATGTATATTAACAGTAGTTTTAGAAAACTATTTATTCCAGCAATGTTCCTTTATCTCAAAATAATTTTTGTTTTTTGAAATTTGACTTAAGAACCAGTTTAAGCTAAAAATACATAGGCCAAGAGACTCTCATAGGCCTTGTTCCTTTTTAATCACAGTTATTATTCATTCACTCATTCATTCATTTCCTTCCTTCTTCTCTTCCTCCTTCCCTCCCTCCCCCCTCCCTCCCTTCCTCCCTCCCTCTCTTTCTCCTTTCCTTCCTTCATTCCATCCATACAGAAACCGCTTCCTGTTGGTTTTCCCCATTCCACTTTTGCTCTCCTAGGAATCCCATTCTCCTTACACAGCAGCCCAAGTATTTTCTTTTTCTTTTTTAAAGTCACCAGCCTGGTTCAATTGCTCCGTTATTTAAAACCTTTCAACAGCTTCTCATGGGACTGCATCTTTTCTGACCTCACCAACCTCTTCTTATTCACTCCATTTCAGCCACCCTGGTCTCCTTTCTGCTTCCAGAACAAACTAAGTGTCTTCTCGTTCCGGCGCCTTTTCAGTGGACTTGTTCCCTCTGTTTGGAATACTTCTTTCAGACCATTGGCAGAGCTGCCTTCCTCATCTTTCCTGGTTCAAGGTCAGCTGAGGGCTTCCCTGAGCACCCAATGGCAAGTACCACAACTTGCCTAGCTTTAGTCTAGTTTACTTCCTACATACTTTATTTGAGGTGGAGATTCCCTTATTTACATTTTGTGTGTATGATTTGTCTTCCCCAGTGCTCAACTATAAAGTATTCTATCCTTCCTCTCTTATCCCGGATGTCTGGTACAACACTTGGCTCGTAGCCGGTGCCAAATCAGCGTTTGTAGACTAACCGACAGGATGAATCTCCGCCTGCTCTGTGGCAAACTCAAGCCACGACACAGGTGCCACAGAAACAAAGACTTGTAAGTTTTTCCTTCAAGGAAGTCAGCATTCATCAGGGCAGCCCTGCTGCCAAGCAACTGATTACAATGAAAGACCATAAGCATATAGCAGACCTGCCTGCTAGATTCTGAATAATACAGAAAAGCATTTTTTGGTGATGTCTTCCTTTTTTTTTTCTCTTTCCTTCCTATTATAGTCCTTGTCTTTACCACTTCCTTAATTTAATTCTGTAAAATTCCAAGCGACTCTCCTAGAGTAAAGATGGCCTGGCACACAGCAGGTGCTCAATAAATACTAATTGGGTGAATGCATGTGAAGTGTGAAGTGACACAGGTGTCACAGATTCTAATGGTAGAGCCTCCCCCCCAAGGAAACATAGAGTGACTTGAGGTATTTTCTATTTTGTAGAAAAACATGTGCTTTAGAGTATAAGCACTTGTATATTGATTAAAGCATTATTTCATAATCTGCCATCTTCCTAGGTGCTTGGTGATGTCTGAATGTGGCTTTAGGCCACCTAAGCTGCTTTCTTTTCCATTTGGGATAAAAAGAGAAAGATGGTTGTAATTAGGTTGTGAGAAATACGTTACGTGAATGTAAAAGACTTCCACTTTTGTAGGAACATGCAGTTTGGGGACTCTCTTGATTTTTTAAAATTTTTCTGTAGTTAAAACATTTTACATACATTATATAAGCAGGACACTGGGACATTCTTATTTTAAAATACTGAAATGACGGTGCCTGGGTGGCCCAGTTGGTTAAGGGTCTGCCTTTGGCTCAGGTCATGATCTTGGGGTCCTGGGATGGAGCCCTGCTTGGGGGGTGTCCCTGCTCAGCGGGGAGCCTGCTTCTCCCTTTGTGCACCGCCCACCCCGCCCCCTGTGCTTGTTCTCTCTCCCACAAAAAAAATTTTTCTTTTTTTAAAATACTGAACTGATACATGCATAGCCTTAAACTGAAAGTCCCCCTTGCTTCTGCTTGCCTCCCTACCAGAGAGGACACCCTGAACAGGTTGGATGGGTATCCCCATCTCCTTTGCCCCAACTTTGCCATGTAGATACGCGGACCTACTTGTATGTTGTCATTTGGTCACAGTGTTTTTACAAAAATGGGTTTCTGTGAAATAGATCGTTGCATGAGGTTTTTTTTTTTCCCCAGTTAACATTTCTTGGAAACAGTTCTATGAGAGTGTCCCAATAAAATGTTGACACTCTATCAAAATATATCACTAATGAGCAGAGGGTGTCGTGGATATTGTTGAAAGTCACAACGCCCACCGCCAGCACCGTGCCCTGCCAAGGGTTTCCATAGAGTCTAGTGTGTATTTTGCCGAATTGCTTCTAGCACAGGCAGCGTATTTGACTTGGTGGCGGAGTCCTGCAATGGTCTTGGTTCGGGAATGTCCTTTGGAAAACCACCCTAAACCTACCCGACAAAAAGCCCAGTGCTGTTACTTGTCTCTGATCCCCCAGTTCCCCTAAAATGGGTGTGGATGAACCCGTCTCAGGATCATGTGACCATGAAGCAAGACACAGGTGAAGACTGGAAGTTTTAATCTAAAACTCAATGTGTGCTGTCATTGTTTTTAAGTAGATAACATTGTTTTAGTTTTAGGCAGGAAAAAAGGCCTGTAATCTCCTGTCCTGGGGAAACTTTCTGCTTTATGCAAATAGTGCCCCCTAGCTGTGGAGCAGGGGCTTGGCTCCCAGCCAGCTTTCTGATATTCTTGTCATACACAGTTTCCAAACTCTGAGTCTCAATCAGCATGTGATTAACATCTGAAAGATGAATATATAATTTTGACTGGAGCATAGTATAGCTCTACCTCTTTCTTATTAAAGGTGGCAGCTTGTTTTTCTAAACTTCCGAGGGCAGAGACTGGAGATTTGCTTCATGTGCTTAGAGTATTCTGTTGCTTAGCATGGGCACTCAAATACTTGGTGAAATCATGTTTGTTGAGTGACAAGAATAGTAGAGTAGGCAAGCCTGGCATTTGCTACCGCATCTGCCCCAAGGACCTCTATGGCTCCCACACTCTCCTTTTTATTCTTCACTTTATTCATCTATAGATTGAGGGGTTTGGCCACCGTTTTAGGTCGCTTCATGTGTAAACAGTCTCAAAGTCTCTATGGCTTTCCAGGTGACATAACGTCAAGATCCCTGCTGAATCCTTTGAAAACGTCCTAGCAGAGAACACATAGTAGCAGAGAACAGCACACTAACCTGTCCTTATAACCTCTGTGAGTCAGTAAATAGATCAGTTCCCGCAGAAAAGATTAGGAGACTGGAGAAATTTAACTTTCAAAGAGACGGGTGTGGCAAAGAGTTAAAGAATGGAATGCTGGGAGAAAGTTGTCTTTCTCCATAAAATCCTTTGAGAGAGGCTCCTGACCGACCACCTGAGGAGCTGGAAAACTCCTTCCTAGTTATAGGTAAGTGCTCTGGAAACCAGAAGCTCTGTTGCTGAGCATTGTCAGTATTATGTGGGATATTGGGACAAGTGATGACTGAGCCAAGAGGAACTAGGGGAAATTCACATAAAGTTGGACAAACCTTTGTATTTCTTGGGAGGTAGATTCTCCTTCAAATAGAATCATGATGGACTTTCACATGAGTTTTTTTTTTTTTTTAAAGATTTTATTTATTTATTTGACAGAGAGAGAGAGATCACAAGTAGGTAGAGAGGCAGGCAGAGAGAGGAGGAAGCAGGCTCCCTGACGAGCAGAGAGCCCGACGCGGGCCTCGATCCCAGGACCCTGAGATCATGACCTGAGCCGAAGGCAGAGGCTTTAACCCACTGAGCCACCCAGGCGCCCTTCACATGAGTTTTTATGCTTTTCCTGGTCAACATCCATGAGAGGAATCGTGTAACTCTGGAGGAAGCCATGTTTATTTAGGTTTACTTGAAGGCTGTGTGACCTGAGTCAACACATACCTTTGCTGAGCCTCCCCTCATCTGTGCAATGGGTATTACATGACACTACAGAAATGGGAATATGTGTCTTGAGCACGGCTACATTGATAGCTTGGGTTACTGACTTTTGTGACTTGTAAAGTAAAATTATTTGTAAATTATAGAAGATAACTAGTTGTATAAAGTGTAATGAACCGTTGAGGAGGAGCCTTGTATTGGTTTCTGACTTTCACAGGTTTCATCGTAGTCTCTTCTGTGTGAGAGACTGTTGGGTTTACAAAACTTAACAAATGGGGATGGTTTAGTTTGGTTGGAGTTTTGTGAGGCTTGGGGTGGAAGGGTGTGGTCAGCTTGGGAAGGTAGGAAGCTTTCAGAGTTTGGATTTGGGCATTGGGAAGCCATTGAATGCTTTTAAGGTGGGGGAGACACTTGATTAGATTATTTAGAGGAAGAGAGACTGGAGCAGGTGAAAAAAAACGTACTCGGATGTGGAGTCTCCCATCCTCCCCCATCGCCTGTGTCTACGGTAGCTGGGGAACACTGCCAGCCTCTTGGGCTGGTCTCATTTTCATGCCCCGACCTCGGGGGGCATTTTCCTACTGCCAGATGGTCCTACATTAGTCCCTCGTGCATTTGTTCTTACGGATGTGCTGCCCTGGCCGTGTCTAAGTGAAGTCCCCTACTTGGGCCCTGGATCTCACCCATCACTCCACACATTTTCCCTCTCACGAGTCAGTTTTTCTTTCTCCTCTGGATCATCTACAGATTATACAAACCTGTTGCTGTTTTTTATCATTTTCAAAATCTTTCTCTTGACCCTGTTCCCCAACTCTCTCTTCCATTCCTTTTTCCCTGTAAAACTCCCTGAAAGAGTTCCCTGTCTCCAGTGCTCTCTTGATTTTCCCTTTCCTTGTGAATGTCTTTCTCGGAAGGGTAACATCCATGGGGAAAGTAAACGGTCACCCAGCTACTCTTCACCATAACTGCTTTTGTCAAGGTCATTAGTGATTCCCAGGTGGCTCCATCCTGTGGACAAATCTCATCCTTTGCCTTAGCAATATCTGCTGCATGATCATTGCCTCTTCATTGGATGCATTTGTTTCACTGAACTTCCAGGATCCCATTTACCTTTCGCTTTTCCCTGCTCTGCTTCTGTGTGTGTGCTGGTGCCTCTCCCGCTCCAGCCTTCTCGGGAAGGCCCCCTGGGCCTAGTCCTTAGCTGGAAGCATTCCCTCGAACATCTCGTCCAGGTTCATGACTTGAAAATACCTTTTCTGTACCAATGACTCCCAAATATGTATCTTTGTCCTGTGCCCTGTCTTCTGAACTCCAATAACTTCCCCCTGAAACTCAACACTGTGAAAATCCAGACTGTTCCTTCCCAAGCCTGTGTCACATGCAGCTTTCCCTGTGTCAGTTGGTGGCACTTCCAGTTGGTCCAGTTGCTCAGGCCAAAATCCCTTGGAGTCATGTTTAAGCTCCTACACCTCACATCCTGTAGGAAATCCTGTTTGCTCTACTTTGTAAATATCTAGAGCCTGAACTATCCACTCTTCATGCCTTCCTCTCTCCTGACATGCTCCAAAAGTCTCCTGACAGGTCTTCATGATCCTCAACTTAGCAGCTGCAGAGGCTTTCTCAAAGGTAAGCCTGATGCCGTCACTTCTGTGCACCTGCAGGGGCGCTCCTTCTCAGTAGAGTAAGTAAGTAGCTGGAAATTTGTGTTTGCTGCCTGAGCATTGTCACCCATTGGGCCTTACCCCTCAACTCAGGATGTAGACTTCAAGGGGTCACAAAGTTGGCATTAAAGAGTAGTGATCGTGGAGGTTGTTTGGTTCAAATTTAACAAAACAGAACAACAGTATGCTGTTGGGGAACCTTTAGGACACAGTACAGGTTGTCATGGGAGAGGGACTTGCCAGAAAATTCAGTCCTACAAAACTGTACAGTCAGTGGACATCTCGGAGCCTTGCTTCTGTGTCCCCATTGTGGCTCTTGCTCATGATTTCCTCCATAAAAGCACCCTCTAACCTTTCCCCATTTTCCGATGATGAACCTTACACGTCGCTTTTTTTCAGGGATTTTTCTGCCACTCCCTCCTTCCCCCTCTACCCCAATCACTGAGTGATCTCCCCCCATGCCTTTGTGTTTCCATTAGTTTATTTAATCAATACTAACTGCATCCCTTACAATGTTTCAGGAATACAGCAGGAATACTGTCTTAGAGGAGATTATGGCCTAGAATTGAGTACTTTCCAAGACCATAGCCATGCGTGGCTATTTAAATTAATTAAAATTAAATTAAGCAGCTACTATGTTGTACAACACCCATGTTCTGGAATAACCCCATCTTCATGCAAGGTTCTAACAGTACAAAAGAAAGGGGATGGACAACAGACAGACAGACAGACACACACACACACACACAATATCAAGGGAAACAAGGGAATAAATGCTTCATAGATAATCGAGAGAGTGTAGTAAAGTGACTGGTTGGCTACTTTAGACAGAGGGACCAGAGGGATGTCTGAGAAGGTGACATTTAAGAAGAGGTTGAGAAGAAAAGGATAAATCTGAAACTGGTGGGGTGAAGGAATGGAGATTAAGGAAGAGGACACCACTAGGGGAAAAGTCCTAACATGGGGACACATTTGAAAGAAAAAGGGCTGGAGCCCTGTAGCAGGGGGGAGAGACACAGAAGAAATCTGTGACTTTGAAATGAAAGAGATGGGGGACTTTGTAAATCTGGGTAGGAAGTGAGTGCTTTTGTTTTTCGTTTTCTGAGGCAGCTATGGGAGTTTTGTAAGGGGAAGAGTGACACAGTCTGATTATATATTTACCATTTACATCATTCTGCCCAGTTTTATTAGTTGCTTACTTACCTGTCTCTCCACCTGATTGCACAATCCTGGGTTTTTTCATTCTTAGTTTATTGAGTCATGTCCCATTAGCCTCCATATATAGATAATAACTGTGGTAGGATCGAATTAAATTAGAAAAATCACCGATCTGCTGGGCTTTGGCTGAGTCTCAGAGTACAACAAAACTAGTCATGAAATACTTTGCCCCCCAAATAATGTAAGGTATGGCCTATGTCTTTGTGAGGCATTTCAGAATTTGTCCCCTGACTTTTGGTAGTGGTCAAGGTAGGGGTCAATATTTTCCCTCCAAGTATATGAAGACAGAGAATGAGAACAAAGTGCGTGTCCAGAAATGAACATTTCCCCTGGGAGACCTCATCTAGTTACCTAGTTGAATTCAAGTGCGGGGCATTGAAAAGCTAGGAGGGCTGTTACAGATCAGATAGTACAAGTGTTTTATGGAAGAGGTGAATTTCAGCAAATAGGCCAGGGGACAGCTTGTGAGACGTCCCAGTGTCAGGAAGGAGCTTGTGTTCATGGAGGTGGAACAGGGTCTAAAGCAAGGGCCTGCTCTAGCCAGGGCCTTCTTCAGACACCGAAGCCCCTCCCCCCCCAAATACTCCCCACTCTGGGTTGGCACAACAGCAGGCTTGAGAGGGCACACTCTAAGGGCACTGGGTGGTACGGGCCATGAATGGCCATTTAACTATCTCACCACAAAGCTGAAAAGCTGAGTTCTCACACGTGCTCTCTAGATTTCTATATCTTGGCCATTAATTAAGAAAGGAATTTTTAAACACCATGGTACAAAGTACTTCTGTGGGCCACATGCAGTCTTTGGGCCACCAGTTGGTAGCATCAGGCTTTAAGTCTTTCTCCAAGTGCGGAGACTGCTGGAGTCCAGGGGTCGCATTTCTGGGTAGCACGGGACCCGGCACCATGGCATATCCAGCCCACTATCCACATCTCCGTGTGATGTGCTGGGCTGTGATGGGCTGCAGGAAGCCTGGAGATGGAGCATCAGTGCTTTCTTGGGAGGGAACGACTGAATCTTTGGACCAGAAGGGCAGTTAATGAAGTACTAGACAGGTTTACACATACTTATATGGCTTAATAATTACAAGCAAAAATCAGAAGACCTGGGCTGGAACCTTGGCTCACTTAACCTCCCCAAACCTCAGTTTCCTCCTCCATGAATGAGGTTCTGAGCAACACCTACCTAAGGGGGTCTGTGAGGATTCAGTGCATGTGGGTGCTTGCCATAGAGCCCCCTACACAGTTCTCCAGAAACCTTGCTTAGCATTAATGCGTATTTAGGTTTCATTTTCAAAGGTCTCCCACATCCCTTTTACTCATTATAACCATCCTTGAAGGGAGACAGAGCAAGTATTTTTAGAGCTGTTTTTACAAATGAGGAAATCAAGGCTTGGAGGCACTCAGTAACCCGCAGGGACACCCAGCTTCGCAGGTGGCAGAGCTGGGATCAGAACCCAAGTCTGGTCCAGAATGTGCTTCCTGAAGCATTCTCTTGTCATCACTCAGTAAGATGTGGTCTGAGTCATCGCTTCCTGTAACATGAATGGTTGGGCATAGTGATTCACGTTCTTGATTAATTCGTGCAACTGGCAAACTTGACAGTATGACGGAGACTGGGCACTTACCATTGTAGCCACAGAACCCAGAGTACCCTGCACTCACCTCTCAGAGGCCAAGGGTAAGTGAAGACTAGTCTTTGCTGTGATGTTTCCTCTCATCAAACCTGCTTCTGGTTTTCTTCCTGTTTGCTCCCTTTATCCCCTGGGTCAGCATCAGGAGTCAGTTTGGACTCTGTGGGAAAGGAGCTGAACCAGAGGGACTGCTGTCCATTGCAAGGTGCAGAATGGTCAGCCACCCTGGAGCTAACTGAGACCTGAAGCTGTTGTGCTTGGTCTCTCATCGCTAACGGGCAGCTCATGTGATTCACCCAGTCAGGGTGAAAGGAGAAGTTGCAAACTGAGAATTAATACTTGTTCCAAGACCATCTGGGGAGGTGCACACCTACCAGTCTGCTTTTTCTGTCTTTCAGGCAGTTACCAGCATGCAACCTCGGGTGGCCATCTCTAGCCTCATACTGCTTTTGGCAGGTAAGCAAATAAGTGGGCTGGGGTCTGGAAGCCCTGAGGATGGAAGAGTGTAGGAGATGTGTGAGTGTGGTGTAGGAAGATGGATGTGCTTGGGCTTTGGTGGAAGCTAATGGGTCAACTAGTGAGCAAAGAACCAGGCTAAATCTTACTCAAAAGAAATTGCTAAATGCTGTGAATTGCAAAATCCACAGGTAAGTGAAACAGGCACAATGCTGAACTGTGTGTAATATCTTGCAATCCGTGTTTGAACAAACAAACAAACAGGGGTGGGTGGATAGTTGTATGAGCATGGGCTACTCAAGGATATGTAAAATACAGTAACAGTGTTAGCATGGGTGGGTGGGATGGGGAGAAGAGACTGGGCTAAGATGGAAAGGACCAGTCCTTCATCAAACTAAATTGTGTCCTTTGGCTTTTAAAAAATGATGTACAACTAATTCTTTTAAAAATACTTTATTTCAAGCATTCCATGAAATGGAGAGGAAAGCTAGGAATAGACATGATCTGAAATTTAAAAAAAAATACTCTCCAGAAGTCAATTATGGGAGAAAGTTCATTTCTTATTATAACTTGTATAACTTGATTTTTATGATTAGCATATATTTGTAATCCAAAAGTTATATTAGGCAAAATAAAACATTATAAAAATTCAGTGAAAAAGTCATTTTCTTATTTTATGTAACAATGAACATTTTTATTCCCAGAACATTTTCCAAAGCCGTAGCCCAATTCTAAGTATGACTGGTTGGTGAATTTCCGATTTCTTTTAAGGGCTATCTTGATTGCATTTGGCACCGTGGGGTTTTTATGCCACTGTTCCAGGAGAGACTTCTTGTTTTTGTTTTTTAAGTGGCATAATTTAGTATATGATTATTTTCCAATTCTCTTGTTTTCACAGGAGAAGTGGGGCCTTGCTCAGTTGTGGGGCTATTACCAACTTAAGAGAAGGGGTCCCTATTGGATTTTTTTAGACTGATTCTGAAGCCCATGGTAAACCTCAGCTCCTCCTAGAAGTATTAGAAACCGATTTTCTTTTCTTTTATTTTTTAAGATTTTATTTATTTATTTCAGAGAGAGCTAGAAAGTGTGAACAGGGGGAGGGCAGTAGGAGAGGGAGAGAGAGAATCTACAGCCGACTCTGTACAGAGTACAGAGCCTGACACAGGGATCAATTTCATGACCCTGAGATGATGACTGGAGCTGAAGCCAAGAGTCTGACACTTAAGGTGCCCCTAGAAACCCAATTTCTAAAAATTGATTTCTGGAGTTTACTGGACTTCTGCCTTTAAACCAATAATACTTTTTTTTTCTTTTCTTTTTTTTTTGTGTTTATTTTTTTAATAATACTTTTTAAAATTAAATTAAGTTTTTAATTTTAATTCCAGTATAGTTAACATAGTGTTATACTATGTTTCAGGTGTACAATATAGTGATTCAACACTTCTGTACGTTACTCAGGGCTCATCATAGTGTACTCTTAATCCCCATCACCTATTTCATCCATCCCTCCACGCACCTCCCCTCTGGTAGCCATCAGCTTGTTTTCTATAGTTAAGAGTCTGTTTCTTGGTTAATTTCTCTTGTTCTCTCTCTCTCTCTCTTTTCCTTTGTTCATTTATTTTGTTTCTTAAATTCCATATTTGAGTAACAGCATATGGTATTTGTCTTCCTCTGACAGACTTACTTTGCATAGCATTATATATATACTCTAGCTCCATCCATGTTGTTGCAAATGAAAGCCAGTAATACTTTAAACAAAACATTATCTCTGCTTGTCTTAGAAGAGAGGTGTTATAAGGAGAGTTCACTTGCAATAGCAGTTTAAAAAGTTGCAATAAAAATTAAAACTTTAAATGCAATAGAATTTTTCAAACATCTTTCAGTTGAGACAGTGATTGAATCTGGGGAGGGGAAAGCCACATGTATGTATTACTTACTGAATCAGCATATATACCTGTGAGACACAGAATGAAATACACAGTCATGTATTAGTGGAGTGTCATTTGGTTCAAACCTTTTAGAAAGAAATTGGCCATGTTCATCAACAGACTGAAAATATTGCTGCCCTCTGTCTTGGTGATTTTTCTCTTAGACATCTGTGCTGTTAGAAAACAATCCTAAATACAGAGAAGAAGTTTAAATTATATGTAATCTACAAATGTCAAATAAATAATGCTTTTGAAGAATATGTTAATGTGAAAACACTTAAAATACATTTTTTAAATTGAAGATATAAAGCCCTATGATTACAAATGAAATAAACTCTGTAAAAAGAGAAAATGAAAATACATGTAAAATTAAAAGATTAAGTCCTCATACTCTCTTTTCTCTTTATTTATAGATGCTGTAGTTTCTCTCCGTCAAGTGACTGGAGTGGTGGGTCAGTCTGTCACGCTACCCTGCACCTACTCAACATCAAATGGAATCACAACCATGTGTTGGGGCCGAGGGGCGTGTCCCATGTCCCGTTGCTCAGATGAAGTGATCTGGACTAATGGATCCCATGTCACCTTTCAGAAGCACCCACGTTATAAGCTGAGGGGAAACATTTTAAGAGGGAACGTGTCTTTGACCATAGAGAACGTGGCTCAGACTGACAGTGGTCTCTACTGTTGCCGTGTTGAGCACAGGGGATGGTTCAATGATATGAAACTCACCCTGTCACTGGAGATAAAGCCAGGTGAGCTTGTCTTCTGTCTTCCTTTGATCACTTCATGTAGGTGAACTGAGATATTTCCTGTTTGGTAGTGACTTTCTCTTCCTTTAATTGGGAAAGGGGAGGTTTCTCCAGTCTTGTTTTTCAATAACTGTTGGAAAGTAAAATAACTTCTGTTGGTATAAAATGAAGTGTTCAGAACCAATCTTGAGCAAGACTGTAGGCGAGAGGATCTTCCCAGTCAGCAAACTGTCTCCTAAAGTAGGGCTTCAAAAATGATAGTTGGTTCAGGGGTGCCTGGATGGCTCAGTCAGTTGAGCATCTGCTTTCGGCTCAGGTCATGATCTCAGGGTCCTGGGATCGAGTCCCATGTTGGGCTCCCTGCCCAATTGGGAACCTGCTTCTCCCTCTCCTCCCACTTGTGCTGTCTATGTTGCTATCCCTGTCTTTTTGTCTTAAATAAATTTTAAAAAATGCTAGTTGGTTCATGAAAAACTGTTCAGTGTTCCATTGTGAAATAGAGTGAACATTCTTACCAAGCTGAATTTCAAGTTCAACTTAAAGAACTGCCATTTATTCTCTGAGATTATGTTTTAGAAGAATTTTTAAATGTCCTAAACATTTTAAAATTGTTTTGGAGAATTTCAAACATACAGAGTAGGCAATATAATACAAGGTCTTGTCAAGTAGGGATAGCACCCAGGTATAACAATTGTCGGCTCAGTCTAGTTGCATATACATTGTAAAGGGATTCCATTCTTCCCTCTGCCCTGCCTGGGATTTTTTGAAGCATATTTCATATCATATCACAAAATTGCTTGTTTAAAAATTGAAGTGACTTTACTGCAATATGAAAACATTTACAACCCAATGACTGTTCACCAATTGTTTTCAAGAATTTGATGAAATCCAAAGTCTGTCTTGATGTGAGCATCCTCATTTTCTTTACCATTGGATGAATGAAGTGGATTCTTCAAGATTTCCCAGTTTCTGGTGTTCCTTCCTAATGAATTTCCCTCTGCCTAAGTTCTGATATTGACAATAGAACCCAATACCTGTGGCCTTAATAAACCATGTGTCTTTTTTCTTTCTTTCTTTCTTTTTTCTTTTCTTTTCTTTTCTTTCTTTTCTTCTTTATTTTCTTTCTTTCTTTCTTTCTTTCTTTCTTTCTTTCTTTCT
>LNAC01001201.1:0-38900 GCA_002007465.1 Ailurus styani | reverse complement strand
TCATGACCTGAGCCGAAGGCAGAGGCTTTAACCCACTGAGCCACCCAGGCGCCCTTCACATGAGTTTTTATGCTTTTCCTGGTCAACATCCATGAGAGGAATCGTGTAACTCTGGAGGAAGCCATGTTTATTTAGGTTTACTTGAAGGCTGTGTGACCTGAGTCAACACATACCTTTGCTGAGCCTCCCCTCATCTGTGCAATGGGTATTACATGACACTACAGAAATGGGAATATGTGTCTTGAGCACGGCTACATTGATAGCTTGGGTTACTGACTTTTGTGACTTGTAAAGTAAAATTATTTGTAAATTATAGAAGATAACTAGTTGTATAAAGTGTAATGAACCGTTGAGGAGGAGCCTTGTATTGGTTTCTGACTTTCACAGGTTTCATCGTAGTCTCTTCTGTGTGAGAGACTGTTGGGTTTACAAAACTTAACAAATGGGGATGGTTTAGTTTGGTTGGAGTTTTGTGAGGCTTGGGGTGGAAGGGTGTGGTCAGCTTGGGAAGGTAGGAAGCTTTCAGAGTTTGGATTTGGGCATTGGGAAGCCATTGAATGCTTTTAAGGTGGGGGAGACACTTGATTAGATTATTTAGAGGAAGAGAGACTGGAGCAGGTGAAAAAAAACGTACTCGGATGTGGAGTCTCCCATCCTCCCCCATCGCCTGTGTCTACGGTAGCTGGGGAACACTGCCAGCCTCTTGGGCTGGTCTCATTTTCATGCCCCGACCTCGGGGGGCATTTTCCTACTGCCAGATGGTCCTACATTAGTCCCTCGTGCATTTGTTCTTACGGATGTGCTGCCCTGGCCGTGTCTAAGTGAAGTCCCCTACTTGGGCCCTGGATCTCACCCATCACTCCACACATTTTCCCTCTCACGAGTCAGTTTTTCTTTCTCCTCTGGATCATCTACAGATTATACAAACCTGTTGCTGTTTTTTATCATTTTCAAAATCTTTCTCTTGACCCTGTTCCCCAACTCTCTCTTCCATTCCTTTTTCCCTGTAAAACTCCCTGAAAGAGTTCCCTGTCTCCAGTGCTCTCTTGATTTTCCCTTTCCTTGTGAATGTCTTTCTCGGAAGGGTAACATCCATGGGGAAAGTAAACGGTCACCCAGCTACTCTTCACCATAACTGCTTTTGTCAAGGTCATTAGTGATTCCCAGGTGGCTCCATCCTGTGGACAAATCTCATCCTTTGCCTTAGCAATATCTGCTGCATGATCATTGCCTCTTCATTGGATGCATTTGTTTCACTGAACTTCCAGGATCCCATTTACCTTTCGCTTTTCCCTGCTCTGCTTCTGTGTGTGTGCTGGTGCCTCTCCCGCTCCAGCCTTCTCGGGAAGGCCCCCTGGGCCTAGTCCTTAGCTGGAAGCATTCCCTCGAACATCTCGTCCAGGTTCATGACTTGAAAATACCTTTTCTGTACCAATGACTCCCAAATATGTATCTTTGTCCTGTGCCCTGTCTTCTGAACTCCAATAACTTCCCCCTGAAACTCAACACTGTGAAAATCCAGACTGTTCCTTCCCAAGCCTGTGTCACATGCAGCTTTCCCTGTGTCAGTTGGTGGCACTTCCAGTTGGTCCAGTTGCTCAGGCCAAAATCCCTTGGAGTCATGTTTAAGCTCCTACACCTCACATCCTGTAGGAAATCCTGTTTGCTCTACTTTGTAAATATCTAGAGCCTGAACTATCCACTCTTCATGCCTTCCTCTCTCCTGACATGCTCCAAAAGTCTCCTGACAGGTCTTCATGATCCTCAACTTAGCAGCTGCAGAGGCTTTCTCAAAGGTAAGCCTGATGCCGTCACTTCTGTGCACCTGCAGGGGCGCTCCTTCTCAGTAGAGTAAGTAAGTAGCTGGAAATTTGTGTTTGCTGCCTGAGCATTGTCACCCATTGGGCCTTACCCCTCAACTCAGGATGTAGACTTCAAGGGGTCACAAAGTTGGCATTAAAGAGTAGTGATCGTGGAGGTTGTTTGGTTCAAATTTAACAAAACAGAACAACAGTATGCTGTTGGGGAACCTTTAGGACACAGTACAGGTTGTCATGGGAGAGGGACTTGCCAGAAAATTCAGTCCTACAAAACTGTACAGTCAGTGGACATCTCGGAGCCTTGCTTCTGTGTCCCCATTGTGGCTCTTGCTCATGATTTCCTCCATAAAAGCACCCTCTAACCTTTCCCCATTTTCCGATGATGAACCTTACACGTCGCTTTTTTTCAGGGATTTTTCTGCCACTCCCTCCTTCCCCCTCTACCCCAATCACTGAGTGATCTCCCCCCATGCCTTTGTGTTTCCATTAGTTTATTTAATCAATACTAACTGCATCCCTTACAATGTTTCAGGAATACAGCAGGAATACTGTCTTAGAGGAGATTATGGCCTAGAATTGAGTACTTTCCAAGACCATAGCCATGCGTGGCTATTTAAATTAATTAAAATTAAATTAAGCAGCTACTATGTTGTACAACACCCATGTTCTGGAATAACCCCATCTTCATGCAAGGTTCTAACAGTACAAAAGAAAGGGGATGGACAACAGACAGACAGACAGACACACACACACACACACAATATCAAGGGAAACAAGGGAATAAATGCTTCATAGATAATCGAGAGAGTGTAGTAAAGTGACTGGTTGGCTACTTTAGACAGAGGGACCAGAGGGATGTCTGAGAAGGTGACATTTAAGAAGAGGTTGAGAAGAAAAGGATAAATCTGAAACTGGTGGGGTGAAGGAATGGAGATTAAGGAAGAGGACACCACTAGGGGAAAAGTCCTAACATGGGGACACATTTGAAAGAAAAAGGGCTGGAGCCCTGTAGCAGGGGGGAGAGACACAGAAGAAATCTGTGACTTTGAAATGAAAGAGATGGGGGACTTTGTAAATCTGGGTAGGAAGTGAGTGCTTTTGTTTTTCGTTTTCTGAGGCAGCTATGGGAGTTTTGTAAGGGGAAGAGTGACACAGTCTGATTATATATTTACCATTTACATCATTCTGCCCAGTTTTATTAGTTGCTTACTTACCTGTCTCTCCACCTGATTGCACAATCCTGGGTTTTTTCATTCTTAGTTTATTGAGTCATGTCCCATTAGCCTCCATATATAGATAATAACTGTGGTAGGATCGAATTAAATTAGAAAAATCACCGATCTGCTGGGCTTTGGCTGAGTCTCAGAGTACAACAAAACTAGTCATGAAATACTTTGCCCCCCAAATAATGTAAGGTATGGCCTATGTCTTTGTGAGGCATTTCAGAATTTGTCCCCTGACTTTTGGTAGTGGTCAAGGTAGGGGTCAATATTTTCCCTCCAAGTATATGAAGACAGAGAATGAGAACAAAGTGCGTGTCCAGAAATGAACATTTCCCCTGGGAGACCTCATCTAGTTACCTAGTTGAATTCAAGTGCGGGGCATTGAAAAGCTAGGAGGGCTGTTACAGATCAGATAGTACAAGTGTTTTATGGAAGAGGTGAATTTCAGCAAATAGGCCAGGGGACAGCTTGTGAGACGTCCCAGTGTCAGGAAGGAGCTTGTGTTCATGGAGGTGGAACAGGGTCTAAAGCAAGGGCCTGCTCTAGCCAGGGCCTTCTTCAGACACCGAAGCCCCTCCCCCCCCAAATACTCCCCACTCTGGGTTGGCACAACAGCAGGCTTGAGAGGGCACACTCTAAGGGCACTGGGTGGTACGGGCCATGAATGGCCATTTAACTATCTCACCACAAAGCTGAAAAGCTGAGTTCTCACACGTGCTCTCTAGATTTCTATATCTTGGCCATTAATTAAGAAAGGAATTTTTAAACACCATGGTACAAAGTACTTCTGTGGGCCACATGCAGTCTTTGGGCCACCAGTTGGTAGCATCAGGCTTTAAGTCTTTCTCCAAGTGCGGAGACTGCTGGAGTCCAGGGGTCGCATTTCTGGGTAGCACGGGACCCGGCACCATGGCATATCCAGCCCACTATCCACATCTCCGTGTGATGTGCTGGGCTGTGATGGGCTGCAGGAAGCCTGGAGATGGAGCATCAGTGCTTTCTTGGGAGGGAACGACTGAATCTTTGGACCAGAAGGGCAGTTAATGAAGTACTAGACAGGTTTACACATACTTATATGGCTTAATAATTACAAGCAAAAATCAGAAGACCTGGGCTGGAACCTTGGCTCACTTAACCTCCCCAAACCTCAGTTTCCTCCTCCATGAATGAGGTTCTGAGCAACACCTACCTAAGGGGGTCTGTGAGGATTCAGTGCATGTGGGTGCTTGCCATAGAGCCCCCTACACAGTTCTCCAGAAACCTTGCTTAGCATTAATGCGTATTTAGGTTTCATTTTCAAAGGTCTCCCACATCCCTTTTACTCATTATAACCATCCTTGAAGGGAGACAGAGCAAGTATTTTTAGAGCTGTTTTTACAAATGAGGAAATCAAGGCTTGGAGGCACTCAGTAACCCGCAGGGACACCCAGCTTCGCAGGTGGCAGAGCTGGGATCAGAACCCAAGTCTGGTCCAGAATGTGCTTCCTGAAGCATTCTCTTGTCATCACTCAGTAAGATGTGGTCTGAGTCATCGCTTCCTGTAACATGAATGGTTGGGCATAGTGATTCACGTTCTTGATTAATTCGTGCAACTGGCAAACTTGACAGTATGACGGAGACTGGGCACTTACCATTGTAGCCACAGAACCCAGAGTACCCTGCACTCACCTCTCAGAGGCCAAGGGTAAGTGAAGACTAGTCTTTGCTGTGATGTTTCCTCTCATCAAACCTGCTTCTGGTTTTCTTCCTGTTTGCTCCCTTTATCCCCTGGGTCAGCATCAGGAGTCAGTTTGGACTCTGTGGGAAAGGAGCTGAACCAGAGGGACTGCTGTCCATTGCAAGGTGCAGAATGGTCAGCCACCCTGGAGCTAACTGAGACCTGAAGCTGTTGTGCTTGGTCTCTCATCGCTAACGGGCAGCTCATGTGATTCACCCAGTCAGGGTGAAAGGAGAAGTTGCAAACTGAGAATTAATACTTGTTCCAAGACCATCTGGGGAGGTGCACACCTACCAGTCTGCTTTTTCTGTCTTTCAGGCAGTTACCAGCATGCAACCTCGGGTGGCCATCTCTAGCCTCATACTGCTTTTGGCAGGTAAGCAAATAAGTGGGCTGGGGTCTGGAAGCCCTGAGGATGGAAGAGTGTAGGAGATGTGTGAGTGTGGTGTAGGAAGATGGATGTGCTTGGGCTTTGGTGGAAGCTAATGGGTCAACTAGTGAGCAAAGAACCAGGCTAAATCTTACTCAAAAGAAATTGCTAAATGCTGTGAATTGCAAAATCCACAGGTAAGTGAAACAGGCACAATGCTGAACTGTGTGTAATATCTTGCAATCCGTGTTTGAACAAACAAACAAACAGGGGTGGGTGGATAGTTGTATGAGCATGGGCTACTCAAGGATATGTAAAATACAGTAACAGTGTTAGCATGGGTGGGTGGGATGGGGAGAAGAGACTGGGCTAAGATGGAAAGGACCAGTCCTTCATCAAACTAAATTGTGTCCTTTGGCTTTTAAAAAATGATGTACAACTAATTCTTTTAAAAATACTTTATTTCAAGCATTCCATGAAATGGAGAGGAAAGCTAGGAATAGACATGATCTGAAATTTAAAAAAAAATACTCTCCAGAAGTCAATTATGGGAGAAAGTTCATTTCTTATTATAACTTGTATAACTTGATTTTTATGATTAGCATATATTTGTAATCCAAAAGTTATATTAGGCAAAATAAAACATTATAAAAATTCAGTGAAAAAGTCATTTTCTTATTTTATGTAACAATGAACATTTTTATTCCCAGAACATTTTCCAAAGCCGTAGCCCAATTCTAAGTATGACTGGTTGGTGAATTTCCGATTTCTTTTAAGGGCTATCTTGATTGCATTTGGCACCGTGGGGTTTTTATGCCACTGTTCCAGGAGAGACTTCTTGTTTTTGTTTTTTAAGTGGCATAATTTAGTATATGATTATTTTCCAATTCTCTTGTTTTCACAGGAGAAGTGGGGCCTTGCTCAGTTGTGGGGCTATTACCAACTTAAGAGAAGGGGTCCCTATTGGATTTTTTTAGACTGATTCTGAAGCCCATGGTAAACCTCAGCTCCTCCTAGAAGTATTAGAAACCGATTTTCTTTTCTTTTATTTTTTAAGATTTTATTTATTTATTTCAGAGAGAGCTAGAAAGTGTGAACAGGGGGAGGGCAGTAGGAGAGGGAGAGAGAGAATCTACAGCCGACTCTGTACAGAGTACAGAGCCTGACACAGGGATCAATTTCATGACCCTGAGATGATGACTGGAGCTGAAGCCAAGAGTCTGACACTTAAGGTGCCCCTAGAAACCCAATTTCTAAAAATTGATTTCTGGAGTTTACTGGACTTCTGCCTTTAAACCAATAATACTTTTTTTTTCTTTTCTTTTTTTTTTGTGTTTATTTTTTTAATAATACTTTTTAAAATTAAATTAAGTTTTTAATTTTAATTCCAGTATAGTTAACATAGTGTTATACTATGTTTCAGGTGTACAATATAGTGATTCAACACTTCTGTACGTTACTCAGGGCTCATCATAGTGTACTCTTAATCCCCATCACCTATTTCATCCATCCCTCCACGCACCTCCCCTCTGGTAGCCATCAGCTTGTTTTCTATAGTTAAGAGTCTGTTTCTTGGTTAATTTCTCTTGTTCTCTCTCTCTCTCTCTTTTCCTTTGTTCATTTATTTTGTTTCTTAAATTCCATATTTGAGTAACAGCATATGGTATTTGTCTTCCTCTGACAGACTTACTTTGCATAGCATTATATATATACTCTAGCTCCATCCATGTTGTTGCAAATGAAAGCCAGTAATACTTTAAACAAAACATTATCTCTGCTTGTCTTAGAAGAGAGGTGTTATAAGGAGAGTTCACTTGCAATAGCAGTTTAAAAAGTTGCAATAAAAATTAAAACTTTAAATGCAATAGAATTTTTCAAACATCTTTCAGTTGAGACAGTGATTGAATCTGGGGAGGGGAAAGCCACATGTATGTATTACTTACTGAATCAGCATATATACCTGTGAGACACAGAATGAAATACACAGTCATGTATTAGTGGAGTGTCATTTGGTTCAAACCTTTTAGAAAGAAATTGGCCATGTTCATCAACAGACTGAAAATATTGCTGCCCTCTGTCTTGGTGATTTTTCTCTTAGACATCTGTGCTGTTAGAAAACAATCCTAAATACAGAGAAGAAGTTTAAATTATATGTAATCTACAAATGTCAAATAAATAATGCTTTTGAAGAATATGTTAATGTGAAAACACTTAAAATACATTTTTTAAATTGAAGATATAAAGCCCTATGATTACAAATGAAATAAACTCTGTAAAAAGAGAAAATGAAAATACATGTAAAATTAAAAGATTAAGTCCTCATACTCTCTTTTCTCTTTATTTATAGATGCTGTAGTTTCTCTCCGTCAAGTGACTGGAGTGGTGGGTCAGTCTGTCACGCTACCCTGCACCTACTCAACATCAAATGGAATCACAACCATGTGTTGGGGCCGAGGGGCGTGTCCCATGTCCCGTTGCTCAGATGAAGTGATCTGGACTAATGGATCCCATGTCACCTTTCAGAAGCACCCACGTTATAAGCTGAGGGGAAACATTTTAAGAGGGAACGTGTCTTTGACCATAGAGAACGTGGCTCAGACTGACAGTGGTCTCTACTGTTGCCGTGTTGAGCACAGGGGATGGTTCAATGATATGAAACTCACCCTGTCACTGGAGATAAAGCCAGGTGAGCTTGTCTTCTGTCTTCCTTTGATCACTTCATGTAGGTGAACTGAGATATTTCCTGTTTGGTAGTGACTTTCTCTTCCTTTAATTGGGAAAGGGGAGGTTTCTCCAGTCTTGTTTTTCAATAACTGTTGGAAAGTAAAATAACTTCTGTTGGTATAAAATGAAGTGTTCAGAACCAATCTTGAGCAAGACTGTAGGCGAGAGGATCTTCCCAGTCAGCAAACTGTCTCCTAAAGTAGGGCTTCAAAAATGATAGTTGGTTCAGGGGTGCCTGGATGGCTCAGTCAGTTGAGCATCTGCTTTCGGCTCAGGTCATGATCTCAGGGTCCTGGGATCGAGTCCCATGTTGGGCTCCCTGCCCAATTGGGAACCTGCTTCTCCCTCTCCTCCCACTTGTGCTGTCTATGTTGCTATCCCTGTCTTTTTGTCTTAAATAAATTTTAAAAAATGCTAGTTGGTTCATGAAAAACTGTTCAGTGTTCCATTGTGAAATAGAGTGAACATTCTTACCAAGCTGAATTTCAAGTTCAACTTAAAGAACTGCCATTTATTCTCTGAGATTATGTTTTAGAAGAATTTTTAAATGTCCTAAACATTTTAAAATTGTTTTGGAGAATTTCAAACATACAGAGTAGGCAATATAATACAAGGTCTTGTCAAGTAGGGATAGCACCCAGGTATAACAATTGTCGGCTCAGTCTAGTTGCATATACATTGTAAAGGGATTCCATTCTTCCCTCTGCCCTGCCTGGGATTTTTTGAAGCATATTTCATATCATATCACAAAATTGCTTGTTTAAAAATTGAAGTGACTTTACTGCAATATGAAAACATTTACAACCCAATGACTGTTCACCAATTGTTTTCAAGAATTTGATGAAATCCAAAGTCTGTCTTGATGTGAGCATCCTCATTTTCTTTACCATTGGATGAATGAAGTGGATTCTTCAAGATTTCCCAGTTTCTGGTGTTCCTTCCTAATGAATTTCCCTCTGCCTAAGTTCTGATATTGACAATAGAACCCAATACCTGTGGCCTTAATAAACCATGTGTCTTTTTTCTTTCTTTCTTTCTTTTTTCTTTTCTTTTCTTTTCTTTCTTTTCTTCTTTATTTTCTTTCTTTCTTTCTTTCTTTCTTTCTTTCTTTCTTTCTTTCTTTCTCTATTTCTTTCTTTCTTTCCTCTCTTTCTCTCTTTCTTTCTTCTTTCTATTAAGAGGAACTTGGTTTTGCAATCTCCCAGCTTTTGGACTTGGTTAATTTTGTGGAGACTAGTGACATAAGGTCAATTCTGACGGAGAAAATAGCTGACCGTGGGGAAACCATCTGTGGGAAGCAATTTAGGGAAGCCAAAAGAGGCTGGTGATAATCCTGTGCTCTAGATAGATGCGAGGAAGCAGCATGTGAAGAGATTATGACTACAACGTTTTTGGATTTATAAAATTTATTACTGGTTTGGTTGGATGTTAGGAATTGACATAGGGGAGAAATGAGTAGGACACTGGTAAAGTGCTTTGCAATTCTTTAATAGGTGGGCACTTAAAAGGGTGGTGCTCTGTCAAGTGGGAAGAGGATCTGTTACTAGACCTAGGAGACTCTGCCTCCAATAACCAATTCTTTGCTTAAGTTTGCTTGTGGTTTTCACTGACTGAGCTTAAGGCTTTTTTCCACCAGCATCTACAGTACAGTTTGTTCACTTCAGCCTGGGGAAGATACTTACCACTAAAGAAACCAAGCTCGTTAGACAATTTGATTAGGTTACCCCTCTTTATTCTTTCCCTTACTCTCCTTTGATTAGATTTTTTGCATGTGTGCTTTTCCCCTGTTGATTAGATTTTAAACTGGAAGGAGGGGATTGGATTGTACTCTTTTTCAAAGTCGCTAACTACACCTTAGATCAGGGTCAGCAAACCTTAGCCCCAGGGCTAGATCAGACTACAAGACAGGCCTGCTGTTTTATATGTTTTTATTTGAGCAGCCATACCCATTTGATGTATATATTGTCTATGGTGGCTTCCACATAGGTGGATTGGAGCAAGTGCCCCCAAAGCCTCGAGCATTTACTGTCTGGACCTTTCCAGAAATTTGCTGACCTCTGCTTTGGACTAATGCTTTGCATATAATAGACACTCACAAATATTTGTTGAAAAAAGTTTTTTCCTCTTCAGATTCTAAATTAAATTGCGTCTTTCAGAAAGAACAGTTTCCAAACCCACTGTCCCCTATTTAAGTGACATGGTTTTCTTTTGTAGTTAGGTCGAAATGTAAGGAAACTTCTTGCAGAGAAAAAAGGTGCCCAGTAAGAGCAAAAGTATACAAAAGTATACATTCTTTTTTTTTTTAAGATTTTATTTATTTATTTGACAGAGAGAGAGATCACAAGTAGGCAGAGAGGCAGCCAGAAAGGGAGAGGAGGAAGCAGTTTCCCCACCGAGCAGGGAGCCCGATGCGGGGCTTGATCCCAGGACCCTGAGATCATGACCTGAGCCGAAGGCAGAGGCTTTAACCCACTGAGTCACCCAGGTGCCCCAAAAGTCCTTGCTCAGTCCTTCATTGGTTTGCTTTTGCGGCAGACCCTGTTTGGGGCTAACTTCCGGTTTCAGCTCCACCTGGGGAGCTCTGACACCCCCACTACGTGATTTGGAATCCTATACCACTGTGGAGTCTGGAAAGAGTTTAACGTTATTAGCCTTTGTTACCTCTTAGGAGGGAAGGAACCATAAAAGGTCTAGTTTACCTTCTAACCAAGTGTGTAAGTCACCTGTGTGATTTAGCTAGCATATGCTCATGGATGTGAGTCAGTCTTCATTTAGGACACAGGTCCCTCTGTCAGTATGTCACCCTTGACTGGCTTGACTGGACTGAATGTTGTTTATTTGGTAAGCATTCTAGGCCTGGGAACTACTACTGAAGTCTTAGTCATTCACCACGGAGAGGATAAAGGCAGCTCCAGGCTCTAGACATTTTCCTTACCTCACAGATGTTTATGAAGATACATAAATCTGATATGCATGACCGGTCTTCTCAAAGTGTTTCAGTGCAAATCCCAGGTGACATTTTTCACCTTTGAACCTCCCCAAATATATACCTTTTAATGCAGCTGTTTCCTTTTTGCAAGTATCTCTTCAAAGCCCTCCTCTGTCACAGATTCTAGTTCACCAATGACAAGAACTCTGAGTTCAGGGGAGATTAGTGCCTAATTTTGCCCGGGGAGTGTCTCTCATTGCTTGCATTCATACACCGTACACCGGCCCAGCACAAGGCTCTTGTTTCTTGCTGCTTGATTAATCTTTGCTTTCATGTTGGTTTCTAACTCCAGCTGAGGTCACCAGTGTTCCAACGTCACCTAGGGTTTTTACCTCTACTTCTTCAATGCCAGCACCCACGCAGAACCTCAAGCCAGGTAAACAAATGTGTTTTTTGAGCCCTAAGGTCTTCTAATGAGAAGGATGTAGACCATCCAAGACATTGTGTTAAGGCAGAAGTACAATCTAGGCTAAGGGTTCTTACCTGGGTTCCAAACATGAGCTTCACAGGGTCTGTGAACACCTGTCCCAAATTATATGCACCTTTTTATAGATAATCATTTTTAGAGCAAGGGAACTCATAGCTTTTGGCTGGATTCTCCAAGGCATTGGTTATTAGCAATGCCCTCCAAAAAGCCACACCACTGATCTCAGACATCTAATGAGGGTGGAGTGGATTTGGCCCAGTTGAGCATAGGTTTTGAGGAAAAAATAGGAATGCCAGAGAATAAGGGTCCAGTTTATGAGATTCTGTTCTTACAAGGATCTCTGAGTAGACATCAGTTAGTCCATCCTGAAGCCAGACCTCCATTTGAGGGTGAGATTTCAGGGAAGTTAACATTTACTCTGTTTCCTGTGTGATGGGAACCATACTAAGTGCTTTACGAGTATTATATTGCTTAGTTCATACAACAACACCTATGCACTGTAGGTGTGATTCAGTCCCGTTTTATAGTTGTGAGAACTAAGGCACATCATTGTGGAACGTTACATGGATAGAAACTACTCGAGTCAGGATTCATTCTCCATTAACTTGAATTTTGGATCTGTGCTTTTAACGACTGGATTGTGCCTTCTACCATGAGCACTGAGCTTATGTTTGGATGAATTTGTCTTGATCTGACATCCTCGCTGAACAATCCTTTATACCATTAACCCTGTCTTCTCTGGGAAGTCAGTCTACTTTATACAGTTTTGTTCCCACATCCTTTAATTTATTTGTGTAGCATGGAAATAGCAAAAGATGCTATTTATACTGATGAAAAAGTAAACATCAGATTTAAAGACTTCCAGGATTTAGAATTTACACATCTTTTTTTCCCCCCATTCAGGCCACATGGTTCATACTTTAAACTTCTGATAAATAAAAGCTTAGAATTAATATAAATGGAGAATAATTTGACTTAAAGTAGAGAAATAGCTTGCCATTCTGAGGACAGGTTAAGGTTCAAACCTTCTATCTCTAGGATTATAACGATAACTTTTAGTGGAGATTCCTAAAGTCTCTTTGACCCCATGGTGTATAGTGCTGGATTCTGTGGAATAACAGAGATGTCACAACCTCTTATCCAGAAAAATCTGATGAAACGTACTGATTTCCCCTGACTCCTATTGAACCATATGTATATTTAATCAGGAGGGATCTGAAGAATTGGGCCTTGAGCTGAGTTTGGAAGAGAGGGTTTTAGTTAAAACTGGGATTTTAGAGCCATGAGTTTGTAAGAAAAACAGCTTTGTTCATTCAAGGCAGCTGAACACACTTGACGTTCTCAATATTGATTTAGCTTCGTAGTACTTGTGCCTGCAAATGGGGGTGGATTAGTGGACTTGGTTTGGTGAACATGCATGTTTAAAGCAAAGATTCAGAAGAAGAGTGTTGGCTAATATGTCCATGTGACCTTCTCAAGGATAGTATTAATTGAGCCTTATCCTTGTCTTGATGGTTTTCTCATGAGTTTGAGTTGAGTTGAATAGGAAGGAGGTGTATGGTGGAGCAGATCCAATGTGGAGACATTTATCTTTACATCCACAGTCTTTCTATGCTCAGTGCCTCTTCTGTATACTAGTTGCCTAAAATATTCATGGAATGATTGGGTGTGAGGTTTTAGAAACAGGGAGAAAAAGATGCCTGCTAAGACCCAAACTTGGAAAAAAAAAGTTAAGCCCAAGAGGTCTTTTGCACAGATCCAAAGTTGAATAAAGATGCTAATCACCTAACTTCATTGTTGTCCTGTTCTAAGTTCTTAGACAGAGTTACACCCTGTTACAGATTGGAGCATTAGAAAGATGCTGGAAAATAGTTCAGAACGTGAGAAAGGGTGATGTTGAAATGTGAAAACCACTGTGGGGAGGGAAAACAGAAAAGGCCAATGAAAGGCAAGAAAAGCCCAGGTTTGGGAATTCTTGTCCTGCCAGTTCTGCTAACTTGCTCTAAAATTTGTGGTGCTCTAAGAGGAAAGTATATGAAAATAAAATTTTAAAATGTTAAGAAAATACACAAAGAGGCAAGTGATCAGAGTTGTACGTAAGGTGAGATATTTGACAAAAAACAAAGGGGTGATTTTAGAAAGGAAGGGAAACCTGGCCCTGTATTGGAAAATTCTTCGTGAGGCTTTTTGGTGCAAAACTGAAGATGAGGGGGCGCCTGGGTGGCTCAGCGGTTTAAAGCCTCTGCCTTCGGCTCAGGTCATGATCTCAGGGTCCTGGGATCGAGGCCCACATCGGGCTCTCTGCTCGGCAGGGAGCCTGCTTCCTCCTCTCTCTCTGCCTGCCTCTCTGCCTACTTGTGATCTCTCTCTCTGTCAAATAAATAAATAAAATCTTTAAAAAAAAAAAAAAACTGAAGATGAGTCAGATAACAACGGGAAATCAGTCTTACAAAAGGAGTGACCGGAATGCCAGTGCTGGAGGAGCCAGGTCAAGGTCCACTGAGAACAGGGCTTTGAGAGTTGTTAATTATCACCAAGGTTCAGACATTGGCCAGTGTTGTCACCTTGAAAGAGACCTCAAGGAATTAAATGTTGTGCTAATGTATTCTGTGCTGATCCATATGTGTACCTCCCTGGAAAGATGTGTGGATGGATAACAGGGAACTTGAATACAGCCAGGAAATCTAGATGGGGCTATTGCGGAGGGGGATGGGCAAATTAGCCCAAATTCCCAGGCCCTGTTTCTGTGAAAGTGAAATGTCACTTGCAGGAATAAAAGCTTAATTGGATGTCCTATGTAAGGTGTGCTGTTGTAGGCTTTGGACATTTAGAGGGATCCTAGGAGTAGAAAAATTGCGAACTAACTCTAGATACTGACAAACTCTCCAGATCATTATCTAGATCAGATTTCATGATAATGGTATGCCTAAATGGCAGTGTAGTGCCTCAAGGCCATCTTTGAATACATTTCTAAGAGGAAGTTGGAAAGAATGGAAATGGGTGGGTACGAGGCATGCCTTCAGGGGATGGCTGGGTGTCGGCTCTGCGGGGAAGTTGATGGTGATTCCTGATTTTAGTTTTGTTTTTTATTTTTGTTGGGGGTAGGAGTGTTCCTCTACAAAGAGAGCACAGTTCTTTCGTTCTTTTCATTCCAGTAGCTACTTCATCTTCTGCATTGCAGACAGCAGGAACCCAGCCTACTGGGCCACAGGAAACAAGCACAAGGCAACCCACCAATTCACCATTGTACTCCTGCCCGACAGGTACCTCCTTTTTCTTTCCTGGACTCCTGGGAGTACTCACATTCTGATAATTGTTGACACATTGTTAAAAGACCACATTCCGCATAAGGCAAATCTGACACGAATGCTGATACTGGTCACTGCAATCAGCCATGTGACTTGAGCAAATGTCTTACTCCTTTAGAATCTATTTTTATCATTTGTCAAATGGATGGAATAACAACGATCTTGTAGGATGCTTTTGAGGATTAAATAAGGTGAAAAACCTAAGACCTAGTTAAAAGGTAGTAAGTAATAGATACAATAGCAACTGCGACTCTTACTTCCCAAGTCTAGAATCCATATACCTGACTGGCCCAGGGCAGTCATATGATTTGGGAACACCCACATGCTTAGCTCTACTTTTCTTATTTATTTTTTTAATTTATTTTATTTTTATTTATTTATTTATTTATATGACAAGTAGGCAGAGAGGCAGGCAGAGAGAGAGGAGGAAGCAGGCTCCCTGCTGAGCAGAGAGACTGATGCGGGCCTCGATCCCAGGACCCTGAGATCTTGACCTGAGCCGAAGGCAGAGGCTTTAATCCACTGAGCCACCCAGGTGCCCTATTTTTCTTAATCAAATGAACCGCTTTTGGTTCCAGACTTATTAGTGGGCTTGCTCTCTTGGGTCAAAGCCATAAAATAATTAAATCCAGCCCTCCAGTATCCAGACCAAACTGGTCAACCATATTTATGCTTCATCAAAGATCCAGACCCTAAGTACATCTAGGAAGCTCCCTTGCTGCCCTGTGAGACTTGCACATGGACACTTTGAGATGGAGTGAAGACATCAGCACCAGCCCCAAGACGCATGTCCCCTGAGACTGTCTGTTGGGTTCTCCAATTTTTTCCCCCACTGTCCCCGTTCTGGGCAGGTCTCCTATAATCTTTGCTTATTTGAAAACTAAGATTCACTTGTCTTTTCTGTGGGAGAAAGGTGATGCTGAATCCTCTCATTTGCCCCAGATTATTCTGTTAGAGTGGTTATTTTGGGGAGTGCCACAGGCTGAACCCCTTTGTAATGTGGAGCTGGTTTATGTGTGCTTGTGTCTGTGCTGAATCCAAACAGCTCCAGCCTTGCAAGACTCCTCCTCAATGTCTGTGACTCACTGTGCCCAGGAGTTGCCAATAGGTAGGGGGCCCTCCTGCATGGCTTACCTTTTGCCAGTCATTCCTGGAAGCTGGTTAATTTAAAATGGACCTGCAGTGAGATTCCCAGAGGGGCCTATTTAGCTGGGATTAGATAATGGTGACATTTGGTTTTGAAAGTGGAATCCTTAGTGTGAACTGTTTCTGGGCACAAAAACAAAGTGAAAATAAATAGAAACACAAGGTAACAGGAGTAGGAAACAACCGCACCGTACGCTTCTCCGGTTTGAGTGGGAAGCACATCGGAGTAGGGAATCGCAGGACTAAAACCCCGTCAGGGTAGAGCTTTCCAGAGTGGAACAGGCATGGGAGCAGCTGTATCCCCTATGACTTAGGAGATCGTTGCCACCTTGGCAGTGTACCTGAGGGTCTCGAGCCAAATCCTCACCATGCCTGTGTCAGCCTTCAGCGAACTGAAGACTCAAAGGAGCAAAGACTCTTTGTTCGAGCTGGAAGGCATTTTGGTGCTTATATGGCCTACCACCCACACTGGATAGATGGATGTGCCAGGAAACTGTCATACGTTATCTCACTTAATTCTCTGAAGGCATGTCTTGTTGATTGCCATTGCTAGATTAGGGAGGCCCCATATTTCTGCTTTAGAGACAGGCAGCTCCCAATTCAACGGCCAGCTACTAGCTGCATGCCCATGGGCAAGATGGTGGCATTCGTCCCCGATGTTAATGATCACAGAAGGATGTGATGTTTGGGAGGTGCATTGCACAGCGTCTCTCTCCCTGCTGCTCCTTCCGGTGTAACATAATAATCAATAATAGTTAATATTTATCTATTGTGGTGTTACTCCTTTACGTATGTCTAATTCGACAACTTTATGAGAGGGGTACTGTTATAGCTTATAGTTCTAGCTATATTTACAAAATCGATATTTCAAAACTCTAGTAGTCAAACTTGACTAATCAAAGCTTTAAGGCATAATATCCTTTTATATTAGGTTTTGGCAGTACAAGATATATTTCATAGCTGGTGTAATAGATAATTTTATAAAATACTTCTGGATCAAAGTCTGGGCACATGTCAAATAATGTAGGAGTTATATGCCACTTGTTTTAGATCTCTTATTACATTTTACTCACATTCTGAATAAAACTAGTGTAATGTCCATTCAGAATAGAGTGCTCCTGATATTGGATGTGCATGTGGCCTTTGGGCACTCATTGACAGGTTCTTAGCTGGCATGAAATATTGATTACCTACCATTAAGTGGCATTCTTAACCTAGTTCCAAGAATGGATCTCTGTGATCCCCCTAAATCTGTAGGTAAAACTTTGTGTATATATGCACTTTTTTCTCATAAAGATAATAGTATCCATTTTTGAAGGGTCCAAGACAAAATGGTCAAGAAACACAACCTTACAGGATAAAGTAATACAGCTTAGTAACTTGGTATGATTTTTGCAGTGTGTGCAGCATTTGGCCATATTATTATTCAACTTTTCATTCACCACCAGAAGGCAATGTGAATATATTTAGTGTCTACTGTGAAAATTCAATATTTTTTGTAATTATAATTAATTTTCTTTCTTGTTGAGCAGATGGGAATGGCACTGTGACACAGTCTTCAGATGGCCTTTGGCATAGCAATCAAACTGTAAGCATTTTTCTTCCTGCTTTATTAGCCAGATTCACTTGTGTGTCTCCCTGGAAGCAAGTTACATTTAGAGATTATTTCTGTAAGACTAGCCCACAGACTGATTCTTTCTAGTTAAAATAAAAAAAGAAGAAAATAATTTGACTCAAACAGGAATACTTTTAATTTATATGAAAAGTTCATACAGGTGGACTGGTTTTGTTATAGTTTGATAAATGATACTGTATTCTGTGTACACATACATATACATAAAAGCACATAGTACAGACTTTCTCCTGACCAAAAATTAGGAATAAAGAATGAACTATTTTAAGGAGAATGAGTTAACATGATAGACAAGGAAGACTTTAGTTATCATTAGGGAAATAACACACTTTGAATCATTAGAGTGGAGGCCACCCAGAACAAAAATACTATGTTAGCAAATATGTGGTAGCTTAAGCAGATTCTTATATTCTTTTCTAACCCATATTCTTTTCTGTCCTTTATAGAAATTTTGAGGCCACTGTTGAGTTATTCTGTACATAAACTTCCCCATATGTTGACTTATTAAAGTATTAACGTCTTAAATAGATATGTAACTTTAAAAAAAGGTTTTATTTATTAATTTGAGAGAGTCTGAGCAGGGAGGAGGGCCAAAGAAAGGAGCAGACTCTCCATTGAGCAAGGAGCCAAACAGGAGCCAAGCAGGGATCCAGATGTGGAGATCAATCTCAGGACCCTGGGACCATGACCTGAGCCGAAAGGAGATGCTTAAGGACTGAGCCACCCAGGCGCTCCATATAAATTTATGACTTCGAAAGATGTTCTTATACTTTTCCCACAGTGAGCTTGAGAAAAACCTAAGGGGTCCTCATCTCATGATGCTCATCAAAGTCTCATCCTTGCAAATAAGTTAGACAAATTTACCAATAGGACTTTTTCTTTTGGTTCCTCTGGGAAAAATAGGTTTCCTTTTACTATGTGCAAATAACTCTCAGAAATAGCAAACAAAAAGAGTTTGGAGGTATGAGAATAATCTTTCTGGTCTCAAGTAGTGCGAAATGATAACACAGCCATGATTAAGAGAAATTCAAGCTCAGGCAAGGTGGGATTATTTATCATGGGGTCAGATGCCTTTATGTTGCATACATCAGTGATAATAACACTACATAGGAGTGATACAAAAATTTTGAACAACTTATGTGGCATGGGCACTGATTGATCTGATGGATATGGGTTGAATTTGTATATACTTACTAAATATTGGAACAACCACTATGTAAATGATCCTTCTATTGCTATATGGCTAGACCTATGCTGGATTAAAAAACAAAAACAACAAAAAAACCAAAAACAAACAAAAAAAACCAAACTTCTGAGTGGTGAGATTGTTCTTGACCTCAGTTACCTGTAAACAAGTATGTTTAGCAGCAAGTAGAAAGGATTTAGAAGCAAGTTCACAATAGGCAGCAGTGAAATCATGGACCTTTTGTGTCTTGACTCTGAGGATGTTGAGAGGTATTATCTCCCATATCCTGAGAACATGCAGCATATATTTTGACCCAGTAGGTCAGCTTTCTGGACTCTATTTTAAGGTTAGAATTGAACAAGTACATGAAGATGTATGAGAAAAGATGTTCATTGTTGCTATTTATAATCATGAAAATGTTAGAAACAACTTAAATGTTCAATAGTAAGGGATTAATTAGTCAGGGAAGCATGCCCACATCCTACCATTAAGAATGTAGTCACTGTTGGGAGCCTGGGTAGCTCAGTGGGTTAAAGCCTCTGCCTTTGGCTCAGGTCATGATCTCAGGGTCCTGGGATGGAGGCCCGCATCGGGCTCCCTGCTGAGCAGGGAGCCTGCTTCCCCCTCTCTCTGCCTGCCTCTCAGCCCCCTTATGATCTCTCTCTCTGTCAAAAGATAAATAAAAGTCTAAAAAAAAAAAAAAGAATGTAGTCACTGCAGTATATTTACTGACACGGGAAGGCAGTTACTATTGATTATTAAGGGAAAAAAGCAACTGTTAAAATAGTGTGTGTATGTGTCAACTGTTAAAATAGTGTGTGTGTGTGTGTAGTAGCATATATTAACTATAGTAATTGTTTCTGTTAAGAGAAACACTAGGAGGATAAAATTCTAGAAGACTATAATGAAAAATGGTAATAGTGTTTGTTCTGGAAGTTAGGATTATCGTTGGCTTTAGTTCAACTTTTTTCGTGCTTAGCTGCACATTCTAATACGAACATGCAGTTTTTATGTCATATTTGTAAAAATGAAAGCAAAGCCTCCCTCCTGCAGCCCCATGTTACATCTAACCACTTTACCCCCCCCCATTGGTAAGGTGATGACAACCGCGCTCTTCCCTCCCAGACCCTGGCCATTTCCCCTTTAAGCCCAAACACTAAGTACTTTCCCTTATCCCCTATCTTCCCCATAGCATTATCAGGCACGACCTAAAAGTACCTTTCCGAGAACCCTGTTTAATCTGTAGTTGATAGACGTAAACACAGAGGTTCAGAGAGGCTAAATAGCTTGTCTGGGGTCACACAGCAACTAAGTTGAAGAGAGGGGATCCTGACTCCAGAGATTAAACTTTACACAGGAAGAGACTTGATACATCTCTCTGATCTTCTTTTCTGTTAAATACCCTCTGGGATCTCTAGGATTAGAGCTAAGCTGTGTAGAAGGGCTGAGCATGATGCCTGGCATATTACAGGCTTAGTCCAGAAGGTGGTGATCCTTTACAAACTGCACTAAGATGTTTAAACAGATTTCTGCATCTCCACCCAGTTGACAGCATTTCAGGTTGGTTGTTAATGAGGGCCACGTCTGTGAGCACCTACTTTCAAGTCCATTCATTTAGACAAAGAATCTTGAATTACAGCTTTGAAAAAGAAAAAGGATTGTAATCAAGGGCCACATTAAATAACTGAGCACATTCAGATACCATCACAAGGTCGATGTACATATGAGCAAAAATTATTTTTTATTATCAGGATTTTTTAATTATCAGGATATACTTATAGAAATAGCTTATTGATTTTTAAAAATATGTATAATTTACCTATAATAAAGTACACTCATTTGAAGCATACAGTTTGAGTTTTGACAAATGCATATATCTATGTAAATACCACCCACTCAAGATAGAAAACATTTCTACCATCCCCAAATACATTTTGAATTCTGAATGGTCTTTGAATTTCACCATATGGTTAGTCTTTGATCGCTTGGTCCTACCTTTTCGAGCCAGAAATAGCCAAGGGCCAACGAATATAAATGGGTCCAAGTACATTATTTTAATGGATGTCTTTTTTTTTTTTTAAGAGAGGGAGGGAGAGGTGAAGAGGCAGAGAGATTGGGGGAGAGAGAGAGAGACATCAGCAGGCTCCATGCCCAGCTCCATCTCAGAACTCTGAGATCATGACCTGAAACGAAATCAAGACTTAGACACTTCACTGAGCCACCCAGGTGCCCCTTAAGGAATGTCTTGTATCCATAACTCTGACAAGATGCGTTTCTGATCCACCGATGTTTCCCTAGCATGTGTCGCTGGCACAGAATCCGTGGATGACCACCAGTAAGGGACTCTACATTGGCCTCTCCGTTACTGCTGCGGTTTTGCTCACTGTGCTGGTCGTCATGATTACCAAAAGTAAGTCATTGCAGGATTGTACCTGAGGAGACAGAGCAAGGATTCTCAAGGCAAGCCGCCATGTGATTGAGATTTCACATACATTTCTGTTTCCTAAACTATTCTCTCTCTCTCTCTCTCTCTCTCTTTTTTTTTTAAATTATTGCCCTATAAAGAGAAAGATGCACTATAAATTCTCCAGAGGTGGAATTAAATATTAAGAAATGAGAATGTTTTGGGTAGACTTGGGATTTGGAAGGCAACAAACCATTATAATATATATGATTTGTTCACTCCTTTTCCACTCCCTTCGGAAACAAGTGTTTGTCCCCATGAGGGATGATATTGTGTTTTACAAGAGCCACATAACAGGAGAGGCAAATGAAAGATTGGAAGGGGAACTGATTTCAGGGCTAGGGCTAGAAGAAGGACTTCAAAAGGTAGCCAGTTATATATATGTATATGTGTGTGTGTGTGTGTGTGTGTGTGTGGTGTGTTTGCGTATGTGGTGTGGTGTGTGTGTATAGCCTGTCTCCTATGCAAGAGCTACAATCATTTTTTTAACGAAATTGAATTACTAATAATTGCATTAAAGTAAGCCTGGGCATGTGGGTGAATACACTAAACCATTAATGAAAATGAAATACTTTATACTAAGAAATTTCTTTGGGTTTTACTGATTCAAAAGGAGTTACCTGAGTAATTTGGAAATCGTTCGGTCTGGTATTTTTTTTTCCTTTTTTTTTTTAAACATTCTTTCTTCTAAATTTATTTTTTCAGGCTCTAGCTCTGTGTAGATTATGTTCATAGCAAAGTAATAGAAATAATATACTCATTTGAAAAAAGATTTCAATGTGTTTAATTTTCTCTTCAACTCTTTCCCAATTTTAGAATATTTGTGCGTAAGAAACAAGCTGGAACAACTAAAGTAAGTTTGAGAGAGTTTGTGTTAATACCTTTTGACATTTCTGCTCTACTAAAAATAAAGAAAAATTTCTCTGTATCCTTATCCTCTTTTTCTCCTAAACTCTGAAAATTTAATGAACACCTCTATCTTAATACACAACTTCTAGTGATATTTTTAGCTTTCTGAATTTCTCTGGAATTTGTCCCCTAACTGCTACAGAAGGAGCACATCAGTCTTAACTTCTTAGAGTAAGAGATCACAAATTTTGTTTGATGGAACATTTGAATGAATTGTTTGGTTTGATTCTTTAATTTCATTCAGTGCTTTGTTTATTGAAAGTATTGAGTATCTACTATATTTTAAAGAGATGAACAAAACAGAAAATACATAAGCAAATAAACGAAGTCCTTTTAATGCTTCTAGACAAATACTGTGGGGGGAAATGGAACAAGGTAATGGGCTATTTGAGGGAGTCCCGAAGAACAAAAGGCAGCTCTGCAAAGATCTGGAACAAGACAACTCCAGGCTAAGAAGTGCAAAGGCACTGTGGTAGAGCAAGTGCCTCCCGCTCTCCACAGTTTCTGTCTTCCCCTGCTGTTTCATTCCCACGCTGCATTGGTTATCTGGCCCTGTAGGCATTGGAATTTACAATTTTGTAAATCCATCCTGCTGCACAATTAAAACTTAAATCCCCTTTGCTTGCATATAGTCTGTGGTCATCTGCTAGAATAATTGTAATAGTCGGAAGTCACTACTTCCTTCCAAATCCAAGTAGCTTGCTTCATGTGGTGTAGCTTGGGCTCTACCAAAACCTATGTGCATCCAAGAATGGAGGAAAGCAATTGCTCCTAACAGGCAGAAAAGCATGGCATGCAGCATCCTTTTAGCTGATCTCTGTTCTTTCACTGCTCACTTTTCTAATGGCTGACTTTATCACCTAATTATAAAAGAAAATATTTACTATAGAAAATCTTATAAAATATAAAAAAAAAACCCAAGAACAAACAACCCTGAGCATTTCTCTGTGACTTTTTCCTTTTCTTCTCACTCTCTCTCTCTCTCTCTCTTTTTTTTTTTTGCAGTTACATGACACTGACTCATTTTAAGCTACTGACACCTAACCTGTTCTCACACGTGTATGAGTGGTCACTTAAAGATCAGAGCTGAGTAAAGCCTCAGTATGTTCCATTAGCATTTCTGGGCAGGCTTAAGTAATAAAAACAGGCACTCTGTACCAATTATAAAACAGCAGCTGTATCCAAATGGCACATAATGACCTTTCTGTGCACTTACTGTATGAGTGTATGTGTTATGAACATTGCCTAACCCATGGCTTTCAAATTCGGATCGTTGACACAGTAAGATTTCTGATACCATGACCCAGTACACACTTATGTGAAGCAATACTATTTTACTATATCCAATATGTTCTGATACATTTTGTGTTCTGGGTTTATCCTAAATGCAGGTTGTAGACTGCTGAATAGATTGAATAACCTTCTCCAGAAGGGTACAATCCATAGTTAGAAAAATAGCAGCCAAACCATTTCTTAGTTACTCTTGAGAATATGCATCTTGATTTAGGACTTCAATTTGATGTCTGACACCAGTCTTCTTAGATTTTCAATTTTTATATTCTATTGCATGAGTTTTCTCAAGGAGAATACTTGGATTTTCTACCTGCTTATTAAACAGACTCTCCTGCAACTTAATATGAATCTCCTATTCACTTCATAGGGCTCTGGGAGTTGCAAATATCCAGCCTTGCCTGCATGTACATAAATGTACTCATCATACTTTAGAAGTGGTCTGCTTTTCCTTAAAGACTCATGTTATTCTTTCTGTAGCATGGTTTCCTTGAACAACCCTCGGACTGGAGCTTTGCAAAGTGCAGCTGAAGTGGGCGTCCGAGCAGAAGACAATATCTACATTATTGAGGACAATCTTTACGTTATGGATTAAGAGCCAGTGGCCCTCTAAGGATTTATGTCCTTAACTGCAGAAGATAATGACAAGATAACACCATGTCAGAGTTTTTTTAAGCTCTAGAATGATTTTTCTGTCAATTTCCAATGATATTCCAACATGTCAGTTAACGTGGGGTAGAGTGACTCTGGTCCATCTGTGTATAGTCAACCTCATTGGCCATAGAGTCCTAATTTTTTATGCTAAAACTCATTCACTCTTTCTCACAAACATGAACACTTCATATTTACATATTCTCTTTGGATCATATGAACCTTCTATCCATCAAGAATTCTCACTGGTGAGACAGGAGAAGAACTACCACTTTGGTCACCAAAACTGTCAAGAAGAGGAGACTAGGAGTTAAAATCAGCAAATCTGATGTGGGACTTAAAGGACTTCACTTGAAAGCAGTTCTTGATAATTTCTTGTTTCTTACCTTGTAACTCCAAATGTTGCATTTCTTAGGTTCCCCAAGGCTTTCAAATCACAGGGGTACACAGGTCTTTATTTCCCCTGTGGGGAAATAGAAGTGAATGTGATTTCACCATTATAGGTCAATCTGATTTCGCATGGCTCTGGAAAGACACAGTATTAAGGCGGTCCTTGGACCCAGGGTAGGTATTTTAGCAGTTAAAGAAACTAGAGTAGGAAGTGGACCAAGTAGATACCAGGGAAAGAAAATCAGTTGCCATATAATTTATTGCATGCTATTTCTGCTACATCTGATCCACAGTTCCAAGCACTGGTGTATACAATTGTCACACTCTCTGAACTAATTTCTAGAATGAAGCAGGACAGAAATATATAGAAGAAAAAAAGGGAGAAAGCTAAAAGAAATAGAAGAAGAAGAGAGAGAAGGCTAAAAGACTCTTCCTTCTTTAGAAAAGTTACTTTGCAAATGGAACAATGTTGTTTGAGAGTGTTATTAGTTTCAATCAAAATTCTAAATTGTCCTCAAATAACTGCAATTTTAAAATTGTTTTGGAAAGTTGAAGGTTTTTTTTTTTAATAGTAAAACAATTCCAGTGCTATTCCTTTTTTCACAGTTCAGTTAAATTTTTGGTTTTTCCAAGAGTTAAGCAAAGGCTAATGGTGAGGGTATCTTTAGTCACCAGAAGCTTTGATACCTGAACAGTTAAGGAGACTGGGTATTTCAATCTGAGTAGACACTGAAATAATTCCTGCTTAGGGTTCAGAGTTACACCCTAGTGGTGGTTTAGGAGGGCAGGATGTTTATTTCTGAAGGCAACATCTTTGACATTGTTCTCTGGTGGTCTAGAAAATGGACAGGACCTCTGAATAAAGGTTATATGGGCAAATAAGATTGTTAAACATACTGTACTGGGTTTTCCAAGTGGGGCCAAGAACCGATCTGGCCCAAGAAATTTATTGTTTAAACTGTAGTGTTTTTCTTTTAAATTCAAAACAATGTGCATAAACATGGAGATTTCAGACTAAAGCCTGAATTTGTAGCTTCTCTGGAAAGACCTGGCAACACTGGATGGCATTCCTACACAGTCAGGGCCCCATTAAATGGTGCTACATCCCCTCCACCCCTAGTCCTTGCCTTTCGTGCTCACACGTTTGTTCCCTGCTCTGTGACTGGCACTTTGAATTTATGACAGCTCTATTCTCCATAACCTTCGTGGAGATTTATGATAGCACATTAAAAGTTCTGGGAGTCTGTTTAACTTTGTTAATCCAGCATTTCCAAAACTTGCTTGAAATCCATGAACACAGTGACTACCAGCCTACCCAGTAGCATTTTGTGAAACAGGACATGGGAAAGGAGGTGGTACACAGAATTAGGACTAGAACCTGAGTACTAGCCTTAATTCTTAACAGAAACATTGGATGACATTAGGGTGACTCTTGTTGCCAACATTTTCTAATCTATTATGCATAATTATATTGGTGTGTAGCAGTAATTTCAATGACATGTTACTTCAAAGTCTTTGGAAAGTGGAAAACACTACAGAAATGCAAAGAGCTTTTTGGGTTTGGTTTTTGCTTTTTTTTTTTTTTGCTTTTTTTTTTTTAAAGATCTTATTTATTTATTTGACAGAGATCAGTAGGTAGAGACGCAGGCAGAGAGAGAGGGGGAAGCAGGCTCCCTGCTGAGCTGAGAGCCCGATGCAGGGCTCTATCCCAGGACCCTGAGATCATGACCTGAGCAGAAGGCAGAGGCTTAACCCACTGAGCCACCCAGGCGCCCCATGCTTTTTGTGGTAATAGCAGATTTAGCCTTAGTGCTCAGTAGATAATTTCAGTGGTATTGCATTCATATGTCTTTTGCTATATGGTCCTTTGGGGGGGGGGCAGAGTAATGTATCTTTCTTGGAAAAGTTGATACTTGGTAATTTGACTAATTTTATACTGTAGAAAAATGTGTACTGTAGAGGATGAACAGGTGAGAAGGGAGAAAGGGGAGGTATTAGGTTAATACTTAATTCTTTTCTGTGACTATATCCATCTTGTAGAATGTTTTGAGTTTTGTTTTCAATCCTTTGAGACAATTGAGGTTCCATTTTCTACAGTCTGTCTTGGGACATTAGGACGCTGGTGTAAGTAAGATATTTAAACTTGGGAAATTTTGCATGTCTTTAAGGAGTAGCAGAACCAATTTTTTACTAATGGCTAATCACTAAGGTAATTTTGTGAGTACATGATAGTATGAGGGACTCTTTGTGACTGGTGTCATTTGTAGGTACACATTAATAAAAGATTCTTGTTTTCATTTTGAAAATTGACTTGTTGGTTTTTTTTTTTTTAAAGATTTTATTTGTTTATTTGATACAGAGAGAGATCAGATCACAAGTAGGCAGAGAGGCAGGCAGAGAGAGAGGAGGAAGCAGGCTCCCTGCTGATTCGGGCCTAGATCCCAGGACACTGAGATCATGACCTGAGCCGAAGGCAGAGGCTTTAACCCACTGAGCCACCCAGGCCCCCGACTTGTTGGTTTCTTAAGTTCATGTGTTAGTTGGAGCCTGGCATCTTCAACTTGCTGTGAACTCCCAGGACAAGGGCAAGTGGGGCAAGATTTAACTCCAGTTCCCGAGGAGCTCCAAGTTAGTAGGGAAGAAACTCCCAAACCATCAATTCTGGTACTAATTAACTGGAGGGACAAAAGGATAAGTGGTAGCTGGGCTTCTTAACTATGGCATTTGGGGCCAGATAACGCTTTATTATGGAAGCCGTCCTGTGCATTGTAGGGTATTTGGCACTACCCCTGTCCTCTACCCACTGGAGGAGACAGTTGGGCCCCTCCGGTTGTGACAACTATAGATGTCTCCTGAGAGGTAATACCACCTCTGGTTGAAAGCCACTGTGAGAGAGATAACCTGGAGGATGTGGGTGTTGTGGGGAGTGGTGTCACTTTAGCTGGGTTGGTCGGGAGCTACCTCTGAGTAAGAGGTGACATTTAAGTTGAAGCCAGATGAATGTGTAGGCAGCAGCTTCTTCAGGGAGTCCACCAAAGCAAAGGCCTTGTGTCAGGAAGAAGCTTGCGTATCAAGAGAGAGTAGGGTGTGTTCTGAGCACTGAAAACCAATATGGCTGCAGTCATACCCCCCTAAGGACTGGCAAGAAAAGGTGCTGGAGAAGTGGGCATGGTAACTGGCAAGATGCTGGGGGAAGGGACTGAACACATCTGTCGGAGAAGAGTCCCACTTGGAAAACAAAGCACTTTTGCATATTTGGGATTAAACCTGCTATCCATCGCCAAATTATATCGTAATATGCCTTAATGTGCTTCAGTGACACTGTTCTCAGGTCAAACCTTGCAAGTTAGTTTGGTTGGGGTAACAGAAGAAGGGGGGGTGAAGGGAAGGAGGATGCTTCCTGGCGGTGAGGGGCTTCCCACAGGGCTGTGTGAGGGCACCCAGGCCTAGCAAGAGGCGTCCTGGAAGAACTGGGATAGGGTGCCACTTCGGCTCCTATGACCCTGGGCCTGGCAGCAGCTGGACCCACTCGTCCTGAACTTTCAGGGGTAGGGTGGTATGTGGGTACCTTCAGCTGGCCCAGAATAGATTTTTAAAATAGGTTTTGATGTGCACTTTGGGAAAACAATGCATTAAAACCATGATGTAACGGATATTGTTTAGGATGACTACAATTTTGCAGTTAATTAATCCGAAACAACTTGAGTGACATAGCCAAAGGGCAACGCGAGGATAGCAAAGGTCATATAGATGCATGAAGTCAGGGAGGCAGAAGGTTAGATCAGCTGGGAGGTTATTAAAATACAGACTGCTGGGCCCTATTCCTAGAGATTCGGATTTGTAAGACAGGTGGGACCTAAGTATGTATATATGTATATTTATACTTATTTTGAAAAAATTTATTTATTTATTTATTTATTTGAGAGAAGGTGGGGAGGGGCAGGGGGAGAGGGAGAGAGACAACTGCAAGCAGACTCCCCACTGAGCCTGACGTGGGGCTCATTTGCAGGACCCTGAGATCATGACCTGAGCCCAAATCGAGAGTCAGAGGCTTAACCAACTGAGCCATTCAGGTACACCTAAGTGTTTATTTTTTGTTTGTTTAAATTACAGAAGACAAGCTACTGCAAATTATTTTACATTTCAACCAAAATACTCAGATTTCACGAAAAAGTATGTAGAAATAAGACCATGCAATTGTCCTTCATTTCTACTTATTTCAGAAGTGAGTCTCAGGAAATGAATGCAGCAACTTTACAGTTAGATGGATGGGTATTTTGATGCCAGTTCTGAGGCTAAACAATTCCTCCGTGTCCCCCACATATTAGGAAAACCATAAGAAATGTAGAGGAGGCATATCGACACTGCATTTCATAGCCTTGTTTGTGCAGAAATGTTTCTTCCGGGTTCATAGCGCTCTCTAGAAGGAAAGAAAGAACGATTTGTCATTTGTTCTTCCTCTGATCAAGGTCTTTTGTCAGTTGATTGTGGGCTGCTTCAGATACACATCCTCCCAAGACTTGGTTTCTTCTTTGGCTCTTATGACATCAGCTTATCTGAGGAAGTATAACAGAACGGCACTCCTCCACCCACTGCAAAGGCAATGACAGACGACAAGAACAAGTTGCTTTGATGTGGCACGTGAGCACATGGTACGCAGGGCTGTGGGAGAGTCTCATCATTAGGAGTCCCAGGAAGCTAATCGTAAAGTTCCCTTGGGCCTCTCAAGGGCCCTTCCATCCCGGACTTAGAGTCTTTGGTTGCGATTAGTATCTTTCCACACTCCCTCCAGTCCTTCCCCCACAAGGCCATCAGTGTAATCTAAAACACTGAGATCTGATTGCGTAGCATGTTAGCCAAAAAACTCCCACTGCTCCCCAGTGGGTAAAAGTTCCCCTTTGTCATAGCCCTTCACAGCTTCCTCGTCCGCCTTGTGCAGCCCCTCTCTGCTGTGCTGCAGTGGATATAAATGCCTCAGATACCCACTCTCTACTCTGTAGGTCAACTCACCTTCCAAGAATGCTTGTCTCCTCCATCTCCACTGGCTATGTCATTCCTCAAGGCTCAGCTCAAGGGCTACTTCTTCAGCCTGCCTGGACCTCAGTCTTCTAGACAGCATTTTTTAAAAAGATTTTTATTTATTTATTTGTTTGGGAGAGAGAGAGAGAGCATGAGAGGGGAGAAGGTCAGAGAGAGAAGCAGACTCCTGGAAGAGACAGGAGCCTGATTCAGGACTTGATCCCAGGACTCTGGGATCATGACCTGAGCCGAAGGCAGTCGCTTAACCAACTGAGCCACTCAGGCACCCCCTAGACAGTATTAAACCCGTTTTACGAATCCTTCTGTTCAGCCCTTTCTGCTCACTCCGGGAATATAGTGGAGTGCCTCCCCTATGCCAACCACGGTGCTGACGCCTAGCTCAGCCCCTTATTCTGCCTTAGCCAAGGCCTTCGCCAGCATGTGTGGCATCTTTGAGTGAATTAGAAACAGGTTCCCTCCTCCTTCGGCTGGCACAGCTCTGAGCCAGGGCAGAGATTTGTCAAATGGCGTCTGTACAAACTACAACCCTAAATAGTGACCCTCTGACGCAGTCCTTTGTATTAAAGGTGTTTGGTTGATAATGCTTTTTATACTGAGCTCTTTGAGGGAAGTTCTCGGCACTTAGCATTCACATATAAGTGCTTAGTACTTATCTATGAACAGGAGTGAATAAATTGTCTGAAAGAACATCTCCTGGAAACTTCCTGTGTGTGCTGGGATGGGGAGGGGAAGGGAAGAGTGTCTTTAACTCGTTTATGAGATAGAAACAACTCTTCATTATGACGGGCTGGAGTATAGGAGTCTGTGTTAATCTTAAGGACTCCCTGAGACCAATACTTTGCAGTCTTGGCTATAAATTATAATCACCTGGGAAGCTTGGCCAACCTACCTGTGCCCAGACCAATTGAATCAGAATTCCAGGAGGAGGGAGCCCAGGTGTTATAGTTCTTCAATCTCCCCAGGTGATTTCAATGTGCAGCTGAGGCTGTGAACCACTGACCTGGAGAGACGGGCAGGGAAAGCGACTGCATGTTTTCTTGCTGTGTGACCAGCGCTCTGGAAAACATAACACAGTGCAAACTGAAACAAGAAAACATCCACAGTGGGCTGGGGCAGGTGACTAGCCAAGTGGGAAAGGGCACGCCGCTGGGTTAACAGCAGACAGGACTGACCTGGCTTCCCTGGCAACGGCATTGCATGGACAGCCCCGGGAACGAGAAGTCTGGACGCTGCCGTGCTTTTATAAGGCTTCTCGGGAAGTTGGCCCATGGCTGTCTGGCAGACTGTCCCTGGGCCTCCTAAGAACTAAATGTTTTCTTCCACGAGTTGTAAAAATAAGCAAAGAAGAAAATCCCCTTCGGCCTGTGAGGAAATGCTCTAAGGTAACCTTTGTTTTGTACTGTGGATTGCTGAGATGGGGTTTGTTCTATCTGGCAGTTCCTGGACCTTGGATGATGGCCGATTCACACATTTCTCAATAGACTTTTTTTTTTTTAAAAAGCAGTTTTAGGTTCACAGCAAATGTGAGTGGAAAGTACAGAGAGTTCCCATATAAGCACCCTTCTATCTCCTAAACACACATTCTGTGCATTCTATGGGTTTGGGAAAAGGTATAAGGACTTGTATCACCATCTCAGTATCGTAGATAATAGTTGTACTGCCCGAAAAAGCCCTTTTGTTCCACCTCTTCACCCCTCACCCCCCCAACACCTGGGACAACCACTAACTTTTTTTTGATCTCACCTTTTCTACAACGTTATGTGGTTGGAATTGGATAGTATGTGGTCTTTTCAGATTGACCTCTTTCACTAAGCAGGATGAACTTAAGGTCCCTCTATTTCTTTTTGTGGCTTCATAGCTCATTTCTTTTTATTGTGGAATAATAGTTCATTTTTCTGATGTACCACAGCTTGTTTATTCTTGGACCTATTGAAGGACATCTTGGTTGCTTCCAAGTTTGGGCAGTTACGAATAAAGCTGCTATGAACATTCACCGGCAGGTTAAGGAACGTATTTGATGGATTGCACGGTAAGAGTAGGTTTAGTTTTGCAGGAAACTGCTTTTTTTTTTTAAGATTTTATTTATTTATTTGACAGAGAGAGAGAGAGAGAGAGAGAGAGAGAGATCACAAGTAGGCAGAGAGAGAGGGGGAAGCAGGCTCCCTGCTGAGCAGGGAGCCCGATGCGGGACTCGATTCCAGGACCCTGAGATCATGACCTGAGCCGAAGGCAGAGGCTTAACCCACTGAGCCACCCAGGCACCCTTGCGAGAAACCACTGAACTGTTTTGCAGAGTGGCTATGTTGCAGTCGCAACAGCAGTGAATGAGAGTTCCTGCTTCTCCTCAACCTTGCCAGAAGCTGGTGCTGAACTTTGACCATTCTAGCAGAATTGTAGTAACATCCTTGCTTTAGTCAGCATTCTCTAATAACATATGATGCTGAACATGTTCTTATATGTTTATTTGCCATCTATGTATCTTCTTTGGTGAGGTGTCTGTTCAGATATTTTGACCATTTTTTAATTAGGTTGTTGATTTCCTTACTGTTGAGTTTTAAGAGTTACTTGCATATTTTTCATTTTGCATTGGGTCATATCAGATAGGTCTTTTGCAAAAATTATCTCTCAATATATGGCTTGTTTTCCCCTTCTCTTGACAGTGTCTTTTGCAGAGCAGAAGTTTTTAATTGTAATGTAGTCCAGCTTATCATTGTTTTCCTTACATGGATCATACCTTTGGTCTTATATCTAAAAATTCATTGACATACCTAAGGTCATATAGATTTTTTCCTGTGTTATCTTCTAGCCTTATAGTTTGGCACTTTATATTTCAGGCTATGATCCATTTTGAGTTAATTTTTTTAAGGGTGTGAGGTCTGCATCTAGATTTGTTTTTTTTGCCCATAGATATCCAGTTGTTTCAGCACCTTTTGTTGAAAAAACTATCCTTTCTCTATTGAATTGCCTTTTGCTCCTTTGGCAAAGAGCAATGACTGTACCTGTGTGGTTCTCTTTCTTGGCTCTCTATTTTGTCCATGTATTTATTTTTCTATTCTCTGGTTAATAGAACACTGTCTTGATTGTTGTAGCTTAATAATAAAGATTGAGATTGGGTAGTGTTAATCCGCTGACTTTGTTCTTCAATATTACGTTGACTATTCTGGGTCTTTGACTCTGTCTATTCACTTTAGAATCAGTTTGTCAATATCCACAAAATAATTTTCTGGGATTTTGATGGGATTTCATTGAGTCTATAGATCAAGTTGAGAGGAACTGACCACTTACCAATATTGAGTCTTCTGATTCATAAACATGGAATATCTGTTCATTTATTTAATTCTTTGATTTCTTTCATCAGTTTTGTAGCTTTCCTCATATATATCTCATACAAATTTTGTTAGATTTATACCTAAGTATTTCATTTTTGGGTACTAATATAGATGGTTTTATGTTTCTAATTTCAAGTTCCATTTTTTCATTGCTGATATGTAGGAAAGCAATAGACTTTGGATATCAACCTTGTATCCTGCAACTCTGCTGTAATGGCTTATCCCAGGAATTTTGGTGGGGAGATGGTCAACTCTTTGGGATTTCCTATGTAGACAGTTATGTCACACGTGAACAAAAGAGTTTTATTTCTTCCTTCCCCATCTATATACCTTTTGTTTCTTTTTCTTGTCTTTGCATTGGTTAAGACTGCCACTATGATGTTGAAAAGGAGAGGGCATGGTTTGTTCCTGATCTTAGTGGAAAAGCATCTAGTTTCGGCTTTGAACAAGGACCATGACTATGAAAACTTTAAAAGAGGTCTTAATATATGTACATTCCTTTCTGATCTATATCTCCAATCTTTTGCTTTCTATTAGAACCTTCCCCTCTGCCTGTGAGCATAACAAACAAAAAAACCCTCACAACTTTCCCTTGACCCTTTAACAACCTCTGGCTACTCTCCTTTCTCCTTCCTTTACTTTTGAGCCAAACTTTTCTGTTCCAAATATCCATTTTCCTGCCTCCCATTTACTCCTTAAACTAATGCAATCTGGCTTCTGGCTCCACTCCTCCAATGAAGCCATTAAGCAAAAGTTCAGTGTAAGTGCAGTGACTATTTCTTAATCTTTATAACACTTAACCTTTTTATAGCATTTGACCCCACAAACTAAACCATACTTCTTAAAACTTTCTCTTCCTTTTGCTTTCAGGGAGTGATACCATTTATCTTGATTTTCTTCCTATTGTTCTGCATTTGTTCTTAGTATTGTGGCTGGATCTTCTTTTTCTAAGTACCTAAGTGTTAATGTGCCCCAGGACTCAATCTACCACTTCTTTTTTTGATATCTATTCTCCATTTACTGGAGAGCCCCAAATCTCTATTACAACAGTCAGATCTCTTTTGAGCTTCAGACCCAGTTCTGATAATTATATTATCAATGTTTTTTTGAAGTGTAGTATTGAGCAGATTACACATAATTGGGTAGTAGAAAGTCCCTTTCCACAGGTGAAGAAATTGAGTTCAGAGACTGACACTTAGAAAGTTCTAGAAACTGGGGCACCTGGGTGGCTCAGTCGTTAAGCATCTGCCTTCAGCTCAGGTTATGATCTCAGGGTCTTGGGATTGAGCCCACATTGGGCTCCCTGCTTGGTGGGAAGCCTGCTTCTCCCTCTCCCACTCCCTCTGCTTGTGTTCTTTCTCTTGCTGTCTCTCTCTCTCTCAAATAAATAAATAAAATCTTTTAAAAAAAGAGAAAGTTCTAGAAACAGGATCTGATTCCATCTGTTTTGATTCTAAACAAATGGTTTTGATTCTAAACAAATGGTTTTGATTCTAAACAAATGGTTGTTGTGCTGTCCAATAAGTTAGCTGCTAACCATATATGGTTATTTAAAATTTAAATTAATTAAAATTAAATTAAAAATTCAATTTCTTGGGGGGCCTGGCCGGCTCAGTCAGAAGAGTATGTAACTCTTGATCTTGGGCTTGTGAGTTCATGCCCCACGTTGGGCGTACAGCCTACTTAAAAAAGAAAAAAGTCAGTTTCTTAGTCACCCTAGCTGCATTTCAGTTGCTCAATTGCCACATGTGGCAAGTGGCTTCCCTACTGGGAAGCACAGTATAAAACATTTCCATCATCACTGGATGTTCTATTGAATATTGCTGCTCTAGAGACTTCCTCTAATCACATCTGGAAAAAGTACTTTCCTTGGTCTTCTTGCTCCTTCTGCAATGAAGAGGTCACCCTTATTCACAGTTACTTGTGTATCCTTCCACAACTTTCTCTAAACAAATGCAAATATAAATACCCATATAATACACATTTTGTTCTGTGTTGTGTGTTTTTTAAAACAGGATCAATTTATACGTATTGTTCTGTAACTTGCTTTGGTTACTTAAAAATAGATCTCGAACCTACTTTCACATCAGATATTTTAAAACTGCCAAAGTATTTTCCAGAGAAGGTGTGCCATTTACATTCTCACCAGCAATTATGAGTTATCCAGTGTCTCTGGATACTTGTCAGCCTTTGGTGTTGTCGCTATGTTAAATTTTAGCCAATCTGATAGGTTATGGTGGTACCTCATTATGGTTTTAATTTGTATTTCACTATGAACTAATGATGTTGAACATCTTGTAATGTGCTTGTTTGCCATCTGTATATCCTCTTAAGTGAAATTTCCATTTGCGCCTTTTATTTATCTTGTGATTAGAATTTTTGGTTTTGTTTACTATTGAGTTTTGAGAATTTTTCATATATTCTAGATACTAGTCTTTTGTTGGATATGTGGTTTGCGAATATATTCTTACTTTATAACTTAGCTTATTTCCTCTTAACAGGATCTTTCACAGAGAAAACGTTTAAAGTTTTGATATAGTCCAATTTATCAATTCTTCCTTATGTGAAGCATGCTTTTAGTGTCTAGTCTGAAAACACTTTGCTGAGTCCTACATCCAAAAGATTTTTCTCCTATAATTTTTCCTAAATACTTAATAGTTCTGTGTCTTACATTTAAATTCATGATCCATTTAATGATTAATTGTTGTTTAAGGTTTGAGGTTAGGTTGAGTTTTGTTGTTTTGTTTTTTGTTTTGTTTTGTTTTTTTGCCTATGGATGTTCAGTTGTTCCAGAAATATTAAGGGTATATTTTCTCTGTTGAATTGTATTTGGACCTTTGTCAAAAAGTTTATTGGTCATATTTGTATGGGTTTATTTATAGGTTCTATTTTTTGTATTGAGGTATAATTGACATTCATTATATTAATAATGACATTAGTTTCAGGTACACAGTGTAATGGTTTGATATATGCATGTATTGCAAAATGATCACCATAATAAATCTAGTTAAGGTCTGTCATCATTCATAGTTACAAAAATTTCAAGTTTCTTTTAGCAGTTTTCAAGTATACAATACAGTAGTATTATGGACCACACCATCAACTGATGTGTCATATGATTTTTCAGTGCATTATATTGGTTAATTTTTTTGTTGAATCAGTCCTGTAACCTTGAAATAAAGTCCATTTGGTCATAGCATGTAATTCCATTTATATGTTGCTGAATTCTATTTTCTAACATTTTGTTAAAGATTTTTGTGTCTGTATTCTTGAGGGATATTGGTACATAGTTTTCTTTTTGTATGTTTTGTTTGGTTTTGGTATCAGGGTAATACTGGCTTCATAAAAGGAATTAGGAGTTTTCTCCTCTTCCATTTTCTTGAGAATATTGTATAGAATTGATATTAATTCTTCTTTAAATGTTTGGTGAAATTCTCTAATGAAACCACCAGGCCTGGAGATTTCTTTTCTCTTTCTCTCTCTCTCTCTCTTTTTAAGATTTACCTATGTATGAGAGAGAGAGAGAGAGAGAGAGAGAGAGAGAGAGAGAGAGAGAGAGAGAGAGCACGCGCAGAGGAAGGGGCAGAGGGAGAGGGAAAGAGAGAATCCCAAGCCGACGCCCCACTGAGTGTGAAGCCTGGTGCGGGGCTTGATCCCAGGACCCTGAGATCATGACCTGAGCTGAAACCAAGAGTCAGACACGTAAATGACTGAGCCACACAGGTGCCCTGAGATTTCTTTTGGGTAAAGTTTTAAGTTATGAATTCAGTTTGCTTTAATACTTAGATTTTAATACTAAATCATCTATTTCCTATTGGGTGACTTGTGAAATTTGTGTTTTCTGAGGAATTGGTCCATTTTAAATAAGTTGTCAAATTTATCTGGGTAGAGTTGCTCTTAGTATTTCCTTATTATTTTTTCGATGTTTTCAGGGCCTTCAGTGGTATCCTGTTTCATTTGTGATACTGGTAGTTTATGTTTCTTTCCTTTTCCTTTTTTTTTTTTTTTTTGGTCAGTCTGACTAGGGGTTTGTCAATTTTACTGTTCTTTCAAAGAATCAGCTCTTTGTTTCGTTGATTTCCATTATTGTTTTTCTAAGTTTCATAGATTTTTTTCTCCTTTCTTTATTATTTCTTTCCTTCTTTTGGCTTAGGTTTCTTTTTCTCATCTTTTTGCAGGTTCCTGGGGTAGAAGCTCAGATTACTGATTGAGATTTTTCTCCATTTCTAGTGTATGCCTTAGTGCATACATATTTCATTTTTTAATTTATTCAGTTTTTCTATTTTCTATCTCTTGACTTCTTGTGGTTACTTGAATGTTTTTTAGAGTTTCATTTTGATTGATCTGTCATGTTTTTGAGTATGTCTCTTTGTATAGATTTTTAGTGGTTTCTACATATATTGCATAATACATGCAAAACTTGTCAGTCTACTAGTGTCAATATTTTACCAGTTTGGATGAAGTATAGAAACTAAATCTCCCTTCACCTCCTCCCACTCATAATATAATTGTGTTAAATAGTTCCTCCACATTAATTAAGAGTTTCCTTCATCTGAGAATGTCTTTATTTCCCCTTTGTTCCTGAAGATATTTTTGTCAGATATAGAATTCATGTTTGACAGTTCTTTTCTTTATGACTTGAAAATGTGTCACTTCCTTTGACCTCTAGGGTGTCAGATGAGAAATCCACTGTCACTCAAATTAGTGTTTTCCCCCAAAACAATGAGTCATCCCTCTCTTCTGCTTTTCAGATTTTTGTCTTTGTCTTTAACTTCAGAATTGTGACTATGGTTTTTCATGTTGTGGAAAAGATTTTTTGATTTCTCTTATTTGAGTTTTCCTCAGGTCCTTGAATATGATTCTTCCTTGCCTAGTTGAAAAGTTTCTAGCCATTATTTCTTTCCATTATTTCACTTTTACTCTTCCTAGCCTCTCCTTCTGGAACTTCAATGATGTGAATGTGAACTTTTTCGTTTTAGTAGTAGTTCAGGTTGCTAAGACTCTGGGTTTGTTTTTTGTTGTTATTGTTTTTGTCTTTTTTCTCTGTCACACAGATTGGGTAAATTCTATTCATCTGTCCTCCAGTTCTCTGCTTTTCTTCTCTATTAACTCCACTCTAGTATTGAGCCCATCTGTCAAGCTCTCATTTCAGTTATTTTATTTATTGTATTTTTCAGTTCCATAATTGCCATTTGCTTCATCTTTATAACTTTTCTTTGTTCACAGTCCTCAACATTTTTTGGAGCAAGCATATGTCTTAAGGTGGTGGCTATTTATTTAAATATTTCAGTATACATCTGTAAAATATGAAATAAAATTTTTATGTCATAACCATAATAGCACCTATAATACCAGAGATCATTCTTTAACACCAGTGCATATTTGGAATTCCCCCCAAGTGTCTGTTTATAATTGATATACCCAAATCAGTGTCCAAACAAGACCAGTAGATTGCATTTTGTTGTTTTGTCTTTCAGTTTCTTCTCATCTTGAATAGTGATCCCTCCCTTTTGTCCATGCCATTGACTTGTTGAAAAACTAGATGAATTGTTCTTTGAAAAGTCCCACCTTGTGGACATTTCAAATTGTTCCGTTTCCTGTAAACGGGAAATGACAGCTAAGTGCTTGATTAGATCCAATGTCAATATTTTTGTGAAAAATACTTCATAAGCGGTGTTATTAAAGTGCTGTTTCTAACAGTAAAACATTGAGGGGAAGAACTTAACTATCTAGCAAAGGGGACTTATTTAAATAAACTGTGATGTGCCCATTGTGGGCAATCAATGCTTAAAGACATTAAAAAATACACAGTAAAAAGAGCATTTAAATAAAAATTTGAGAATATGGACATGTTCATATTGCAAGAAATGAAAAAAGCTGATCACCAAAGCTAAGATATGCCCTGTGTGATTATGAATGACAGGATCTACATCACAGAACTATCAGTGATGGGATCAATAAGCTATTTGTCCTATTTTTTCTTTGTAGGAAATAAAGAGAGATACATAATGATCATTCATTACTTTGTGCTAATACTAATATAAAGCCAGTGGGCATCATCTTATAATAAATACTTTAAATAATAATAAAAATAATAAAAATTTAAAAATTAAAAATTTAAATAAATAATTTAAATTTATACCCCAGAAATAAAATGCTGTAAAGCAGTTGTAAACCAGCTTGCAACACATCCCCCAATGCCTTCAAACCAGCTTCTTTCTTTCTTTCTTTCATTCTTCCTCCCTCCCTCCCTTTCTCTCTCTCTCTCCCTCCCTCCCTCCCCC
>LNAC01001200.1:243688-289052 GCA_002007465.1 Ailurus styani | reverse complement strand
TGGCTACTTTTAATCTCTCTCTCTGTGTCAAATAAATAAATAAAATCTTTAAAAAAAAAAAAAAAAAAAAGCTTAGGGGTGCCTGGTTGGTTAATCATCTGCCTTCAGCTCAGGTCTTGATCCCAGGGTCCTGGGATCGAGCCCTGCATCAGGCTTCCTGAGAAGGAAGTTCTCCCTCTGAGAGTTCTCTCTCTGCTGCTCCCCCTGCTTGTGCAAGCTCTCTCTCTCCAATAAAGAAAAGCTTTAAATTAAAAAAAAAAGCTTATGCAGATGGTCTCATCATCAATTTACTATCTGGAGGCTGTGTCCTTGGAGCAGCGTCTAGGAGCGGGGAAGACAAGCAGAATGCCTATTCCAAAGATGGGGGAGGGAGTGAGGAGCCTCTCATTGGCCAGGTCCACCTTTTAGGTCTTGTCTTCTTCATGACCTCCTCCAATATGTGTGGGAAGTTATTCACATACAGATGATATGTTAAATTTAAGACTTAAATTATATGGTATGTGCTCTGGACTTAATTATGTCCCCTCAAAATTCATGTTGGAAACCATAATTCCCAATGGGTCTATATTTGAAGGTAGTGTCTATAAAGAAGTAATAAAGATTAAATGAGGTAATGAAGATGGGCTCCTGATCCACTAGCATTAGTGTCCTTATGAGAAGAGTTGCCAGAGAACTCCCTTTCCTCCCCTTGCTCTCCTTCTGCACATACTCTCAGTCCAAAGGCCATGTAAGTAAAACTTAGTAAGAAGGCAGCCATCTGCAAGCCAGAGAGAGAGCTCTCACCAGAAACTGAATATCCAGAATCTTCACCTTAGACTTTCAACCCCCAGAGCAGTGAGAGATAAGTTTCTGTTGTTTAATCCACATGGCCTGTGGCATTTTGTAACGGTAGCCCAAGCTGACTAACCAGGCATGTGAATGGAAGAGATTTCCCAGGGAAAGTGGGAGTCATGAGAACAGCTTAGTAGCCAGTAAGTAGTCTTAGAAGGTATAAATTGACCGTTGTAGCATACATTCTCATTGAGATAATCAAATTATCATTTGGAATCTATCTGAAATAATGAGGGGATAGTGATGCTTACAGAACAAAGAACATATTTTTTTAAAGTTTATAGCTTTCTTTTTTTTTTTTTAAAGATTTTATTTATTCATTTGACACAGAGAGAGAGATTACAAGTAAGCAGAGAGGCAGGCAGAGAGAGAGGAGAGAGGAGGAAGCAGGCTCCCTGCTGAGCAGAGAGCCTGATGTGGGCCTCGATCCCAGGACCCTGGGATCATGACCTGAGCCGAAGGCAGCGGCTTTAACCCACTGAGCCACCCAGGCGCCCAAAAGTTTATAGCTTTCTTAAATGCTAATTACCAGATAGAAAAGTGCAATGGATGGAGAATCATATATACAGTAAGAAGGAAGTATAAAACACATACTATTACATAAATTAAACAGTAATTGTCAATATATAATAAAGAAAATTAGAAAAACTCACCAAAGATATAAAAACACCTAAATAAATGGAGTGCATGGTCTGTTTTCTTCGGTAGAAACATGGAATACTGTGATGCTGCTAACTTTAGCAATCAATACGATTAGTGCACTTGTGACCAAAATGTGTATCATCAGTGTATTGATTCGCAGATGTGACAGAGTCATAAAATAACAATAGCTGAGAATATTTAGGAAAAGAGACCAATGAAAGGTCTTGGCGCCTCAGATACTGAAATCATTATCCTCATTATCATCATCATCTGCAAAATTGGAAACAGGATGGTGCTCAGCCATAAAAGATGAAGAAATCCTACCATTTGTAAAAGCCTGGGTGGAACTTGAAGGAATTAGGTTATGTGAAGTAAGTCAGAGTCAGAAATACTGTATGATCTCATATATATGCGAAGTAAATATGTATATGGAATGTAAAACAAATGAAACAAATCAAACTCATAGACAAAGACATTAGACTTGGTTACCAGAGGTAGAGGGTGTGGAGAGGTAGAAATGGATGAAGGTGGTCTAATGGTACAAACTTGAAGTTACAAGGTAATTAAGTACTTTGAGATGTAACGTACAACATGATGACTATAGCTGACACAGAATATAATATGTAGAAAATTTTTTAGAGTAAATTCTAAGAGTTTTAAATGTAAGGAAAGCTCTCTTTTCCCCTTTTCAAAAACTTTTCTTTTTATTGTATCTATATGAGAAAATGGATGTTAGCCAAACCCATTGTAATCATGTCAGAGTATATGTAAGTCAAACTATTGTGCTGTACGCTTTAACTGTATATAGTGATGTAAATCAATGATTTTTCAGTAAAACTGAAAAAAAAAGTTGTAATTGTACTGCATCAACCAGGTTGGTCATTAGGAAAACAACAATATTAGGCCCAGCCACATACCAAAGTAAATTCCAGATATGGCAATGATTTTAAATGGGGAAAAAAAGAATATATAAAATAGATATAGGTTTTTCCCCTTCCTTTAAACTAAGTGTGAAGGAGAACCTTATGTACATGACATGAAGGTTAAGAACTACAAAGGAAAGTACTGATTTGATTACTTAAATATTTCAAATTTTTATGATTAATAAAATAAAGCTATAGGTAACCTCAGAAGTGAAAATTTCAGTGTGTCTCAGGACAATATGGCAGCATCCAGTAAGACAAATGGTTAAAATTCCATTAGAAAAGTAAGAATAAACATGTAGAAAAATAGTTTTAAAAATATGAGTGTTAAATGTAAAAATAAGAATAAAATACTCAACTCCAGTGGGATTCCAAAGTTACATATTAAATTAATAATTAGGTATATCTTGTTTGTAATAAATTAACAGTGATCTAAAAGAAGAAAAAATGAAGATTAGGAAGAATAGGAATTACAATGCACTATGGAAAAAAAGTAAGTATCTGATATTTGTCTCTATACCAATTTGAAAATAGAATAGACCCTGAGGGCATGTATACTCCTGTGATTTCTGTCTGAAGGAATGTTTGAGAATATATACCAACTGCTGTATACATACCTTTTTTTAAAGAATAAGCTAAAAACAAAAATTTAGAAATATTAGGGTCACTGAATAAAGTCATGTAATAAAGTAATACCTATTCATTAAGATAGTTATTTAAACTAAATTAGCTACACTTAACTACAATTAGCTATACTTACTAATTTGGAGATATGTTGGTGTTATATATAAACAGATAACAAAATAATATGTACAGGAATAAATCTTATATGCACAGAAGAAAGTTTAGAGTATAGGTATCAAATTAACAATGCTGTTCTCTGTGTTCTGAATTTTCCTCCATGTACATACATTTTCTGACATTAAAAAAAACCTGAAGAACATAGGTATTTTCTGAAATAATCTTTAGAAAAATAGCATTCCCAGTCCCCTAATAAGGGTAGAAGTAGAGAATTGAAAGAAAAACAGGTTTAGATGGAAAACAAGATGTAGAGATGATATTAAGAAAAAAGAGACTTTATTGAGTAACCAAGGGGAACACGTGAATGTCCATTATTTCTTGACTTATTAAGTGTTCAGAATATTCCTAGCCCTCCTCTCTTGGTGCTGAAGATAGAGAAGTGAAGACATACACCTTTTTACCTTGACAGAACTTCGAGTGTAGGAGGAAGGGACAGAATGATGGATAGAATATAATTTTCCAGTATTTGCTTAAAATAGTGTGGTGGCATTGGAGATGGAGGGGAACGGATGAATTTAAAACATATTTTGGATGACAACTCACAGGTCTTGCTGACAGGTTGAAGATGGGGAAGAGGGAAAGGGAATTATTAGGGAATACTCAGGGTTTTGGCTGCTGTCATCTACTGAAATTAATAACAGAGAGAGGTAGATAACAAAAGTTAAATATTGTACATACTAAATATGGAATGGTGATTAGGCCTTTGTGTGACCATGTCAGGTAAGATTGCTGGATAAAAATGTTTGAAGCTTAATTGATGAATTAATGCTGGAGATAGAAATTTGGAAGATCATAAAAATAAATATGGCTATTAAAGCCAAGATGAAATAAGATCACTTAAGGGGAGACTAGCTAAGGGCTGAGCCCTGGACCCCTCAAACATAGGGAATGATTGGAGAAGAAAAAGGCTGTCAACATGGCTGAAGGATATCAACAATTAAAAACATGACAGGACAGCCTGATGTTACAAAAGCCGTGAAACAACAGTCTTTTTAACGAGTAAAGCATATTCTATTGGGCTACATATTGTTGATAAAACAGAAACGTGTCTAGTGGATTTGGCCACACTGATATCACCGAGAAGAGCCTAGTGAAGATCAGTTTTAGTATGTGATGGGGGTGAGAAGCCATATTGGAATGGCTAAAGAGTCATTTAGCAGGTGTGAGTAAAGATTTTGTGAAAAGGAGGAGAGCAATGGATAGCATCTGAAAGGACTGGAACATTAGGACAGCCATTTTTTATTAAGATGGGGAAGAGTATGATGAGTTTCTCTGTGGTTTAGAATGACCCAGTAGAAATGAAGTGAATGATGACCTTCCAGAGAGAGGGAGTAACTAAGAAGGAAAGCCCTTTTGAAAGGATGGGCCCAGAGCACATGTTTGGGGATTAACATTTTTAGATGAAGGGTGTCATTGTCCACTGTAACAGCAGAAAGGCAGAGAATATGGCTATAAAGGCTGGTCGATGTATATATTTAGTTATGGGATGATGTAGGTATTCTAGTTTTATCCTATGAAGTAAAAAAAAAAAACTCAGCTAATACTGGGGCTGGTTAGAAAGTTCATTTGCGAATTGATAAAAAGCTGCAAAATATTGAACTGTGAGCATAGAAAAGAAGACTTTCTAGGGACATGTAATGGGATTTTCACACAGTACAGTGTGTCCATTTGAGGCATGAAAATAGAAAGATTAGCGTGTTGGCCTAATTGTGCCTTTTTTTTTTTTTAACTGGACTGTTAAGTACTCAGCTATTGGAACAAAGGACGTGAAGACTTAAGTTCAACCAACGTTAGGATATTTGCAAGTCAGTATTACTGAGAGGAGGTAAGGGAGTTGAAGGTACTTGCCAGGAAGTAAATAAGTTGAAAGCTCAGTCAATCTAAGGTTTGAAGGTAGGGAGGGGACAATAGTTTATGGGTGATAAATAATGGATAAGTACCAGTATTAATGGCTTAAAGGTCTTGATTAAATAAAATTATCTTCAAAGTGCTAGAGTAAGCAAACTGGGAGAATAAACTAAGGTTGGCAGAAGTTAGAGCACCTACCATCTGATTTCGGGACACTGTGACCAGGAAGGGAACACTGAAAAAAAATATCTTAAGCAGATCAAAGAAATGAAGAGACAAGAAGTTATGTGGGTCAAACATGTTCATGTTAAGTCCAAAGAATGTTAAAAAGTTGAGAGAGAAATGGACATTGTGGCCTGGGAACTAAAATCTTAGGTGATTAGGAGCAGTTTTCTGGAAGGCAGTAGAAATGAGGGGAAAAAAAAGAAAAAAATAAAGATGAGTTGAATGGGATTGTGTTTTTGAAGAAAGAAAGAGGCAAGCAGTTCAGAAACTGAATTTCTGGAACCTGAATTAGTCATCTCCAGTCCTCCATAGCTCCTGTACAGTTATCACTTCCCATCTCAGATAGTGCCAGTGCTGTCCTTCCACTGGCTTGGAGTTAAACCAATGTCCTCTTCATTGTCTTTTTTTTTTTTAAAGACTTTTATTTATTATTTATTTGACAGAGAGAGAGAGATCACAAGTAGGCTGAGGGGCGGGCAGAGAGGTCTTCATTGTCTTTAATTCACTGAACTGTGTGGGAGCCTTAACATCATCTAGTTAAGTCTAAATGTAGAACTCTCACAATCCAAGGATTTAATAAGGGACTCAAGGATAAGCTGCCTACTTATTAATGAGAAAGCTTGCTGTTTATCACATAATATTGGATCAGCACCTAATGAGAACAATGGTCCCTTCTCCAGGCTGTTTCTCTCACACAGCTGAGGTGTCTGAGAGATAGAGCATCTTATTCCAGGGGCCCTGTTAGAAGCTGAATCCTCAGGGTCCATCAAGGTCATAGTTAAGAACAAACTGGAAATGTAGAGGAATCTTTTAATCACCAATTGGGTGTTCTAGAGGACATATTAAAAACATTTGGGAGAATAGCGAGGAATGGGATTTGGACAAGATTAGGGATGTCCTAATTGAGTAAGGGTGAGCGAATCCAATGACACCAGATGGCATGGGAGATTGGAACAAGAGAAAAAGTAAATATTTACTTAAGTTCTCTCTGAAGATGGATTGATCTGAGAGTTTGAGAGTGTTGACAATCTGTGTGAGCTAGAGTTTTCCATATTTAGTTATTTTGGTATAGAGCCATGGGAGAACCAAGTTGATTATATAAAGGAGAAAGTGATTTTGCCTTTTCAGATTTCAAATTACTGCTTGAAAAATACAAACAATGTCTTTTTTATCCATTCGTCTGTTGAAGGGCATGTTGACTTCTTCCACAGTTTGGCTATTGTGGACATTGCTCCTGTGAACATTGAGGTTCATTTACCTCTTCTTTTCACTACATCTGTATCTTTGGGGTAAATACCCAGTAATGCAATTACTGGGTCATAGGGTAGCTCTATTTTTAACTTTTTGAGGAACCTCCGCACTGTTTTCCAAAGTGGCTGTATCAATTTGCATTCCTACCAACAGCGTAAGGGTGTTCCCCCTTCTCCACAACCTCTCCAACATTTGTTGTTTCTTGCATTGTGGTCCATATATACAATGGAATATTACTCAGCCATCAGAAAGGATGAATACCGAAATTTTGCATCAACCTGGATGGAACCGGAGGAGATTATGCTGAGTGAAGTAAGTCAAGCAGAGAAAGTCAATTATCATATGGTTTTACTTATTTGTGGAACATAATGAATAGCATGGAAGACATTAGAAGGAAGGGAAAAATGAAGGAGAGTGGGAAACAGAGGGAGAGATGAACCATGGGAGACTATGGACTCTGGGAAACAAACTGAGGGTTTTAGAGGGGAAGGGAGTGGGGGGACCGGTGAGCCCAGTGATCGGTTAAGGAGGGGATGTATTGCATGGAGGACTTGTTATACACAAACAATGAATCATGGAATGGTACACCGAAAACTAATGATGTACTCTATGGTGACTAATGTAACATAAAAAAATAAATAAATAAAAACAGAAAAAAAGAGATGTCTTCTGCATTTATGCACAGCCTAATGGGCATAGCCTAAACTGTATATTTGAGGTCATAAGATGTAGAAAGAAAAGGGATGCCTCATCTGAGAGACCATGAAGGGCAGCTTATAAGATTCAAACAGTAATGAAAACTGATTCCATTATCATCATCTTTACGATCTCCCAGTGATCCCAAAAAGTTTATTGGTAGGACAATTGGAGAAGGGTTTTGAGAGTTGGCAACTCTTGAATAATTATCTTCTATATAAGCAGGCAGGGAATAAAACATCTATTCCAGGTAGTGTGATAAAATACTTGGAGAAGGAAAGGAGAGGGAACAAAGGCAAGAGACGTACTTACAGTAAGAGTTAATAGGGGAAGAGGAAGTCAGGACCAGGAATTACAGGTAAGTGGTTGCTGAAACAGAAAGAAATTATTTTAAATAAACAGCTAGTATTTAACATTGGTAAACTCCTAATAGGTGTCAGACACTATACTAGGGTTATTGCTGATTTAACTTATTTAATCACCTTTAGAAAACAAGACAAAAACCAGGATACACATATAATTCCCACCTACATCTTATAGACCAGGAAATAAAGACCTGCAGAGGTAAAAATACCCTGTTAGTGTTGTGAAGCCAGTGAGTTGGGCCAGGAGTAACATACCTTCGGTCTGTTTCCAGAGCTCTTGGTCTCAACAACCAGGAGTGCAAAATAAGGAATTAAAACATAATTCAATAAATCAAGCAACATTGTTTTAGCAGAAAAAAATTTAGAAGTCAGGACGATTAGAGAATTAGGAAATAAGTTCTAGGAAAGATTTAGCACATTTCTGAGGTCATGTCAGGCTGATCATAAATATAAATGTAAATATAATAAATATAAAAAATAGTGAAAATTTGATTATTTCTGCTGTGAGCACTTGTGTCAGAAAAAAAATGTTTAGACAGGGCTGGCTTCATGGTAGGCAGACTCTGAAGTCAGGGCTATATGCTTAGAGGAGCCACATACTTTGTTGAATGCTTTAATGTCACCAGAGCATGATCCTTAATTTGTTTTGGAAAGGGGGTCTTGTATTTTCATTTTGCATGGGAGGCCAAGTGGATTATGTCACTGGTCCTATATGTAGATAATGACATGTTTGGAAAATTATCCCAACATACCGATATACTTAAATTGCATCTGCTGATTTCATCCAAAGTGAAAGCCCTGAAAGAGTTCATGGTTGAAAATTTGGAATGTATTATTAAAACATAAACAGATGAATTTTATCACATGTGCCATATTCACACAAAGCAAAGCAAACAGCCTATCTCTGGTTCTGAAAATATGGAAGTCAGTTGCAAGTAATTAGCTAATTTTAAAGAATTTTGGAAGGACATCTGAATTATTGGTAAGGTAAAGCGTCTGTGAGTGTTCCAGGAAGTAGGTGCAGCCAAGCCAAACCAAGCCAAAAAAAAAAAAAAAAANTGCCGCCAAGCCAAACCAAACCAAAAAAAAAAAAAAAAAAAGATCCATTTTAGTTTTGGGAAGAAAGTGTACAGAGGAGTGACAGGGCATTCCCATAGCATCTACCAACTTGACATGGGAAGACAGTAAGAGAACAGATATGACTAGAAAGTAAAAATTCATGCCCAGAGAAATCTACACTTGTTCTGGCCAGGCCAGCAGAAGAGCAATTGCCATAATAGGCTATGTCTTTGAGGACACATCCGCCAAAATGGATGAGGAAAACCTTCCAAGTCTGGTAGGTTTTTGTTAATGCCATTCAGTTGTTAGCATCTGGGATGAAAAAATGCTGGTGATTCTCTGGGGGCCCAGAGACGTGCATGGTAATGGGAGGTCTCATAAAACTTCTGCTTCAATGTATGGGGCCATAAAGTACTGAGAAGGGATCATCTATTCCATTCAGTCTCATAGTCCTTATTAGTACTCTTTATAGTGTGTGTGTGTGTGTGTGTGTGTGTGTGTGTGTGTGTGTGTGTGTGTGTGGTGGGGTGGGTGGAATACTCCATATATATCAGTAAATTGTTCTATAATAATCCAAACCCTATCCCTTTCCTGCTTCCTAAATGTTCTCAATATGTCTGTGATAAAAGGATGGCCCTGGATTGTTAGTTTCCTAGGCAATAGAAAAATGGAGTGTTTTGGGTCAAGATACACTTCTGATAGAGAGCTTTTGGCTACTCTGAGACTATAATAGTCTTTTGTTGTTGTTGTTTTATTGAGCTCATATGTGTGTGTTCCTGTATAAAAACCTTCTGAAATCCTACAAAGACACCAAGAGTTCCATGTATTGAATGCAATTTAACCTGATTAACAAGTTCTTTCACTATATCACCATATGAAGGTACACATTTATTTTTTGGCGGGTGACTGAAGGTATATGTTTAATCACAAAAATGCTGTAAGGCAAATGCATATATTATGCTATTTAAAAATTTAAATAGTTGCTAAAAATTCTAAATGGATTCCCAGAAAATTCATTATTTTTGTTTTGTTTTCTCATTCCAAGGAATACAGATACTCTCTTAAGTGACAAAAGCAATTTTATTTTCTAGCACTGAGTATTGATTTGTAGATTTTTAATTGGATGATGTTGCAGGAATATTGCTTTGATTATTTATTAGCAAGCCTAACTTCAACAAGCAGTATATAGAGTAGTGCCTTTGCAGTGTAAACTGTGACAAAATTGATGTAACGTGAGAAGCATCACATTGCCTGTATCTGAATCCAGAAACCCGTAATCCAGGAATCCGTATTATCTGAAACTCATTATTTTTCTCTCATCATTCCACAAACATTTATGCCAGATGGTAAGGCTGTAGAGAGATAAAGAAATGCTGCATTTTATTAATCTTTGTATTTCTAGCAAAGGACACTGTGCCTAACATGTAGTAAGCATGCAGCGATGTGCTTTCTATTCAACTGAATGGTTTGCAACACTGGGCTCCGAAGAGGGAATTGTATGTATGTAATGGGCACACACCATGTGCTGGGATAGTAGGGATTTGGTTTTGATTTTTGGTTCAGTGTTAAACAAGTCATCGTTTTTGAAATCTTAGTTACCTCAACTACATAAAACAAATAATTCTTCTCCCAGTGGGAAAGATTATTTTCTCCCCCCCCCCACCGCCAGTTTTACTTAGTTATAGCTGACAAACAACATTGTAAAAATTAAAGGTGTAGAGTATATTCACTTAAACCATTTATGTATTGAAAAATGATTACCACATTAGCTATAACTCCATCACCTTGTATATAATCAGGATTTCTTTTGTGTGGTGAGAACATTTGAGATGTAGTCTTTTATCAACTGTGAAGTATGTAAATAAGTATTATTAACTATAATTGCCATGCTGAACATTAGTTTGTCAGAATTTGTCTTATAGCTAGAAGTTTGTATTCTTTGACAGGGTATAAACTCTCTCCCTATCTCACCAATCCCTAGCCTAGTAATCATCCTCTTCATATCTGTTTATTAATATCTGAGTTCAACTTTTTTTTAGATTGCACATATAAGTGGTATCATACAGTATTTGTCTTTTGCTTTCTGACATTTCATTTGGTATGTTGTCCTCAGTGTCTATCCATGTGTTGCAAATGGCAGGATTTTCTTCATTCTTATTGCTGAATACTATCCTGTTGAATTATTTGTGTGTCTGTGTGTATGTCTTTGTGTGTGTGTGTGTGTGTGTGTGTGTGTGTGTGTGTGTGTATCTCACATCTTCTTTATTCATTCATCTGTTGATGAACACCTAGGTTGTTTCCCTATTTTGGGTATTATGGATAATGCTGCAATGAACATGGGACTGCAGATAGACTTTCAAGATCATATTTTCATTTCCTTTGAATATATACCCAGGAGTGGGAATGCTGGATTGTATGGTAGTTCTTGGTTGAAATTTTTAGGAACCGCCATACTATTTTCCATGGGTTCTTTTCTCCACATGCTCACTAACAGTTGTTATGTCTTGTCTTTTTGATGAAAGCCATTCTAAAAGGTGTGAGGTAATATTTCATTGTGGTTTTAATTTGCATTTCCTTGATGATTAGTGGTATTGAGCACCTTCTCATGTACTGTTTGCCATCTGTATATTTTCTTTTTTAAATCTGTATTTTCTTTTTTTTTTAGGTTTTATTTATTTATTTATTTGACAGAGAGAGAGAGACCACAAGTAGGCAGAGAGGCAGGCATAGAGAGAGGAGGAAGCAGGCTCCCCGCTGAGCAGAAAGCCAGATGTGGGTCTTGACCCTGTGATCATGACCTGAGCCGAAGGCAGAGGCTTTAACCCACTGAGCCACCCAGGCACCCAAATGTGTATATTTTCTTTGGAGAAATTTCTACTTAGTTCTCTGTCTATTTTTTCATCAGTTTTTTTTTGGGGGGGTGGGCTCTTGAGTTGTATGAGCTCTTTATATATCTCAAATATTAATCTCTTATCAGATACAGGATTTGCCAATATTTTCTCCCATTCAGTAGTCTGTTCATTACTTTCTATCACTGTTCAAAAACCTTTTGTTTTGCTATGGTCCCATCTAACTAATTTTTAACTTTTGTTGCTTGTGCTTTTAGTGTCATATCCAAAAAAAATCATTGCTAAGACTACTGTCAAGGAGCTTTCTCCCATGTTTTCTTTTATGAGTTTTACATTTTCAAGTCTTATGTTCTAGTCTTAAATCCATTTAAAGTAAATTGTTGTGAGTGATACAAGACACGGGTCCAGTTTCATTCCTCTGCATATGGTCATCCAGTTTTCCCAGCACCATTAATTAGATAAGCTATCTTATTTTCATTGAGTATTCTTTCTTGGCTCCCTTGTCAAATAATAGTTGACTGCACATGTGTGTATTTATTTCTGGGCTTTTAATACTATTCCTTTGGTCTACGTGTCTGTTTTATGCCAGTACCATGCTGATTTGATTACTACAGCTTTATAGTATACTTTGATGTCAGGAAGTGAAATGCCTCCCACTTTTTTCTTCTTTCTCAGAACTGCTTTCGCTATTTGGGATCTTTTGTGCTTTCCTACAAATTTTAGAATTGATTTTTCTATTTCTTTGGAAAATGCCACTGGTATCTTAACAGGGATTACATTGAATCTAATGATAGTATAGATATATTGACAATAGTAATTCTTATCCATGAACAGGGGATATCTGCATAATTGTATGTGTTGTCTTTAATTTCTTGCATCAGAGTCTTTAGTTTTCTTTGTACAGCTCTCTTACTCCCTTGGTTAAATATACTTCAAAATATTTTATTGTTTTTTGATGGCCTTGTGAATGGGATTAGAAAATCTTTTTTTGGATATTTCATTGTACAGTATAGAAGTGCAACTGATTTCAGTATGTGGATTTTGTATGCAAATTCATTAAATTCATTGGTTAGTTCTGACAAGTTTTTGGTGGAGTCTGGGAATTTTATATAAAAGACTGTATATTTGCAAACAAGGACAGTTTTACTTTTCCCTTTCTGATTTGAATGCCTTTTTATTTTTCTTGCCCAATTGTTCTGGACAGCACTTGCAGTATTGTATTGAATAGCAGTGGTAAGAGTGGGCACACTTGTCTTGTTCCTAATCTTAGATGAAAAGCTTTCGACCTTTGCAGCAGTGAGTATGATGTTTGCTGTGACATTCTCATACGTGGTCTTGATTATGTTGAAAAATGTTCCTACTGCACTCAATATGTTGAATGTTTTACTCTAAAAGAATGTTGTATTTTGTAATGTGCTTTTTCTGTGTTTATTGAGATGCTCACATGACTTTTATCTTACATTCTATTAATAAGGTTTCTCACATTTACTGATTTACATACGTTGAATCATCCCTGCATTCCAGGAAAAAATTGGCTTGATGATGTTATATGATCCTTTTCATGTGTTGTTGAATTCAGTTTGCTGGTACCTTGTTGATAATTTATCTATATTCATCAGGGATATTGTGTGGTAGTTTTCTTATAATGTCCTTATCTAACTTTGCTGTCAGAATATTACTGGTTTCATACAAAGCGTTTAGGAGTGTTCCCTCTTCTTCAGTGTTTCGAAATAAGTTGAGAAGGATTGGCACTTACTTTTTAAGGATGGGAATTATTTCTTCTTTAAATGTTTAGTAAAATTCACTACTGAAGCTATCTAGTTAGGGGCTTTCTTTTGTTAGGAGGTTTTAGTAACTGATTAAATGTACTTGTTCATTATTGGTCTGTTCATAATTTCTGTTTCTTCATAATTCTATCTTGATAGGTTGTGTGTTGCTAGGAATTTATCCATTTCTTCGAGGTTACTCCATTTGTTGGTGGTTGATTGTTCATGCTAGTCTCTCATGATCTTTTTTCTTTCTGCAGTAGTGGTTGTAATATCTTTTCTTTCATTGCAGATTTTGTTTATTGAAATTCTCTCTTTTTCTTGGTTAGTCTAGGTAAAATTAGTTTTGTTGATTATTGAATTATTTTCAAGAAACTAGCTCTTAGTTCTACTGATCTTTTCTCTTGTGTGGTGGGGTTTTTTGTTTGTTTGTTTTTTGGCCTCATTTATTTATGCTCTGATCTTTATTGTTTACTTACTTTTGCCAACATTAGGCTTAGTTAGTTCTTCTTTTAGTTCCTTGGGCTGTCAAATTAGGTTGAGTTCTTTCGTTTTTCTTAGTGTGAATGTGTATCATTATAAACTTCCCTCTTAGCACAGCTTTTGCTGAATTCCCAAATTTGGGATGTTAAATTTCCATGTTTGTTTCAAGGCATTTTTTTTTTAATTTTTTTTCTTGGGCCTGTTGGTTGTTCTGGAGCATGTTATTCATTCTCCGCATATCAGTGTATTTTCCAGCTCTCCTCCTGTTAATGACTTTTAGTTTCACATCATTGAGATTCAGAAAAGAAAATTGGCATTATTTCAGTCTTTTTACATTTTCTAACACTTTTTTTTGTGACCTATGATGTGATGTATCCTGGAGAATATTTCATGTGTGCTTGAAATTAATGTGTTCTGCTGCTGCTGAACGAGAGGTTCTGTGCATGTTTTGTTAGTTTCTTCTGGTCTAAAGTGTGGTTCAAATCCAATGTTTCTTTGTTGATTTTTTTTTCTGGATGATCCATTGTTGAAAGTGGGGTATCTATTATTAAAGATGGTTGTCTTTTTCTCCCTTCAGATGTGTTAATATTTGTTTAACATATTTGGTTGCTCTGATGTTGACTACATATGTATTTATAATTGGCTATAATCTTGATGAATTGTCCCCTTTATCATTACATCATGACCTTTTTCTGTATCTTGTGACTGTTTTTGGCTTAAAGCCATTTTACATAATATATATATAAGTGTAGCTACCTCTGCTCTCTGTTGGTTTCCACTTCCGTGGAATATTTTTTCTGGATCTTATAAATATAACAGTCTATATTATGTTAATAACAACTGAAGTTGCATTGCAAGGCTCTACCCTATTCCTCCTTTTATGTTTTTGATGTCATCATTTAGCTCTAATCATACTGTGTATTCACAAACATTACTATAACTATGGTTATTTTGTACTATTCTTGTCCTTTAATCTTTATGCTAGTTAAATGTTTAACATTGCACATTACAGTACTAGAGTTCTTAGTGGAGTATATTCTTACCTTTACCATTGTGCTGTATATTTTCACATAATACTATGTTTCTGATTAGTCTTATTTTAACTTGAAGGACTCCTTTTAACATTTTTTTCATATAGGTCAAGTGGTAATGAATTTCCTCAGCCTGTATTTGAGAAAGTCTTTAACTCTCCTTCATTTTTGAAATAAAGCTTTGCTGATTAAAATATTCCTGGTTGGCAGTTTTTTCTTATAACATTTTAAATATGCCATCCTAAACTGTCCTGGCCTGTAATAGTTTTGCTATGAAAACCATGAACAGCTTTGGGGCACCTGGCTGGCCCAGTTGGAAAAGCATGCAACTCTTGATCTCAGGGTCACAAGGTCAAGCACCACTCTGGATGTAGAGATCACTCAAATAATTAATCAATGTGTTAACAGCCTCATGGGAGTTCTCTTGTAAGTTAAAATTTTTTTTTCTCTAGTTGCTTTTAAGGTTCTCCTTTTGTTTTTGATTTTTGACAGCTTTTTTACAATACGCCTTGCAGAGGATGTCTTTGAGTTGATTTTTATTGGTGGCTTATGAACTTCATGAGCCTCGATATCCAGATCTCTTTCCAGAATGGTAAGTTCTCAGCCATCTTTTTTTTTTTTTAAATTACTTTTTGTCTTGAGAAATGTCATGAGCTCATTTAGCATGTTTAGTGAAACAAAGTGAAAGCTGTAGGAAATTATTAGAGGAAGACTTTCGCTGTGAGCATTCCTTTGGCTTTAATTGCAGTTTTTGTCAACAAAGGAAAAAACAACTTTCTTTGCCTTTTCCATCATTATACCTAAATTATTTTTTTCCTTTTTAATTTACTTTTTTATTTTAATTTTTGAAATTTGAGTATAGCTGACACGATGTTAAATTAGTTTCAGGGGTGCAACATAGTGATTTGACAAGGTATACATTATGCTATGCTCACCACAAATATAATGACCACCTAATCACCATACAACTGTTATAATGCCACTGACAGTATTTCCTATGCTGTGCCTTTTATTCTTATGACTTACTCACTTAGTATCTGGAATCCTATACCTCCTACTTCACTTCATACATTTCGCCCATTGCCTCACCCCCTTCCCTCTGGAACAACCAGCCATCAGTTTGTTCTCTGTATTTATAGGTCTGGTTCTGCTTTTTGTTTGTTTTTTCATTTAGTTATTTTTTACATTCTGTACATGAGTGAAATCATACGGTATTTGTCTTTCTTAGCCTTCTAAGTCTTCCCTTAGCAGAATAACCTCTAGGTCCATCCATGTTCTCAGAAATGGCACAATCACATTTTAATGGCTGTGTAATACTTCAGTATATATTACCTTCCTTATCCATCTGTCAGTGGACATTTATGTTGCTTCCATATTTGACTCTTGAGCATACTACCTCCCAGGTCCATACATGTTGTCACAAATGGTACAATCTCATTCCTTCTTTTTTTTTTTTAAGATTTTATTTATTTATTTGACAGAGAGAGATTACAAGTAGGCAGAGAGGCAGGCAGAGAGAGGAGGAAGCAGGCTCCCCGCTGAGCAGGGAGCCCGATGGGGCCCTCGATCCCAGGACCCTGAGATCACAACCTGAACTGAAGGCAGAGGCTTTAACCCACTGAGCCACCCAGGCGCCCAATCTCATTCCTTTTTATGTCAACCATCATTTCTTTAAAAAAGCTTTCTGCTCTGAGTGCTCACTCACTAGCTTTCATTTTCCCCCACAGAAGAAACAGCCAAGGAAATCTTTCCTGACTCTAAGCTGTGTGACCTTGGGGGAGGGATGATTTAGGTAGTATCAGCCTGTTCCTATTACTCATTCTGATACTTTCAAAGTAACAAAACAAAACAAATCACACACACACACACACACACACACAGTTGTGTAACAATAGTACTGGAACTTCTCTGGAAACCTGAATTTCCACAGAGGCTATGTTGTCCGTCAGTGATTGTTGAAATCTGTGTTCTTCAGGGGCTTACAGATCATGGCTTAGAGTAGGTAGAGTTGGTTCATGGGCTACCACAGGGTGCCTAGCTGGGAGGGAGTCCTGTCTGCCTGTTCCTTGATGTGTAGGTGAGCAAGACTTCCCAGCTTCCTTGACCTTGGTGCTTGGTCCCATGGCTCCCTCAAAGGTACTTTTGTCTAGAGATGGGTGCTGAATTTTTGCTTTTGAGATGGGGACAAAACAAATGATGTATTTGGCTATCACCATGCTGGTATCACTCTGTAAAGGCTTTTTGAGAGTTAAACTCCTCACTGGTTAAGGTAGTCATTATTAAATGTAAAGTATTGTAAAATGTGTTATTTTAATAAAAAATACATTATTTCATTCAACAGCACTAATTTTTGTTACACTTGAATCAGCATAGAGCTTGGAGTGCTTATAGACCAGTTCATCACGTTTACTCCTTAGAGTTCTAAAGTCCAGCTTGATTTTAATTCTTAAATTTTCTAATCTCCCATGTTATAAATCCCCTAAGTAGTTAATAGTGAAATATTCACAATATCTTAGCTTAGTGTAATAGATGAAAGATTATTGGGGGTACTGTAATGTCTCACAAAATTTATACACACATATTAGATGCCCTCATTGAATCTTAAAATTGCCTTTTTGAAGTTTAATTATATTTGATAACATAATTTGTCTGAATTGTTATTAAATTGTTCCAGGTCATTTTCCTGCTGCTGAATTTTTTAATGGAACACAAGTAATCTATATTCTTGACCAAAAAGCATAATTTCAGTTATTTTAGTTTTTCTTTAGTTATATACATTCAGAATCTTGACTGTGTTCATGTTTATTTGGCCCTCATATTGTGAATTTAATTATATATTAAGTCTCTAGTCTTCTTGCATTATTTTCATTTAGTTGGTGAGAAAAATAGTCATCTTTACATCATGGTCTTGAACTTATTCCTCATTCATTTTTTATATTACTAGACATTTTTTAGAACAATTTTATATTTACAGAAAAAAAGAGCTGATAATAGGTTTGCCATAATATCCCCCCAGTCTTTACTATTATTATCTTACATTAGTATATCTTACATTTGTAGCAGTGAACCAGAATTGATAAATTATTAGCTAAAGTCTACAGTTGTTTCAGATTTCCTTAATTTATACGTCATCACCTCATTTATTGCATAACCTTCTCCATGATGTTATATTACTTTTAATCATCATTTCCCTTCAGTTTGTTTTGGGTATGACAATTTTTCAGATTTTCCTTGTTTTTGATGACCTTGACAGTTTTGAGGGATATCAGTCAAGGATGTTGTAGAATACCCTTTTATTGCAAACTGTTCAGTGCTTTTTTATGGGTAGACTGAGAAAATAGGTTTTGGGGAGCAAGACCTCAGAGGCCAAGTCCCGTTTTCATCACATCTTATCAAAGGTACAAACTGAGAACATGATTTATGACTGTTGGCATTTACCTTGATCACTAAAGTAGTGCTTGCCAGATTTCTCCTCTATTTATGTTGAACTTTTATTTCCTCCTTTCCATACTGTACTGTTTGGAAGAAAGTCACCTTTGGGATGCAGTATCTACATAATTTATTTGAAATTCTTCTTTATGGACCTTTTTTCTTTGTTCATTTGTTAATTATTTAAACTTTTCTTTAATGTAGTGTGGAGCTAGAAATATTCATTTTATATTTAGGATTAAGACGCCTACTTTGTTGCTCCAATTTTTCCATCTTTGGCCATTTGGGAGTCTTTCAGTTAGCTCCCATGAACTTTGACCTAACTTTTCTTAGTGTGTGTGACTGTATGAATCTTGGAGCACTTTGGTGTTTTATGGCATTGCAAGATATTCCAGGCTCAAGTTACACATGACACATGTTATGTCCAGCCCTAGCCCTAGAGTCAGCCAATTCTCCAAAAACGTCTGGTTCTTTGTGTTAGAGAATGGTAATAGAAATCAGGGTCTGGGCACTGCATGTGCTTGTTGCTCGCAGGTGTCATTTATTTTGAGCCCTCTTAGCTCAGCTGGTGGAGCAAAGAAAGATATGTGTGTGTATTAACTCGTGTATATGCATGTATCAATAAACATGTCTATGTAAAACCACCTGTATCTATACTAAGTTAAGCATCAAGTGTTACTGATGGTCCCAACTGTAATACATTACCATGTGAATATTCTAGCTTATTTGTAAATTTCCACTCCAACAGTGAGAAACTTGGATCCCGTCACCTACCATCCATTTCCCTAATCATTTAATTCTCGCTTATATATAAAGCAGCAGTATCAGAATTGTCCACCCATACCTCTGTGGCAAACAACCTTTTGAACCAGAGTACGTTTCTTACACGCAGTCCCTTTTGCCTGTGGTCTTACACATGTCACTCATTTCTGAAGCTCCTCAGGTCACCGCCTTTCTCACACTCCCTTCAGTGAGGGTGTTCCATACATTTGTAATAGCATTAGATTCTCTTGTCACAGTCTGCATGCTTTTCTGAGATTCCTCCAACAATCTCAGTGATTTAAAAAAAAAAAACTTGTATGAACTAAGAGGTTTATTCTTTGTGCAACAAATTTCCATGGGTTTTGACAAATGCATAATGGCATGTATTCATTACAGAATACATAGAATAGTTTGAGTGCCCTAAAAAAATTCCCCCTGCTTTACCTAGTCATCTCTCCACCTTCTCCCTCTCCCTGAACCTATGGCAACCACTCATAGTTTTACTGTCTGTATTCTTTTGCTTTTTCCACAGTGTCATGTAATTTGAATCATAAAGTAGGCAGTCTTTTCAGACTGGTTTCTTTCACTCAGGATGCGTTTAATATTTTCCATGTCTTTTTGTTGCTTGATACCTCATTTCTTTTTTTCACAGAATAATATTCCATTTTGGTGATAAACTGCAGTTTATCCACTCACCTATTGATGGATATTTTTGCTATTTCTACTTTTTGGCAATCTGAATAAAGCTGAAATAAATATTCACGTGCATGTCTTAGTGTATATATAACTTTTCAACTCCGTTTCCTTTCTTTATGTAGTTCTGAGTTTCTGAACTATGCCATTTTCCTATGTTGGAAAAATGTCTTTTAATGGTAATTGTAGGCAAGTGCACTGAAAACAAATTTCCTCAGTTATTCTTTGTCTGAGAAGGTATTTCTCTTCTACTTTTGAAAGATACTTTGACTGGATATAGAATTCTGAGCTGGTGCATTTTTTTTTAATTTTAACACTTTAAATATGTCAGTACACTACCTTCTTGCTTGCATGCTTTGTGACAAGACATCTGATGTAACTCTAATCCTTATTCCTCTGTAGGGAATATTGTTATTCCATCTGCTTTCTTTCCAGATTTTCCTCCCTGTCTTTGATTTACTCTGATTTGAATATGATAGGTTTGGGCTTGGATTTTTTGTTATCAATCCTTCTAATTGTTATCTGAGCTTCCTTGTCTGTGCTTTGGTGCTTGTCCTTAATTTTGAAATTTGAAAAAATTAATTAATTTTGAAAAATTCTCAGCTATTAGGACCTCAGGTATTTCTCTTGCTTTTTCTCTTTATGTATTAACCTTTTTAATTCTTTGTTTTTGCATTTCAGTTTGGAAAGCTTACACTGACATGTGCTGAAGGTTAATGATTCTTTCTTTAGTTAGTCCATCCTACTGATATGCCCAGCAAATGCAGTCTTCAATTCTGATAGCATCAATTCTAACATTTCATTTTGATTTTTACTTAGTTTTTCTTTATCTGCTTACATTATCTATCTTTCCTTGAATGTTATCTACATTTTCCATTATAAATCTTTACATATTAATCATAGTTACTTTATTCAGTTAGTTTGTTAGTTAATTTCAAGAGTAGAATTTAGTGATTCATCATTCACCCACAGCAGGGCTTATCCCAAGTGCCCTCCCTAATCCCCATCACCCATTTAGCTCATCCCCTGCCCACCTCCCCTCCAGGGACCCTCAGTTTGTTCTCTCTACTCAGGAGTCTGTTTTATGGTTTGCCTTTCTCATTCCCCCCCCCATATGTTATCTGTTTTGTTTCTTAAGTTCCACATATAAGTGAAACTATATGGTATTGTCTTTCTCTGACTGATTTATTTTACTTAACATAATACACTCTAGCTCCATCCATGTCATTGCAAATGACAAGATTTCATTCTTTTTTTATGACTGAATAATTTTCCATTGTGTGTGTATGTGTGTGTTTATCTGTATTTCACAGCTTCTTTATCCATCCATCAGTTGATGGACACTTGGGCACTTTCCATAGTTTGGCTATTGTTGATAATGCTGCTATAAACATTGGGGTGCATGTGTCCCTTTTACTCAGTACTTCTGTATTCTTTGGGTGAATACCTAGTAGTGCAATTGCTGGATCATAGAGTAGTTCTATTTTTAACTTTTTGAGGAACCTCCATACTCTTTCCCACAGTGGCTACACCAGTTTACATTCCCCCTTTCTCAGCATCCTTGTAGTGTAGGAGGGTTCCCCTTTCTCAGCATCCTTGCCAAAACTTGTTTCCCTTGTTGTTAATTTTAGCCATTCTGATTGGTGTGAGGTGATATCTCATTGTGGTTTTGATTTGTATATCCCTGATGTTGAATGATGTTGAGGATCTTTTCATGTGTCCATTACCCATCTGTATTTCTTCTTTTGAAAACTGTCTCTTCATGTCTTCTACCCATTTCTTTTTCTTTCTTTCTTTTTTTTAAAGCATAGAGTGCATTATTTGTTTCAGGGGTACAGTTCTGTGATTCATCAGTCCTACACAATTCACAGTGCTCACCATAGCACATAGGCTCCCCAATGTCCATTTCTCAGCTGGATTATTTGGTTTTGGGCTACTGAGTTTGATAAGTTCTTTATAGATTTGGGATACTAATCCTTTATTGAATATGTCATTTGCAAATATCTTCCCCCATTCCTTTTGTTGCCTTTTAGTTTTGTTGATTGTTTCCTTTGCCGTGCAGAAGCCTTTTATCTTGATGATGTCCCAATATTTCATTTTTCCTTTTGTTTCCCTTGCCTCAGGAGATGTGTCTAGTAAGAAGTTGCTATGGCCGAAGTCCAAGAGGTTGCTGCCTGTGTTCTCCTCTAGGATATCAATGGTTTCTTACTTCACATTTAGGTCTTTCATGCATTTTGAATTTATTTTTGTGTGTGGTGTAAGAAAGTGGTCCAGTTTCATTCTTCTGCATGTGGCTGTCAGGTTTTCCCAACACCAACACTTGTTGAAGACACTGTCTTTTTTCCATTGGATATTCTTTCCTGCTTTGTCAAAGATTAGTTGACCATAGGTTTGAGGGTCCATTTCAGGATTTCTATTTTGTTCCATTGATCTGTGTCTGCTTTTATGCCAGTACTATACTGTCCTTATCACCACACCTTTGTAATATAACACATTAATTATAGTTACTTTAAATTCCGTATCTGATAATTCCACAATGGATGCCATATACGAGACAGCTTCTCATGCTTGCTTTGTCTCTTCAGACTATGTTTCATACCTTCTAGCATACCTTGTAACTTTCTAGTGGAAAGCCAGGCATACCTATTAGGTGATTAAAAACTGACACGTAAGCACTAATGTGAGGTTTTATTTTAATCTGGCTGGGAGTCTATCTCTGTTTAATGTTTTTGCTCTAGCTACCAGGCTTCAGATTCCTCCAATGCCCTTGTTTATCCTTGTTGTATTTGGGCCCCCTAGAACCAAATCTTGGAGTATGTCTCATAGCCATTTTAAATAAAATCCGCTGTTACTATTGGAACCCTATTATGGGAATAGTGGGGGAAGAGAAACAATCTATAATGTTGTAATTAAATCTGACTTTTTTGGGGGGCTTGAATTCCTGAGCTTTGACTTCTTCCCCCCAGCCTCCACATTTAAGTGAGACATGTACACTAGAAGTTGATTTGACTAATTGCCCTTCATCCAGGTTGGGTAGGGTTCTGGTAAAGTCTTTTACTTTAGAGAGTAGACCTTTGTTATGAAGAACATGTTAGGCATATTTCAAAGTGGTTATTTTTGCCCTCTCCTTGCCAGAAATACACAGTGGTTTTTCTTGCCTCTTTACCTTAAGAACCTGGTGAGGTTTCTGCAAGTAAAACCCATGAAAGCATGGGGGGTAAGAATTCTGGCCTGGCACAGAACTGCTGGATTCATATACTGATAAAAACATGTGATGGATTCCAGGGGCTGAGTGTGGACTAGCTTGAGACAGATCAACTCTTCCTTTTGCTCCTTAGAACTTGGGCTAAGGGAAGAGCAGTGTAAATGGACTTTACTACCCTAGCTCAAAGTCTCTATCACGATGCTGGGAATGTTGAGGATGTTTGTCAGTATATGTATCTGCACATACTGTGCATTCCTAATCACAAAGCACCAACAATTAGGTGTGTGAAACAACCTACTGAGTTAAATAATTCAGAGGTAGTCACTTTTATTCTCTAGCATTGCTCCACTGAGATTTCACTGTAGAAGAGCAGTTACAAGGGGAGAACTTCTTCTCCATAGTGTAAATATATTTCTGTGAGAAGAAATGGAGCGTTGGTGGTCATACAGGCACCCAGTCTTTTGGCCTGATAATTTATGAATTTATTCCAGACTTCTAGTGAAGCAGCTGACAAAGCGATACTCACTGTATGAGGGAAAGAGGAGATGAGTCTCCATGAATGGGGAATTTAGGAGAGCTGCAGGGAGAAAATTCATGAAGACCATCTTAAAGATTGAGAAACTCAGGAGCAATTAAAAGCAATGAGAGAATTAGAGATGAGAGACCAAGAGGGTTTTATAACATACTGTCCTGCTGTTGATCTGGGGGTCTTTGAACATGCCAACACATGCAGACTAGTCTACATGGGCATCTGGCCTATATTTGATGACTACAAAAAGTAGAGGATCAAAAAAGTTTTGCTTCTCTGTGGCATAGTAGAATAAATAAGCCAAAATAAAAATCCTGTGAAATGTTTTAAAGTATATCAAAGGTTATGCTTTAAACACGTATCAAAGGTTATCAGGATATTAAAGTACCCATATATTTTCACGGTGACTTTAAAGGTTAAAAATGAAAAGTATTTTAAATAATATACTTATCCATAAAGTGTTCATAATCATCAGGTGATCAGTCACTTGAAGGAACATCGTGACCCATTGTTGCCATGGAAAATTATGTTAAGTTGTATTTTAATAAGTTCTTTAGTCAAATGTACTGATTTCTGGGTGTGAAAACAATGTAAAAAGTTGAATAACTATGTAAACTAATATTCATTTCTTACAGATAGAAATGTTCAAATAACCTTTATACACCACTTCACTAAATTAGTCTATCTTGAGCTTTAAAAAATTTCTGTTCACAACAAGACCAGTTTTGTAAGAGGATCACAATGTTTTTCAATAAACTGTAGACTTAAGAAGAGAGGAAATGTTTAATATTATGTTTATTAGAGACCTAAACACCAGGGGTCTTCTTCAGAATTTGGTGTTTTTATATGATGCCCAAGTTGACTGGATTTTGATATTTTTATTCTTTGTTTGTAAAACCTCATCTTTCAAAGTTATAAGCAATTTTTGCCTTTAGGGTAAAGAATTATTAAATTCCTTTAGGGGCCCTATCTCTTAGGGTGGGAAAGGTGGTAGGATTTTTAGTTTTATGGTAGTAGACCTTTTAGTTTTGTAGTTATGAAAGAAGTGTCTGCTCATTGATCTTGTTGGGGTCACGGAGGTAACAAAAGGGAATTGTCACTGTAGTCAGAAGCCACATGGACCTAGAGATGTGGTCAAAGATTTGGGATGTGAGTATAATTACCCTCAACATTTAGAAGCTACCTGAGAGCCCTATAGAAACTCTGAAGTTGGACATGCTTGGTTCTTTGAATAGGTGCCTTTGTTAATATTTGGGGAACATATCCCAGAGCAGAGCCACGTTCCCTCTCTCAAATAAAAGATTTGGCAGAAACCATCTGCAAAGGGCATTGTATCCAGCAGAACAGAGGGTTAGTAACTAAGAACATGACTTAGATGGCACCATACAACCTTGGGTGAAGAGTGACCTGCACATAACTTTTGCATGGGAAAATTCTTGCATAAGAAATGGTCAGTATTGTAGATTTTAACTATAAAACTTTATCATTGATTCAGACCTTTGAGTAGTTCAATAGACTGCATGGAACAGTATGGATTCCAAGTGAAATTTTCAGGGTCCAGAATCTTACATAACTAATGTAGATAGGTAGTTCCCACTTTGGGGCCTGAAGAACAACAGAATACCATTTAATAATTAAAATGTAATAATGGTAGCACTTGGATAAAAATAGATTCATATAATTAATGTGCCTCACACAGAAAGTCTGAAATATGAACAAAGGTATGATAGAAAAGAAACACTGGTAACAATTCAAAGTGGATTTATAATTGACTTAAAGAATTTAAATTAAGTACATTAATTTTAGAACAAGATTTTTAAATCAAAGTTTATTCTAGTTTTTTTTTATATAATTAGACATGATCATTATAGACAGAGTGGAAAAGTAAAGAGAAGAAAAGTTTCACTAACATTTACCATCACACCTTCTAGTATCTTCCCCTCCCGTCCAATCCACTGCCTCCTTTGTATTGAAGCCAGCAATGGCCAGTCTTTATGTCTAGACAAATTTTTCTTTCTGCATCCCATTTCTTTATAGTCAGCTGCATACTACAAAGTGCTGCAGCCTGTGGCACATTTAAATATCCAAAATTGGGCAGAATATATCAGTAAATCATATGCTGGAAAGAGACGATTAAAAAAATATTTTCACTCCATCACACTAAAATGTACTGTATAATTAATAATTTAAGTCAATTTCAGATACAGAACAGGCACATACTAAGTATGTATGCAAAATATCTTCTGCTGAGCTTGACCTCTAATCTTATCTAGAATCCAGAAATTTCCCAGTCTGAAATAAGTGAAGAGATGGCTGAAATTAGGTAGTATATCTTAAGAAAATGGATTTAATTTTTTTTCTTTTTTCTTTTTTTTTTTTTTCTCTGAGACACTGGCTCTCTTGATGTTTCCTTAAACTATTTTCCTAGGAAACCTGTTAGCTTGTTTCTATCAAGGACGTATTTGAGGAAGAGAACTCTTCCTCATGGGTATACTCAAGACTTTCTGTCAAGATGGGGAACTCTTTTCTCTCCACTTTGCAAGGAATGTGGTCTTCAGAGTAGGGAATGCAAACAGGTCAACGGCCTGAAGTGCCAGGATTTATTTTCATCCTTATACCTTTAAAATTTTGTTTTGGTTTATGCATTTTATAATGTAGACATTACAGAAAAATATCAAAGCCAAGACGGTTAGCACTTAAACATATATATGCCTGTGATAAATGAAATGAGATATATTTTAAATAGTGGAGATAAGCATTACTAAGTATGTACCAAAATTGGATTTGACAAGAGATAAATCAAAACATAGGCTGTTGCATGTTGGTATTCCTGAATATGGGGACTGCATTATTTTGCAGGAATTTAAAATTTGTTTTCATGGCTTAGAATATATTATTAAAGAGGTAATAAAGGCCACATACTTTCATCAGTTATAATGTTGAACTATTACTAATGTAATGGCTGCTCGGTGAGTTTGAGGCACCGAATAGCTATTTAAGTTACGTTCTTAGTAAGAGAAAATAAAGACTTTTATAAATACTGTTTCTTTTTAGAACAAGGTGCCAATGTAGTAATATAGGTTTAAAATTTACATGCTGTGCTCGATTATTCCATTTCCATAATAAAGAGTGATATTCATCTTCCCTAGCGAATGGCCTACAGCTTTATTCAGCTGAGGACTGAGCACAGGAGAAATATTAACATGTTTTCATCTACCCAGTAGAAACTAGTAAGTCAGTCTGCTTCGTGGGATGAGAATTATTTCCCATCAGCATCAAAATAAGTTCATTTCAAATTAAACCAATCATGACCTAGGCTAACAATTGAATGGCCCCTTAATCTCAGAAAAACATGAGTAAAACACATGTACCCAAATTAGGACCGGGGTATTTCCAGTTGGCACTTACTTTGCACTTGTTTAAACTACACACTTGGCTATGATTTCCTTCTAAGACTTTGAGCTCTTCGCTCTACCTAGAATGCTGGGGATTGTGGCTTCCACATGTCCTGTTATACTGAATACTACCGTTTACAGGACCGGCTACTGTGACAGGCCATCTGTAGATTCCCAGAGCCAGAGCTCTTTGGGTCCTGTGCCCCATTATTATTCTGTTAAAAAGCTCTGTGTAACTTAATAGAAAAGAACAAATGATTTCTTAATCTGTTCGTGTTTTCCACTTCTGGGCATTTTCAGTTTTGGTCATTGAGATTTTTGGAAGGAAATTTCTTCTAACTTTTCAAACACCTTGCCACAGAATTGCAAATTTTACTCTAATTTCATCTTTTCTATGCTGGTACCTTCTTTCTCTTAATTTTGTGTCTTTCTTTTCCTCTTGCTCTCTTTCTCTTTGCCACTTTCTGTCTTGTTGGAATAAGAAGGGGTTAACGACTTTATTCATCATTACCGAGAGCTTTTAGAATTTTTAAAATTAATTTTGGTTATTTTCTTTTTTATTAATATCAGCTTTTACCTTTATTAATTTCATCATTTCTTTCAATTATGTTGCTCTTTTTTTCTGACATTTATGTAAAATTTGCTTTCTTTGTTTTTAATCTTCCTTCTTTAATGTTGAAATAAATGTCTAGTTTCTGAGCATAGTTTTTACTATGTCCCATAGATTATCAGTATGAAGTACTGTCTTTTCAGTGACTTCAAGATGTTTGCAAATTTCTATTGATTTCCTTTTGGACATATGAATTACCTAAGGGTCTGTTTCTGAATTGCTAATGAATTAAGGTTAACCCTTTTTTATTATTCTAATTTTGATTTTGATGAGAGAGTGTGCTGTGTTAATTTTCTACTTTTTAATTTGTGTAGTTTCTACATGTCCAAGAAAATGATTATGTATTTTCATGTTGCATAAACATAAGAAAAAACATCTTCATTCTTCATTAGAGGGATATAAGTTTTTATATACATGTGTGGGTATGGCTGTGTGTTCAAGGCTATTGGATTTTTAAATTTTTTTTAAATTATTATTTGCCCCAGGGGTACAGGTCTGTGAATCATCAGGCTTATACCTTTCACAGCATTCACCAAAGCACATACCCTCCCCAATGTCCATAACCCAGCCACCCTATCCCTACCCTCCCTCCCACCTGCCAGTAACTCTCAGTTTGTTTCGTGAGATTCAGAGTCTTTTACGGTTTGTCTCCTTCCCAATCCCATCTTGTTTCATTTTTTCCCTCCCTCCCCCACCACAATCCTCCACCCTGCCCCTCAAGTTCCTCATATCAGAGAGATCATATGATAATTGTCTTTCTCTGATTTACTTATTTTGCTTATCATAATAACCTCTAGTTCAATCCACGTTGTAAATGGCAAGATTTCGTTTCTTTTGATGGCTGCATAGTATTCCATTATTTATATATACCACATCTTCTTATCCATTCATCTGTTGATGGATATCTAGGTTCTTTCCATAGTTTGGCTATTGTAGACATTGCTGCTATAAACATTTGGGTGCACGTGCCCCTTCAGATCACTACATTTGTATCTTTAGAGTAAATACCCAGTAGTGCAATTGCTGGGTCATAGGGTAGCTCTATTTTCAACTTTTTGAGGAACCTCCATACTGTTTTCCAGAGTGGCTGCACCAGCTTGCATTCCCACCAACAAGGCTGTTGGATTTTTGAGTTTAGTTCTTACATACACTTTTCTTAGTCTGTACCAAAATACCATAGACCAGGTAGCTTATAAACAATAGAAATTTGTCTCTCACAGCTCTGGAGGCTGGAAACTGGACATCAGGGTGTCCCGGAGGTCAACTGACTGTCCCCTTCCTGGTTGCCCATTGTCACCTTCTCCCTGTGTCCTCCTAAGGTGGAGGGGTGAAGGAGCTCTCTCAGACTCTTTTATGAGGGCATTAATCTCATTTATGAGGCTTTGCCCTCATGACCTGGTCTCTCCCCAAACCCTTAAATCCTAATACTATCATAATGGACATTAGGATTTCAAAGTAGGAATTTTGGCTGGGATACAAACATTCAGATCATAATGACCCTTGCTGATTTTTGCCTCCTAGATACATCCAAGACAGAAAGAGGGATATTTATGTTTTCTTTTCTTTTTTTTTTTTTAAGATTTTATTTATTCATTTGACATAAAGAGAGAGATTACAAGTAGGCAGAGAGAGAGGAGAGAGGAGGAAGCAGGCTCCCCACTGAGCAGAGAGCCCGATGTGGGCCTCGATCCCAGGACCCTGGGATCATGACCTGAGCCGAAGGCAGCGGCTTTAACCCACTGAGCCATCCAGGCACCCGATATTTATGTTTTCTACTCTAATTTTAATCAAAGACTTCTTCATTTTTTGCTTTTGTGATAGCTCTTGATTTACATATTTACCTGGTGCTCTCTTTGGCACACACAGTTTTATGGATCTGTTGCATTTTTTCATAGATTACAAATTTTCTTAAAAGTTTTTGTTTTCATCTTGAGTTTCTCGAACCTTAAATTCTCCATTGTTTGATGTTTCCTTTCTTTCTATTTGCATTTTCTGTTTGTCTATTTTAGATATTTCTTTTAAACATAATCTGATAATCTCTGTATTTTAACTGAAGACTTTAGTTGCCTCACTTTCAGGATATTGATTGGTATGCCTTATCTCTTACTGTGAGTTTGCTATGTTATTTTGCAGGTTTTTTTGTTGTTGTTGTTAACTTTTCCTTGTTGTTGACTTTACTGATTACTATGCTTTTAATTTTTTTCTTAATTTTAAAGCTCCTCATTCTAACAGGATCAGTCACTTGGTAACAAAATCTTGAGAAGTTGTATCTCCATTTAGCCTGACCATTTTAAAGTGAAAATAGAATAAATTTATCCTTACAAGTTGCAAAGACTATCCAAAACTTAGATCTAATTAGCAAGCTAAACTTATATTTCATGGTGTTTTATAAAGAATTGAGTTTCCTCATTAGTATTCATGATTTATAATAAATAAAAGGATAGAAGTGGTTGCGTAAAAATTTAATCTCTGTCAGCTCAGTGGTTGGACTTTTAATTATGAAGCATCCTCCTGTGTCAAAGAATATTGCCCTTTTTCATATTGTTAAGTTGTTAATTATTATTATTAGATGCTCTTCATTTTTTTCTCTCGATTTTTCCCTCTCTAATCAAAGTTTATCATCATGAGAATAAGAATATTCTTTGGAATATTTATGGTAATAATATTTTAAAAAAAACATCCAACTAATTTAGATCTTTGAGTAGCGAGAAAGGTTATTTATACCATTGAGAAAATAAAAGTTCCCTGGAAAAAAAAAACTTTCCATATGTTAAAAATGTTTTCCTACAGTATTGAAGATTTCTTTCCAGCAAAGAACTGGTTTTTTAAAAATACATGATACCAAAATCAGAGAGAAGAGATTGTCCCTTCCATTCTTTTAACTTAATTTTTTTGGGTATCTTTTCCTTCAGTAAAAATTACCTTAACCCTTTCTTCTAGAATATTCCTAGGTTCTCTGAAGGTGACCTCCTTTTTTCAGAACTCCATCTGATTTTTCTTGTGGAAACCTCTAAAATTATCTTCTGCAAGAGTCATCTAATAGCAATGCTTTCATAAGCTTTTCATGTAACTTACCTACCTAACTTCAAGTAACAGCAATTTTTCAAAGTTAAATAAAAATATAAAAGCACCCTTTAGAAGGATCTTCGAGCCTATGTTTGCATGTAGAGTCTGCTATATCATGCTTTGATAGGTGAGCCATGCTGGGCACAGAAATGAGTTGTACATTTATCTTTGTAATTTGATGAAGTCGTTCTAAAAAGATGTCTTCATGAAGAGATTTTCCTGTGGTCAACTTCTGAAGTTTTGCTTCTCCACTTCACTTTTTAGCCCATAGGTCTCTCCTTCTTTATCCAACTCTCACTGGCACTCAAAGCATTCCACTTCTCTGCTTTAGGGCCCCCAATTCTGACTGTGGTGCCTCAGTACTAGCCTCTGACTGCTACCGACAGCCAGCGTATTCCCTCTAGATTACATATCCTGGTCTCCTTTGCTGTTAGGTGTGCCAGATGAATAAGTTCCAGCCAACTAAGTGTGAAAAAGTGAACTTACTTCACTTCCTGGGTGAGCTGTTACACATGATCCTCTGTAGTCTCCTTTTTCCTGTGGCAACACTGGAAGCTACATCTTGAGAACAGAGGAAACATATATAGAAGGAGCTGGAATCCCATGATCACTCAATAGACAGCCACTTTCCAGGAAAGCCCATGTGGACAATATAGTCTCAAAAAATAATCTTCCGTCATTTAAGATAGACTAGAAGTGAGAATTTCACAGTTTTATTTATACCTGCTGCTAATCCTCAGCATCATTTTACCTATCAAAATTCACCAATCTCCAGTTCCATATTTTGTCCCTTAATAAAAGATAAGTGATTAAAGAATTAGATAAACTATTCTGTAATAAAGAAAATAAAACTATATTGTTAGAACACTTTCCTGGATCGAGATGACTTCCTTTTCTTTTTCAGGTTCTAAGTAATTGACTTTTGATGAAAGACTTTGAGAGTGCTGGGAGATAAAAATCTGGCAAAAAGAATTTTTCAGAAAACCCTCTTTTTCCTTACCCTAACCATTTTATTTTTTAATTTTTTAAAAAAAAATTATTTATTTATTCAACAGAGAGAACACAAGCAGAGGGAGAGAGAGAAGCAGATTCCCCACTCAACTAGGAGCCCCATGCGGGACTCGATCCCAGTACCTGGGATCATGACCTGAGCCAAAGGCAGACATTTAACAGACTGAGCCACCTGAATGCCGCTATCCTCCCCATTTTAAACAGTCCTCTGATCTTACTCAGCTTTTGCAAATCTGAGTCCCACCTTTGGTGTTTTCAGGGGTAGACACACATTGTGATAGGAAGAGAAGAAAAAAAATTGTAATCTGTTTTATAGCATTTGTGAGTAATAAATTATGGGCAGTGCCAAGGTCCAGTTAGTAATTCCACTACTCTGTTAGCAGCATGCTCAGTGGGCAAATGACTCTTCATTCATTGTTTCCATCATTTTTATTTGTTTAACTTTTAAGGAAAGTGTAAAATAGGAACAGACCATAACACTTTGGTACACATGTACTATTAGAATTCTGTAGTATTCCATATTGCACTGATTGCAACTTGTGTAATTTATTGTTTTTAGAGAGTAAATGCATATTTCAGTGTAACTTGCCTCTAGTCACAATTTGTTAACTTTGCATTTTTTCTCACGAGGCAGAGAAAAGGAATATAAAATTTATGATCACCATCAGAAGCATTCAGACCTCTGAAGCATAATTTCTTCAAGGATCTAGAGGAGTCGATAGTATCATGTTTACTATTCTATAGAATAAAGTCCACTAGTCTAATTAAAATGGGCGGGTAGTTTAAAATCATTTTATGTTTCCAAAGGAAATTTTATTAGGATCCTCCCAAGAAACAGAACCAATTTAAATGTATGTAGGTGATAGGGATCTGATTTATTATAAGGATTTGGCTGGCATGGTTATGGAGGCTGAGAAGTCCCTAGAGCTGCAGTCAGCAAGTCGGAGACCCAGCTGAGTTAATCATGTGAGCCTGAACGCCTGAAATGATCACCACAATAAGTTTAGTTAAAATCCATCACTGCACATGATCAAAAATTTTGTCATCTTACGGTAAGATCTTTTAAGATCTACTCTTTCCTCAACCTTCGGGTATACAGTACAGCATTTCTTGGTGAGAGCTACAATGCTTTACATTACATCCCTGGGATTTATTATCTTTGAACTGGAAGTTTGTGCCTTTGGCCCCCTTTACTCATTCTTTGCCCTGCCCCGCGACCACCATAATGTTCTGTGTACTTATGAGTTTTTTGTTTTAATGATTCCACACATAAGTGTGATCATACAGACTTTGTCTTTCTCCGTGTCATTTCACTTAGCATAATGTCTTCTAAGTCCATCCATGTTGTCACAAATGGCAGGATTTCCTTCTCTTTCATGGCTGAATAATTCTCCTTTGTATATATGTATTACCTTTGCTTATCCATTCATCTACTGACGGACACTTGGGTTGTTTTCATGTCTTGGCTGTTATGAATAATGCTGCAGTGAGCATGGGATTACAGAGATCTTTTCAAGAGAGTGCTCTTATTTCCTTCTGATACGCTCCCTGAAGTGAAATTGCTGGAGCATGTGGTAGTTCTATTTTTAATTTGTTGAGGAACCTCCATACTGTTTTCCTCAGTGGCTGCACCAATTTATATTCCCACAGCGATGCACGGGGTCCCTTTTCCCCACATCCTCATGAACACTTGTTATTTCTTGTCTTTTTGAGGACAGCCATTCTAACAGATGTGGACTGAAGTTACTTCTTGGTGGTTTTGATTTGCATTTCCCTGGTAATTTCTGATGTTGATAATCTTTTCAGGTACGTGTTGCCCGTTTGTGCATCTACTTTGACGATCCATTTTGTAAAAAATCAGGTTTCTTTATTATGGTCCATCTTATAAGTGGAAGACAGTACTTCATCATAGTGTAAATTTGCATTTACACTATTGATTACAACTGTTGATATAATTTGCTCATTTAAAAAATTGAATCACTTGCCTCTTTTGTATTATGTTTGTAGTTGCCCTCTCTATATACTTGAATTTATTCCTTTTCGAGGGCATGGGTTGAAATGTACTTTCTCAGTTTGTCGTGTGTCTCTGACTTTACTCAGAGTGGTATTTGCCATACAGAAGGATATTTTTATTTGATCACTTTCATCTTTCTCAGATTTCTGTGTTTTGACTTAGTTGAGGATTTCATTAAAAATTTTGTCATACACCCAGGGAAATAGATATTATTTTCCTTGCTCCTAGGCAGCAAAGTATGACCATATGACTAAGTAATTGTCAGAAAAATGTAATTATGATATTTCAGTGATGCTTACCTTAAAGGCGCTAACTCACAGGGCCTCTACCCTTTACCTTTTGATTTATTTCGTCCATCTGGAATGTAGGTGTGATGGCAGGAGCTTCCAAGAGTCTTCTGGGACCATGAGGTGATCTTGAGAATGAAAGTTATTTGTTAAATGTAATTGAGCAGAAAGGTGGAATAAGTATGACTTGTTCTATGTTTAGCTACTATTTGCCTATCCTTGAAAGACTTATATTACCTAACAGAACAAACCCTTCATCTCCATTGTTTTTACAAGTGCCCTTAGGCTTGAATTTCCCTATATTCTAAGGAATTTATTAAAAACAAAACAAGACAAAAAACCAGAAAAAAGGAAACAATACCCAGTAGCTGGTTAAAATCTCAGCTAAGTTTCCCTTGGGGACTGAAATCAGCTGTTGTGTAAAGTTTGGAGTTCTCTGTTCCCCTGGCCTGCTCTTCTCCCCAGGCATAACTTTCTCCCCCACTGTTTCAGAAGTTGAGACACAAGTGGTGAACAAGCTTGTCTTGAATGGACATCCTACTTTATGAGCAAAGCATCGAGTGAGCTGGTGGCCTCTGCTCTCTCTGGCCGGCCTTTCCAAGCTTGGAACCTCTGCCCTGTAACCCAGCTGGGGGGAGGGTGACCTGGTCCTCAGTCTTCCTGGTCTTCTTTATCTGGAGTAGAGCCTTCACCCTGTGAATGGAAGCTTGGTGGATGAGAGGAACCCCCAGACTCTCAGCTGCACTTTCTTGGAACGTAGCCTTTACAATACAGAGCCGGGTGGGAGGGTGAGAAGTGATGGTGATCTTCTCTTTCTGGGGAAAGACCTGAGTCCTTGACGGGGAGCTGAGAGAAAAGAGGGCCACATCTTCTTGGCCCCACCCAACCCGGTGAATGTTGTCTTGTTGTTGGGGGACAGGGTCTAGCAGGTGGTAGCTGAAGAGCTACCTTACTGTTCTTAGAGAATCTTACTGTTCTTAGAGAGATTTCATAGGTTTTTTTTAAATAAATGTTTCTTTTCTTTCTTCTTCTTCTTCTTTTTTTTTTTTTTAAGAGAAAGCGACTGTGTATAAGCAGGGGTTGGGGGTAAAGGGAGAGAGATAATCACCAAGCCATCCCCATGCTCAGTGCGGAGCCCTATGGGGAGCTCAGTCTTGCAACACTGAGATCATTGACCTACGACAAAATCAAGAGTCGGCCACTTAACCAACTGAGCCACCCTGAATAAATGTTTCTTAACTTTCTGCCTGCCCTTAGGACAATTTCCTGACACTAAATGGTTGTTCGTTTTTAGATAATTTTCACCACCTGTGTTTCACTGGGGAGAGGATCTGCAGAACAGCTCATGATGGCATTCAGAGGTGCTCTCTCTTCATCCTTTGTTTTTCATATTTTATTTTTATGTGTTTTTATTCACTTTCCTAATTACAGTCCCAATGTATCTTACTGTTTTTCAAGGAATATTCATTTTTGGGGTATTCTTTTTATCTTCCTTTTATTTACCTAAAAGGTTTTTTTCCTACTTCATTCTAGGCTTAACTAGCTTATCTGTCAATTTCTCCATAGACTTTTTTTTTTTAATCTTTTCATATGGATGACTAAATGCAGTAAGTTAGTTTTGAATAATATTCATGGTGAAATACTTGATATAAGATTTTATCTATTCCATGACTGCATTTTCTCAGTATATTCTCATTTTTTGTTTGTTGGTTTGGTTTTTCTGTCCACTTTTCTTGTTATTTCTTATACCAATCTTATGATGATACATGTATTTTTAAATTTCTCCTATGTGATGGAGCACAATTTCTTTTTCCAGTGTTGGCCCGTGGTTTATATGTAGGAGGAATCAAGATCATGTGTTGATCTAGAAAGGATTTTCTTTACAACTTAGTTTTGTGTGAGTTACTTTAATTTTCATTCTCTCACCAATGAAATCAGGAGACCTGTCAGAATTTCAATAGTGCGAAGTTTCTCTTTTCCCTCATTGATTCAGAGACAGAATGGTTGCTTGAAAGTATGGCTTTTCTGGATGATTTCTCATATTTCCTTTTTAGAACAAAAATGTCCTATGGCCAGCTTATGCATTCTCTTCCCGCAGGGAGGGTTTTCTTTTACCCTTTAGGGTATGCACCTCACCTTTAAGAAATGTACTTTTTAGTTTTTTGAATAATCTGAAACTGCAGCTTTCTCTCTCTGCTTCTGTTGATCCTACCACTAATCAGTCTTGAGTGATCTTGTGTAACGGTAACACCTATTTCCTTCTTTGTGATTTTTATATTTCCCTTAATTATATCAAAATGTAATTTCTTTAAATTTCTCATTCTCTTCATTTCTTTTGCATGATTTCCTGGAATAGGAAAAATGTTACTATCTTCAAACAAACTTTTAAAGTTTGTTATGGAGTGATACTAATGTCGAGGCTCCGTGCGTGTTTGTGAATCATATGTGGTCAGAGAGATCATGGAGATCACCCTTTCTGGGAAGACCCCATTTTTACTGAACTTCTTAGAAAAGTGCAGGCCACGCTGATGGCAACCTGCTTCCACCCACTCTCCCCATTTTCCCCACTCCACAGTGTTAATACATTTTACTTCTAGATGGCAAAACAGTAGAAATAAGTTTCCTACCCCTGCTCATTGTTAGGTTTTTAATTAAAGATACAGGCTTTGAACACACTGTGAGGCCTGGGAATATTTTCATTTATACACCAGCAGAACAACAAGAGAATGCACACACTCATCAGAGTTAGGCTATTTGGCTTACTGCTCATCTTTTAATATGTACGTTGAATCAGTCTCTGAGTGTGTCTGTCTCTTTCTCTTTCTTTCACTTATTCTCCTTCCATCCTTCTCCTCTAAAGGTTCTTAGAGATAGCCCACTAGTTTCAAACAACTTGTAGCAATACCACCAGATACCAATTATATCTGTAACTCCTTTCAGGCCCCCTGACATGTGTCAACTTCAATAGAGAATCTACACATCATCTGTGCAGATGGAACAAAAAATTCTATTCACCTTAGGTACACAGGTTAATAGAAAATCATAGCTTCTAAGTGAAAGAGCCCTGTCTATAAAGGCTACGTGCCCTATAATTCAGATTATATGACATTCAAGAAAAGGCAAATAGATGTGTTTAGATGATCTGTGATGACCAGAGGCCTGGAGACAAGGTTCAATGGGTGATGCTCAGAGGATTTTTCAGGGTGGTGAAATTATTTTGCATGATACAGTGATGATGGATGGATGACACCATGCATTTCTCGAAACCAATAGAACTTTATAGGATGAAGAGTGAACCTTAATGTATGCAAATTTTAAAAAATCCTTCAGGAGGTCAGGGGATCCCAGGAAAGGACACCAATCTGTGACAAGAGAATCTCACTATGTTACAAATATGTGAAACAGTCTCCCTGAGGGGAGTGGTGGAAAAGATGTTGACCCACGTAACCTTGGAAATGAGTGGAGTCTTTAAGATTAAAGGCACAACATATCAGAGAGATCATATGATAACTGTCTTTCTCTGATTGACTTATTTCGCTCAGCATAATACCCTCCAGTTCCATCCATGTCGTTGCAAACGGCAAGATTTCGTTTCTTTTGATAGCTGCATAGTATTCCATTGTATATATATACCACATCTTCTTTATCCATTCATCTGTTGATGGACATCTAGGTTCATGAGGAACTTGAGGGGCAGGGTGGGGGGTGGAGGGGGGTAGGGAGGGAAAAATAATGAAACAAGATGGGATGGTGAAGGACACAAACCATAAGAGACTCCTAATCTCATAAAACAAACAGGGTTACTGGAGGGTGGAAGGGTAGGGATAGGGTGGATGGGTTATGGACATTGGGGAGGGTTTGTGCTTTGGTGAATGCTGTGAAAGATGTAAGCCTGATGATTCACAGACCTGTACCCCTTGGGCAAAAAATTAAAAAAAAAAAAAAGATTAAAGGCACAACAAACCTGTACGTAAACTTCTCTCCTAGCTGATAAAGCTTCTCCATGGGGCTATGCCAAAACAATTTGGTATCATTTTATAGGTATAATGGAATTGAACAGTTAAGTAAATGTTTGACAAAGGATGGAGCTATGGTTCCCATTCTTGGCTTGGGGGATGAGAGATAAAAAGGGGAGGGAACTAGAATGATCCATGTGATAATGGAATACAGTCCAAAACATCAGTATGAAGTCACACCTAGCTTAATAGATTTATACTAATGGTTACACACAGGAATCTTTACAGTTACATGCATACACATGAGATAGTATACACGTAGAAATTTCTGGAATTTCTACACCACCCCAGTATCAGCGTATATAATTAGAGCCCTGATCTGGTTTTCTAATACCTTTTCCAGTAAAAGTCTCCAGGATCCTTTGGAGAAATTACTGCCTGGAACACTGGGACACAAGATGCACCTGGAACATTTGGTAATCCTAGAAAAAAAGGAAGTACTTAAAATCAAAGCCAAGCATTCAGGGTAAAATGTGAAAAGCGTTCCATAATTACATTTGCCAAGGACATATTTTCACATTCAGAAGAAAGATGTGTATAATCATTGAACATGAACCAGAGTTCTCCTCTTGAGTGATACCCCTTTTTAAATTCAGGGAAAACATATCTCTGGGTCAAAAAAAAAAACTTGTTACACAATTCTTTTTTGTTTATTTTTGTTTTCTGTTTTAAGTATTTAAATTCTAGTTAGTTAACATATATTGTAATACTGGCTTCAGGAGTAGAATTCAGTGATTCATCACTGACCTATAACACCCAGTGCTCATTTTGCACAATTCTTCACATGTTAAATGTATTAGGAATTTTTTTTAATGAAGAGGTTTTAATCTCTTCCTATATTTCGTTAATATTTCTCTCCTCTATTTCTTGTTGTTTTCATCTTGATATTTCCCCTGTCTCCTTGTGAAGTCATTAAAGGCATAAAAAACAGTTTTTTTTTCCTTCCTGGCTAGTTGGGCCCTGTTACCCTGGGAAAAAGACTCTGTCTCTGTCAGAGTCAGGCTATCTAAAGCAAGAAACCGTAAGCTCTGGATTTTCATCGTCTTGTAGCTAAGGACATAGAACTATTTCCAGGATGTAATACAGGTGCTCACTAAAATTGCCAGAGGAGAGCTCCATTGTACAGCTAACGGGCGAGGTGTCCCCTGTTTGGGAGACATGGTGTGAGTGGGGGCTTGGAGGAGAGTATTTATGTGTATTATGGATGTAAAATCATGGCCTTAAGAAAGCTGAAGCATGATGGACTTTGAGAAGAGAAAGGTGAGGGAACGATTGCTAAATGAGGAGAATAATGCAGAAGTGGTCTTTTTCACAGGAAGAAATGAAATGTACTTGAAACTGTATGGGACTAAAGAGAAATTGCCAAGCAAGAGACAGACCTTAGTAAGGAGCAGCCCCAACACCAAAAAAAAAAAAAAAAAGTCCTGCCCGAGGCCTCTCTCTGGTGCTGAGTCACTGCAAGCAGGAACATGGCCTAGTGTATCAGAGGTTGCTTACGAGAGGCCAGCAGATTGACCCAGTGTGGACTGCAGTATGAAGCCTGAGAAACTGGTCTTCTGATACCTTTTAACTGTCAGAAGAGTCACTCCAGTTTTAGGAGGCATTCAAAGATTGGACAATATATCCCTAGGAATGTACATTTCGGTAGGCTATTTATCAGTTTCTGGAGGATGACTAATATTGTCATGTAGACCCTGCTCTCTCTGTAGAAAGCATTGGTGTCATTTGACAACGGGGTATTTTCCATGTTTGTGCAGAGGCTCCGCTAGAAAAGCCTCAAATGCCTAATAAACAGTTGTGACCTCTTAAACATGTCAGTCTCCTTCCGAATTCTCTTCATAGTGATCCTTAAATAATTAATTTCTGTGGATGTGATTAAATCATCACTGACAGGAGCAATTTAGAAATTACAAATAAACAGTGAGTAGACTCATTGCAGCCATGAATAAAATCAGAGGTGCAGAGATTCTTCATTGGGGTGATAGGTAAAACCTCTTCTACAACTTTTTTTGTTGTAGTCGCTTCTTTCTTATAATGTATAGCAAAGAATGTATAGCACATAATGTATAGCAAAGAAATAACACATATAATCCTTAAAATTAAGTCTGTGTATTACAACTCATATCTGAGGTCATTACATTTGTCTTCCAACTTCATATAATCTTCTCTATAAATTTTAGATAAATCACACCTTAATTCAGTATTTAATTCTGCAATAAATCCTTATTAAATGTTAGCACTGTACTGTAATTCCTGATCTCAGTCTAGCCAAAAGTTTCAGGAAATACATTTCTTTGCTTAGGAGATGAAGTTACAGTGAGGAATGCAATATTCTTTTAAGTATTTCTATTTTGATAACTAAGTTTCAGTCTCTATAAATTGGAGGCCAAAGACCAAACACAGACACAGACAGTGTAGCCAACTTGATGAATAAATTCATGGAATTAGTCTCATGCACTTCTAAATAGTTATCTAACCTGGCAAAGCCCTAATTATGCTGGGCACCCTTAATGCCCAAATCAGAATCATGCTGGACTGATGAGAGGTATTTAGTGTGATCAGATATGTGATGCATGAAAAGGGCCACATCAGGTTATGTCCAAGAACTTGAGGCTTAGATTCCCTATCCACTTGCATATAAATCTAGTACATGATCTAGTTGTTAAATGTAGTGACAGTTACATATCTTCACTCATTAAAATGTATCATTTATTATATATAGTCCATTTATCCCAAGATGACTTGGTTTATGGTAGACAAGTTTAATGCACAGTTAGTAATTAGAATTCTGGCTTTGCATTTTCACTGGAATTTTGTTGAAATACCATTGTGTAGGACATTTAAATCAATAGGCTTTTAATATCTCAGGGTTGCATTTTTGTAGATAGAAAAGATCCTGGAAACACTGCAGATTTCTTATAGAGGAGTCATATGGCATCACACTCTGTGGTTCCTTTTAGTTTTACCTGTTTATATATGGAAATTAACTCCAACAAATGAAAGCTACAAATAGACTCTGCAGACTTTATATCAGAACCTGACAAATTTACGGAGGGGTCATCTTTACAGTGAGGCTGTGCCATGTGTTTAACCGATGCTTCTGACTAGTCAAGGAACTCTTTTTTTTCACATGTATTCCAATTTGGTAAGCAGTGTACATTAAAGGAGAACCATTCTTTATTTTGACAGTATTACTTAACACTTTTTAAATGTTCTTTTCTAAGTGAGTTTATTTTGTCTTAATGAATCAGCTCTTGACTTCTGGGTCTAGGGCGTTGTCACCATATTTAGGTGGAAAATATGTATCCATATGGTCTGACTTCTTCTACCTTCTATGTTAGAAATATCTGAAAGTAATACCTATCTCTATACATAGGCGATATATAATACATAATGTAGTCTCTATGTGATATATATATATATACATATAATTACAGACATATATACACATATTTTGTGTTTATAGATGTATTTTGTATTTATAGTTATTTTGTATTTTGTATTTATACACATAATTTTGTATTTTTGTATTTATAGATTTTGTACTCACTCATCCAGTGAGTAAGAGTGAATACAGTGGTTCAGATTTTTTTTAGATAAAGTATTTTGTCCAGTATTTGGAGTCATGAAACTCTGGAAACAAAACTTGCTGTAAGGCAGATGTTCCATGAAAGTTGGTTTAGGCTAATAGAAGGCAGCCTTTTTCAATAACAGAGCGGTGGAATTCTATTTATTCTTTTGCTCTTGGGAGTAAAATAGGAGGGAAATGTGGAGGGAAATTGAATGAAGGCTCACAGCATAATTTAGCTATTTTTACCTTGGTGATTGTTTTACTCCATTTTTACTATGGATTATAACCTTCTTTTTTTCTTTGCCATTGACTAAGTAATTCAGACCACAGACACATATAGAGCCTTTTCATAGAGAACTACTTGGTCTGCCTTTGAGGAAAGTGGTAATTCTCCGTGACCTGATAACCCCTCACTAAATGGAGTATTAAACAGCCCACATCCATGAACAGGAGAATTAGCTTCTTTGGGTCAAAACACATTTAAATTCATTGAGATATAATATCCTTTCCAGTTTATAAATGAGAAATGTTTAACTAATTAAGGGATATCATTGCCATGTCATCCTTCAGTGTTTGAAAATGACAAACTAGCGAAGTTAATCATAATGCAATCAGTGATGGTTGGTTTCATCTTATATTAGTGAGACATAATGCAAATCAGTGAGGATCCAAGAGAAGTTAATGAAAGAATTCCACTTAACAAGGAAAAGAAATGAAAGATAGCTTCTTAAATATTCATTCTAAAGTAACTAAGCTAAAAACTCTTTTTACTACTTTAGTTCAAAATATTCATAATAATAACCTACCATTTATTCTGATCTTCTTCTGGGCTAGACACAGGGTAAGGCAGTGGTGGTATCACTATATTTAATCCTCACAACAGTCTTACAAATTGAATAATTTTGTCACCAGTCATATATGAGGGAAATAAATCTCGAGGAGCTAAATTACTTACCCAAGATCACCCAACAGTAGGGCAGAGAAAAAAATAGAAATGGATCTCTGAGTTCCAACAGATATTCTCTGACCTTCCCATCTGCTGCCTCTGTTGGTCTTCTTTCTTCTGTCCTTTTTGTTCTCTGCTCTAGCTCATTTTCCACTTGTGGATCCAGAAAGTCAATTCTGGAAGACCTGTCCCACATGGTATTATCTGCTCCTGCTATTGCTTATAATATTTATTTCCTTAAGTACAGGGAAGACTATAGCAATTAATTCCGTTGTTTACTGAACATTCATGTGTCAATCATCTGATTATGGTAAGTATGCTATTTAAGTCCTAAAGATAAAATGATGAATAAATAAGTTATCTGAGAAGGAAATAATTATAATTGCCTTAATTTAAGATTATATAGTCTTGTGTTGTTAAAACAGTTTCCCATTTGCCTTGCTCTAAGTGTAATTACCGAAGAAATAATTATATTCAAATACTTTGGCAAATCTTTTGACTGGAAGAAATTTACCTCAGTATGTTTGCACTCCAGTAATCTTATATTTTTAGTTACAAAATAGTTTGAGATAATCTCCAGTAAACATCACTCTGTGTTAAATAAATTACTTGAAAGAACCACTGAGCTCCTTAATCTGTTAGTATTTTTGCTAAGACTGAACATGCTGGAAGTAACTTTGTACTTAACAGCTGTATTTGTCAAAGGTGCCCCGTCAGATTGTTGACTTTAAGAGGAAAAAAAAAAAAAAAGGACACGAATCATTTCCTGCTCTAATATACATTCCAGAACTGCCTTGAGAGAAAAGTACAACATAAGAATGAACATAAAATGCATAGCTCATCCAATGCATACGTAGAAGTTTAGTGTAATGGTTGGTTCTGAGAATAACAATCAAACTAGAGAGTGTTAATACCATTCTTGTGCCACATTCTAGTGTAGAATCATTGTCCTTCTGTGTGTAGACTTTCTTTTTCTAAGTAATTCCACATTGACAGGCTATGGTCTTGTCTCTTGCCAGTTTGGATCCTTGATAATCATTTTAATGACAGGTTTAGATGTACAAAACGTACTTCTTCTTTTAAAAAAATTATTTATTTATTTGATAGATCACAAGCAGGCAGAGAGGCAGGCAGAGAGAGAGGGGGAAGCAGGCTCTCTACTGAGCAGAGAGCTCAATGCGGGGCTTGATCCCAGAACCCTGAGATCACGACCTGAGCCGAAGGTAGAGGCTTAACCCACTGAGCCACCCAGGTGCCCTCAAAACATACTTCTATACGACGTCTTTAGGTTGCCATCAAATATAAGATATAGTCGGATAAGCAGTGCACATTCAAAATCACAGTATTAAACTAAGACTATGGGGGGAAATAGAGGAAAAAATGTCTTGCAATTTCTTGAGTTGGGTAATGTAGTTATTAAACAGTGTGATGCAATGATATTTGGAAAATTTTATCGCTGCTGGGGTCTATTCATCAAGTTAGATACTCACACATTCATACTTTTCTGAGCACTTTTTAATTTGTCAACAATGTTAGAATAATCTTCCTCAATCTTAAAAGTTATAACCTGGAAAGGAAATTTATAATAATGGCTGGTTGTTTTAATTATGTCCTTAGGATTTGGTATCAGAAGTAAGTTTGTTTTCTACTTTTTTCCTGTGTTTCATCTGGTGAAGCAAGAATACACAACCTTTTGCTTATTAGTTTAGATTGTCAGAAATAATGCAATCAGCAGCAAGGCCTATTTTACAGAGACCCCTGGATAATCTTCAAAATGGTGAAAAAGAAACCAAAAAAAAAAAAATCAAGAATACACAAGCTCCCAGTTACCAAGCAGCTCTAACATATAAATTAGAACTTCAAACTGACAATATTGTGTTTTGACTTAAAAATTCCCCAAGTTTTCTTTCATCTACTTTCATGTAGTGTTTGTTCTCTCTTGTCTGGTTTCATAAAATTGGGTAGTTCTAAATCTGGAGAACGTTAGATTTTAGAACTCAACTGTCTTCCTGAATTCATATACCTGATCTTGTTCTGTAATTGTGTTCATTTTCATTGCTGCTGCCACAACTTAGCATACCCTTGGTTCCTACAAAGAATATATTTATTGTCTCATAGTTCTATAGATTCAAAGTCTGGTGGGTTTAGCTATTGTCTCTGATTTGGGTCTTACAAGGCCAAAATCAAGGCACTTATCGGCCTATGCTCTCTTCTGGAGGCTTCCAAAGTCGTTCAGGCAATTGGCAGAATATTGCTGCATGCACTCGGAGGACCTTGATCCTTATTTCCTCACGGCTGTCAGCTGGGAGCTGCCCTCAGCTCCAAAAGATCTCTCACTCTCTCTGCACTGCCCATGCGATCTGTGTGCCAGGGGTGGCCCATCGACTGTTTCCAATCCTTGGAGCCTTTCTTTCTAACATCCCTTTGGGCCGCCTACCATTGATTCCCAGCCAGGGAAAATTCTGTGTTCTTGATGGCTCATGCAATTAGCCTAGGCCCACCTGGATAATCCAAAATAATCTCTGTATTTTAAATGCAGTAATCTTAATCACATGTGCAAAGTCCTTTTTTCCAGGTAACATGTTCTATTCACGCTTTCTCAGGATAAGGGTATAGGCAACTTTGAAGCTCATTAATCTGTGTACTACAAGAGTGTACTGTTTTTTGTTTTTTAGGTTTTTTTCCCACAATTTAACATCCCTGAGATGAGATGAATTTTTAAATCAATAGTATGTTATAATCTGGGGCTCCTGGGTGGCTCAGTCACTTAAGGGTCCAACTTTTGGTTTTGGCTCTCAAGGTCACGATCTCAGCGTCCTGAGATAGAGCCCCTGCTTAGGCTCCATGCTCAGCAGGGGAGCTCCTTGAGATTTCCTCCCTCTGCCCCTCCCCTCATTTGGGAGCATGTCTTCTCTCTCTGTCTCTCAAATAAATAAATAAACCTTTAAAAAAAACACTGTGTCGGGCGCCTGGGTGGCTCAGTGGGTTAAAGCCTCTGCTTTCGGCTCAGGTCATGATCTCAGGGTCCTGGGATCGAGGCCCGCATCGGGCTCTCTGCTC
>LNAC01001200.1:174005-243602 GCA_002007465.1 Ailurus styani | reverse complement strand
CCCCCCCCCTGCCTGCCTCTCTGCCTCCTTGTGGTCTCTCTCCCGCTGTGAAATAAATAAATAAAATCTTAAAAAAAAAAAAAAGAAAAAAAAAGGGCGCCTGGGTGGCTCAGTAGGTTAAAGCCTCTGCTTTCGGCTCAGGTCATGATCTCAGGGTCCTGGGATCGAGACCCGCATCGGGCTCCCTGCTCGGCGGGGAGCCTTCTTCCTCCTCTCTCTCTGCCTGCCTCTCTGCGTACTTGTAATCTCTCTCTGTGTGTCAAATAAATAAATAAAATCTTTAAAAAAAAAACACTGTATCATAATCTACTGGGCAGGGATCTATCCCGCCTTATATAATATACCTATTGTGTACATTGCTGGTTGTTCTGTATCATATGATGATACATATTACCATGATGCATTAGAATCTATGTAATGTAATTTATTTTATGCTCACCTTAAATATCATGTAAGCATACAAAGAGCTATCAGAATTCATGAATAAAACACAAACATCCCAGTTAAACATTAGACAGGTGAACAGACAACTCACAAAAGCAATCTTAATAGAAAATACATGTACAAAAAAACTTCAACTATACTAGATATCAAAGAAATTTACCTAAAAAGGAGCTTCACTTTTTTATCTATCAAACTAAAAATGTTGAGTACATGATTTTTTTGTTCATGAGAGTAGAAGGAAATAAAGTAGTTGGTAGAAACAATTTTGGAGGCCAATTTTGCAATGCATTTCATAAGATTTAAGTCTTCAAATACAGTTACTGTAGGAATCTTTGAGATAGAAATATTCAGAGACCTGCACAAAGACTTCTATACATGTCTGTATACGTATGTATAGCAATTTGATTTACAGTAATGAAAAAAATTTTAAAAATTCCAGTTGTCAAATAAAAAAAAAAACTAGTGGTTCAGTAAGCATGTCACTTACTTATAGAGAGTGTTTATTGGGCCGGTAGAAATAATCCTGTATCAGAATCTCTTCAGAGAGGAAATACCAACCGGGCAGAGTAGCTTATACAATAATAGGTATAGTCATTTTGAAGGAGCAAAAAAGCAAGCACTGATTATCTATACTTTCTGCTAGTTGAAGTGAAAGAAGTGTCTCTTTTTGTATCAGTGGCTAATAACTGCACTCCCACTGGGGAACATACCACCTTTCATACCACCTTTACCAGCACCTGCTCTCCATTCTTTCCTCTGATGTCTGCTTTATTTGCATTCCCAACTTCTACTGCCATCAGTATTTAACACTGCTGAAGTCACTGTAGGAAAATACACATACACACAGACACATACACATGTGTGCATGTATAAACAAATGAATAAGGCCCATGCCACCTAAGAACTTCATCCTTTCTCCTTTTATTGATCATGGGTTAGAATTTATTTTTTACCTTCAGGGTTTTCATCCTGTTTCTTCTACAACTCATAGCAGTTAACCCAAAATACTATGCATTTATTCAGCCAGTAGTTCCTAACATCTTCTGAGGTCCAGTTCCATGCTCGCAAGATATGGAAATGACTTATCAATAGGGCAGTATATCTGCAGCAGTGTTAGGAGACAGAACATAAATACTCAAAGAGATCAGATACTGACAAGTACAATGTGGGGGATTCGAGTAGGTTTCTGCAACAGAAGGTGACCAAAAATTTTCTCATTTCATTGTTCGAGGAAGGTTAAATTAAGCTAAAATCTTCATTAGAAGGTGTGGCAATGAAAGCAGTGGAAAGAGAAATCCAGGTAGACATTATCCCAGATTTTAAGAAGTCGGTTAGCTGTCTAGAGGAGACGCTACAGAACTAGGGAATAGCTCAGGCAAAGACCCAAAGGAAGGAACAATTTTGAGGTGATTGAGATAGGCGAAGAAGGACAATCAGAGTGAAGTGTATTATTCTGGAGAGAGAGCAGTAGAAGAGACTGTTAGAGGTCCAGCTAAGTGGGATTTCTCATGGTAGGATTTTAGTGATGGGAGTGGTATTTTCCATAGGGAAACATACACTGTCATGATCTGATGGTTTTTATTTTTCCCCCTTTTTTAAAGGTTGGTGTGTTTGTGATGTAGAAATGGATTGTGAAGGCAGGAGTGGAGGCCAGAGACCTGCCAGGAAGCTCTGGTAGGATGTGGTAGTTATTGTAGTAGTCTCTGTGGAGATGTAGAGAATTGTAGGGACACAGGATGTGTTTAAGAGACAGAGCTGATTTTGTACTGAAGGGGGCGGGATGCAAATGATAGGGGTAAGGGAAGAAAATGATGCTGGAACAGCTGGAAAGATAACGGTCATCTTTTCCTGAGACGACTTTGGATTCTAACTTTACCGTGTTTTTGAAATGGTCCTGGTAAAAGACCTTTTAAATTTTAAATCCAATTAAGAATTCTGAGTCCTTTCCTCCCTGGACCCCTGTGTAGCTTTGAACACATAAAATCACTCTTTCCTTTGGTTTTATGACTCTACCATTTATCTCACTTTCCTTTATGGGTCTTCAGCTGCAGCTCATCCCTTGAATGTTGGGATTCTTTCCCCTAGAGTTTCATCATTATTCGATCCACACTGCCTTCTGAATATCAATGCTAATAGCTTCTCATCTGTGTTCCCAGCCCAGGTATAATTCTCCCGACAGCTCGGTATGCCATACTACCTACTAAACACCAGCGATTTTTAGTGCTGAGAACATTTCAGTAACCCAAATTATCTTTGTCTATGTTCAGATTATGCTCTTTCTCTTATTTTAAGAATACCCCTACCATCCGCCAAGGGCTTGTAGTACATTGAATTATTGGTCTTAGTTGCTCACTGCCCTGTATTATTATTATAACATGTAACACACCTTGGCTTCATGGTTGGTACAGGTCTGCTCCTTACCTGATGACTTGCTTTGCCAGTGCAGTGGTGGTGTCTATGACAAAATGTAAGGTTTAAGGGCCATTGGATGGACTTCCGTATGCCTTTCTGCCTTTCCTGATAAGAAGTTGATGCTTCAGGTAGTTGTTAGTCGAAGGAGGATGAGAGACATGTGGAGCAGACTTGGATCCAATGTGTGGTTTAGAGTCAAGCCCAGTTGGGCTTGGCTCCTGTAGCATGAACAAGAAATGATTGTGTCCTGTTGTGCACCAGTGAGATTTAGTGGGTGATCTTTAGCCAAAGTGAAGTCCTACAGAGCTCGTGTGTGACACGTAGCAGCCACGCCTCACCCTCCTTCCTCTGTTGACAGGCACATGGAATAATATTTAAATCTTACTGTTTCTTTTTATCACTATTTCTTTGAACACTCCTTTTCTCTCTATGACCTCAAATCCCTTACCATCTTTTGATTGAGCTATTCTGTATTTTATTACTGATTTCCTTGGCTTTACTATTGTCGTCTCCCAACTCATTTTCCTCAGGCTTGCTAGAATGATCTTTCTTAAAAGGCAAGCTGATCAAGTCATTCTCATATTTGCAGTTCTTCAGGGAGCACCCATAACCAAACCGTAAGTATAAAATCTCAGTTATTAAGGTCACACTGATCCCCCCCATAATGTGGCCTTCCTCTAACTCTGCACCCTTATTTCTTACACTGTCTCTTGTCCTTACCTTGAACTTCTCTACCACCGTTCTCATTTTCATTTTAAAGCTATTCTGTATGTTCCATTCTTTACACATTTTCACCCCTACTCCCACCCCATGGTTATTTAATCTGTACCTTTCCTTCACTTTCAAATACTACTTTATCCACACAGTTCCTCCATGTGCCTCACCTTGTCCATCTTTTTCTACACCTCCTGTGTTGTGTGTGCCTCCACAGTAACCAGTGGTTGCTTCTGTTAACACCTGCAAGAAAAACTGGTTAATTTCTATGTGTTCTTAAAATTTACTTGAGGGAAATTTTCTGTATTTTATTAATTTGTTTACTTGCTTGCTTTCTCACCAGCAGATAATTTTCTTAGGCCATTACTGATTCTTTCATCTCTATTTTTCAAGATGATACTTAAAACTCCATAAATATATAATGGTGGAAAAAGGAAAGGGGGAGAGAGGGGCGATGGAGGAGGAGCAAAAGAGTGAAGGGAGAGAAAGAAGAAAGGAAAGAAGAGGAAGGGAGAGAGGACAGAAGGAAGGAAGTAAAGGAAGGAAGGAGGAGGAGGGAAGAAGGGGAAACAAGGAAAGAAATTTTTAGGAGGAAGAACTGGCATAGAACATTTCTTGTCACTCAGGAAATAACTGATGAGAATAAAGGTCAACTTCTCCTTAAATAATAATTTTTCCTGCTCTGCTATGTTGATTTCTCAATAAACTTTTCTAAAAGAGCATCTTTTCCAGTGATTGCAAAAATTTCAAGGTATATATATATATATATATATATATATATATGAATATGTATGTAATTATACATTCATATATATGAAATATGTATGTAATTATGTATATATATATCTTACAAAATATTACCTAATGAATAATTATGTGTATTAGGTCTCTGTTTGAAGAAAAATAATTTGATAGGGCCAGATCTTTTTTTATAAAATAAGTAGAAATTATTCTGAATGTCTGCATTTATTTTACTCTCTGTGGGAGACAATTCAGTAATTTTGAGAAGCATCAGTGAAAACAAGTAATGATTACACAAGGGCAAGTAAGTACTTAGGATAGATAATCCTTTTGTAATACAAAGATCCACATCCTCATCACCGTTTCATATTGAATAAAGTTTAGGGATCAAACCTGAGTAACTTTCAGAGTCCATCTCTACTCTTGTCTTTCAAGTCCTCTCTCACATGAACTTTTGAAGACACACACTGTTTGTCTATAAGACTTTGTTTTTTTAGAGCAGTTTTATGTTTACAGCAAAATTGGGAAGCTACAGCGATTTCCTGGCTCCCCCCATTGCCCCACAAATGCACAGCCTCCCCCTTAGCAACATCTCCCACCAGAACCCTCCATTTGTTGACATCGGTGGACCTGCTTTCATACATTACAACTAATCCAAGTCCTCAGTTCATGCTATGCGTTCTACTTGGTTTTAATTGAGGCAAACTCTTCAATCTCTGAATTCCCGATTCTCTAGCATTTGTAGTATGCCTTCCCTACCTCATATGGATCAACTGTAACCTTCAAGTTTATCACAGCTTATGCTTAAGTTTGTTGACTATGTATATTATTATTTGTGTGTATGTGTGTGTGTCTGACCTGTGTCTCCCGGTGTTTACACAGTCCTTGAAAGCAGAAATGATGTGTTCCTCTTTCTGACTATACATCTGATGTTCCTACATCAAGCCTCATGCCCACAGGTCATTTCAGTTAGGCTTGAACTGCTAAAGATTTCATTTTAGAGAAGAACGAATGGAAGGCTTGAGGGGTAAAATCTAAGTGTGTTAGTGAGGAGTTGGAACTCTCATTTGGACTCCTGTCTCACAGTTCAGTTCTATGCCTCTCCAGGAGGTCTGCTCTATTAATTAGCTTGAGAAGTAGTTGCTGTTGCCTCTGAAATCACCTAGAACTATAAAACTGTATGAGTGTGAGGCTCGAAGTATGTAAAGTAAGCATTTTCCTTGAAGTTACTTCAAGGCAATGACTTTACTATACCTCATGATAAGAGAGCTAAGAAATGATTAAAAGCAATGTCTCTTGATGATCAAATGAGATTTCAGAAATAATCCATCCATTCAATTTCTCCTGTTAGAGCAGCTTGGTTTTTTGTTTTGTTTTTGTTTTTTTAATAGTATATGTAAGATTCTTTTTCCGACTCAGGGGTGAGCATTATGGTGCTAATGATGATAATGGCATGACCACATTATATGTTTTAGAGCTCTATGCATTTACCGGTACGTTCTGTTCATTATCACACCAATCTTTACCACAATCTGAAAGACAGAACTTATACCAATATGTCAAATTGTGCCTTTGGTTTCTTTTTTCTGTAATTGGTCTGCCTTCTGCAAAATCTATTAGTGGGCAGCTATTACAAATTCCAGCAGGCGCTGGGTTATAAGGAAGAGTTAAGACATTCTCCCAGATTTTAAGGAGTCAGTTAGATAGCAGAAAAGACGGTATGGAACAAGAAGTCTGATTGTTATGAGAGGTTACTTGTGACTGAAGGGGTCAGGGCAAGTTGGTGGAAAAGGCAGCCTTGGAAGTGCACTCCGAAAATCTAAATGCGGCATTGATGCGCCATGAAGATAAGAGAGGCTGAGAACACAGAATTCCCTTGGTGTTCACAGATCCTCTGTTGCTGCTTTACCCAGAGTAGTTCAAGAAATACAATTTCCATCCAGTTATTGTCAAAGATCTCACATTTTCATTTTGTCTTAAGGAAAAGCTGCTGGGGTTTTTTTTCCCCCTGGGAAGATGATTTCACAATATTGGTTTTAGCGAGTCTTTATGTCAGAGGTCAGACCCTCAAGAGTAACAGTCTGGAATCAAATACTTGATAAGACTTGACAAGTCAGCATAAAATAGGGGTCATACAATCCTTTGTTCATCGCTCTCATGAAATACAGTGATGGCGGTGTGAAACATCCATAAATGAATATTTCCACACCCTCCTCACCTGTTTTATTTTGTCAGTCCATTTACTGCTGAACTTGAAGGCACCAGACTCCCATGAAAACCCCTTGTCATATTTACCTGTCTCTACAGTGACTGCAATTGACTGTTCTTTTTCAGAATACTCAGGGAATTTGTCAGCATCAGTAAGATTCTTAACTCTGGACCTGAAGATAGAAGGGGTTATTCACTTCCTTCGGACTCACTTGACTATGGCTTCAGTTAGTGTGTGTGGTGTTGAGGGAGGGGTAGGAGGGCTTATCTCTTTGGTTTGGTTGATTGAATTGTTTCTCCCTGATGTCTTTCCATATTGGTGTTTTAAAGCCCAAAATGGAAATATATTCGCTATTGAAGACTGTGAAGGCTTGTGACTGAGGCACCGATTTTTGTTCTTTATTCTCCAATTACTTTTTGATACTCTGCTAATCCCAACTGGTAGTACTGACGAGTCAGGGAGAATTTGGTTCTTCTATGGAAATGACTTATGCTTCCTACCAAATACCCTGAAAAGAGGGAAATAGTCTGCTTGTTATTTTTCTCAGGGGTTTAATAGCGTGATAAAAACTTTGGCATTTCAGCTGCAAACTTTCATTTAGAAAATGTGATTCCCTAACCAGGCTAATCAAATCTTGACATTATCTGAAGAATGAGTGTTTTAGACAGGGCTGTTTAGGAAAAATGTTTCCACTGGGTCTGTTTATTGTACTTCATTGACTTTCTGTCTTGCCAAGTCATTTGGAATCTAACTATCCAGAAGAAGATTCTCTTCACTAAAGAAAATATATATAGATAGATATCATATCACATTCTACTTCTTATTCTACTTCTTATAACTGATTTGCTTATAATTAGCAAAAGTGAGTTGAAGACTTAAATGGGCACTGAAGCAATGCTATTAACAATTTCATTATCTAGCAAATGTAGAAAGAAAACAAAATTTAAAGTATTATTTTAAATGTAGAGTTCCAGGATTCTTTACAACAGTTAGTTAAAATATGTCCTGAAGCTCCATTTTGAAAAACAAATCCTATAATGTGAATCAGCTATGATTTGGCTCCATGATCTGAAATAATGATCTCAGCTAGGAAATCAGTATTTCTCTTTAGCCAGTACAAAAGGTGATTTTTCAGTATATTATTGTAATGGAAATTTACAGACTACTTAAGGATGAAAACTAACTTCAGAGTCAGATAAACTGGGTCCCAATGTGGGCTCTCCTACTTAGTATCTCTGTAATCACAGGGTATTTCAACCATATGAGTCTTGGGTTCTTCCATCATTTAAAAAAAAAAAAAGCTGTTTCTAGTTTACAAAGGTTTCTTCTATCACTTCAAGGTTGGAGCTTTGTGACATTTGTTTTCTGGTTTCTTAACTGTAATTTAGAAGTGTAATTTTCTGCATTCTCCATGGTAAATTCACATTGAGAGACTTGTATCTGTGTTCCAGAAGGAAGGTAAAAGAAGAATTTACATTTGTATGAACTATTCGCAAGTATGTCCTCTTAGAAGTCCATTGTCTGTGCCTGTTCAAATGGCCTTCACCACAGCTCCCATCGGCCAGGTGCTGCTAACTGCTCAGAGTCCCTTCCGTGAGACCAGGCTGCAGCCAGAGCCCAGCTAAGAACACGTTTTTGTTTTTTGTTTTGTTTTGTTTTGTTTTTGTTTTTTCTCCTCTTAACTTATTTGCTTGCCCCATCCCGCCTCCCTCAGTCTCATTCTACTGAGAGTACTCCCTCAACCTGTTCGCTCAGAGCAAGGTCTCAGGCTCTGCTTCTCAGGGATCCAACCCAAGACATGCGTCGTTAAAACTGATGAAAAAGATGATGTTACAGCAGCTCCGTGCTTCAGTAGAAAATGTAGCCAGATCAGATTTTGAATAGTTCTTTAACTTGGTGGATATGTAATCTTGGGTAGGTTTTTTGATCTCTTTAGGTCTCAGTTTATTTACCCTCAAGGAGGTAAAAGATTTTCTTCTGGGCTATTGTGAGGCTTGACTGAGGTGTATGTATAGAAACGCGCAGAAACACACACACAAACACCCAGCACTGATTTGACAACAGAAGACTCAGCTGAGGTCAATTCTTTATCTTTGTGCCTAATGCTTTCTATTCCCTATGCCCTGATCTTTGCTGGGTTCTAATCTGCCTTCACGTTTATCCTTTTTTTTTACCTTCTATTTTTTCACGGTCTATTTCTGGATACCTTTCCTGCCTATGAGGCCAGGAGGTCTACCATGGGAGCTGACTTCAGGAGCATCTCTTATTTAGGATTTGTCTATCAGAATGGACTAAGCAACGTGGAGTGTTAGCATCGAAGGCATTGGAAAAGTAAACATTGGCTCGGGTAAATCCAATGATTATAAAGCCAGAAAGCCCTGAAAATGGGATTAAGAAACAACTTGGGCCCCGAGGGCAGTTGCAGAACCTCTGAAGCAAAGACCAGAGAAGAGGCTTCTGCTCAGCCTTGAGCACTACTTGCTGTCAGAGGCATCTTACAGACCTGGGTTCTTTCCAAAGTTTCATGAACACCAGGAAGACTAAATGTGCTGATGGTCAGAGGAAGAGAAAGTAATAACCGGGCCCAGGCTTTATCAGCAGTCAGGGAGGACAAAAATGACCTGACTCAGTAGGAGGTTAGTATAAAACAAAAGAATGGAAAAAACAATTAATGCTGGTAGCAAGTAGAGGCACAGGACTTCAAGCGGATATCCAAGGCAGCAATGGTAGTGAAAGACTATGGAAAATGAGAAAAAATGGTAGAACTCTCAGGGGCCACTGATTCATACGATGTCAGTCCCGAGGGAAGGAGTGCACTGGCTTCAGCCAGGAGCTATATTTAAGTTCCTCACCAGTAAGTTTTCTAAAGAACCACCGAAGAATGCAAGGTTAATTGGAAATGTCAGCAGTCTTTAGATTACTTATTTTTATTTTGTTTTATAGGAGTTCTGAGAGCCACAGCAACCTTCTCTTGTGGCCACGGTTTGAATTTTTAATGTTTGTTTCTAAAATATCCTCATAGGTAACATTAGGGAGACTAGCAAGCAACCTCTCTGCCTCTGAGCTCAACTCCTTTGCCTCCACACCCAGCTCTGCTTTCCAAGGACTGTTGGTCTCAGCTGTGTGCGAGAGACACAGAAGGCACATTTGTGAAATGTAATAGTTTCTTCTGTAGCCCAGGTACTGCGCTTCGAGATTTATGTTTATTACCTTATCAGACGCTCAACAAGAAACTTATGCATTAGTTTAGGTTTCACTCCAAAATGGCAGGTGAAGAAACTGTGACTCAAAGTTTTGAGGCGTTTCCCCAATATTGTCGTGAAATTAATACCTGACTGGGTTTCTGATTGATTCTAAATCCTGGGCCGTGGTGCACAGGTTGGTAATTTGAGGACAGATCCTTTTTAAACATCCTCTAGTACTCATCTCCCTATCCAAAGTCAGATCAGTTGAAATCTTCTCAGTCATCCTTGCCTGAAATAGAAATAAAGGCATGTTACCGATTTTTCTATTTTTATGGATCTGTAGCATGTTGTCTAAATTAAAATGTGCACTTGTTCTGAAAATGTGTCTTTTGGACAGGTCTGCCAGCCTCCCCTCTGTCACCTGGGTGGTCACCTCTGAGCTTTACGCATTCACAGATGTGGAGGCTGCCATTCAACCATGCTTTGTAGACAAACACATTTGGGGTAAACAACGAGAATCTTATGTATATCAAAAAAGCTTGAAAATTTGTAATCACTGCCCCTTCACTGACTCCCTTTTATTATTTGGGAATGACATCCCTCCCTCCCTCCCTCCCTCCCTCCATTCCTTCCTTCCTTCCTTCCTTCCTTCCTTCCTTCCTTCCTTCCTTCCTTCCTTCCTTCCTTCCTTGTTCCTTCCTTCCTGACTTCCTTCCTTCCATTATGTTATGTTAGTCACCACACAGTACATCATTAGTTTTTGACGTAGTGCTCCATGGTTCATTGTTTGCGTATAATACCCAGTGCTCCATGCAATATGTGCCCTCCTCAATACCCGTCACCTGGCCAGCCCATCTCCCCCCACCAAAAAAAAAACCCTCGGTGTTTGTTTCTCGGAGTTCATACTCTCTCATGGTTCTCTCCCCCTCCAATTCCCCCCCCACCTTCATTTTTCCTTCCTTGTCCTAATGTCCTTCATGATATTCCTTATGTTCCACAAATAAGTGAAACCATATGCTAATTGACTTTCTCTGTTTGACTTATTACACTTAGCATAATCTCCTTCATGACATTTCTTTCTTAAGATTTATGTCTGCTCTGGATTTGATGTAGTCACAGTGTCTTCTGGGCTGACCTCTGGATTTTTCTTATTTTATACAAAAATGTCAATTCCAGTGTTCTTCGGTGTCATATATTTAAATTCTCGGTATTTAAAAAAGGACTAGTGAATTGCCAAGCCAGGTCAACTTTAGAACTAGTTTGAAATAATTGGTAAAAAATAGGAAGTTACAAACCAAATCAGAAGCAAGGTTTTAATTTCCCTATTCCAACCATAGGGGGTGAGTCTGTAGCTTACCCGTATTTTTAAATCAGGGGTCTGCAATATCACCTGCCTCATGGTGCCAGCAAGTGTCAATGAATGAATGGGGCCATGTGTAGGAGCACCATTGTAGAGTCCTAAGCGTGTCTAAGGGAGATAGAAATTGTTACTCATCATCATCTGATGATTGTTCTGAAAAATCAGGAATAGCATTACCAGATTTAACTTATCAAAAGGAACCAGAAATCCATGTTTTCTTATGTGTTTCTTTGAGTTATAAATATTTTCAAGTATTTTAACAAGGTTCAAAATATAGCATGGGCCCAACAAAAACTTCTGTGAGCCAAAGTTGGCCTAAATTGGACCAGTTCTTATTTTTATTTATTTTTATTTACTTAAAGGATTTATTTATTTAAGAGAAAGAAGGGGGAAGGGCAGAGGGAGAGGAAGACAGAGAATCTTAAGCAGGCTCTATGTCCAGTGTGGAGCCTGTTGAGGGACTCAATCTCACGACCCTGAGATCATGACCTGAGCCACAGTCAAGAGTTGGACGCTTAACTGACTGAGCCACCCAGGCACCCCTGGACCAGTTTTTAATTTGTTCTGTTAAACTACTGTATCTATGAGTGGGCTCTATGATTCTTAGTGCTAACTATCTGCAGTCTCAGCTCAGTCTAATGTGTGACTATGATTTATGTAGAATAAGGCCTTGAAATATTTCCCTAACAAAGGTCACTTAACTAAGCATCTCCTGTGATGTTAAGAAGCAACAAGAAATCTAATTAATTACCCAAATGATTTTAGGGAATGGATAAATAGTATGCACTACAAAGTCATTCAGTTTATGTGATAAAATGCACATTGATTCTCTATAATCCCCTATTAAAGACAGGGAAGAAAATCATTGGAAAATAATCAGGATGAAAAAGAGATGGAGGGGAAAAAGAATGGTCTTAGAGAAAATGGTGAGAATAAGAAAGAATGCAAGGAAAGAGAAAGGGTTGATGATCCCAGAATATGGGTGAAATGTCCTGGCTTAAGAGTATTAGAAGAAAACCACTTTTGCTACGTGGTGTATCAGAGCTGATTCTTGTGGTCCTGGCGGTGGTTAAGAGTGTGAGCTCTGTGGTTCAACTGGTGACTCCAGCATTACGCCCGGCGAGCATGGGCAAGTTACCGAAACTCTCTAAACCTCAGTGCCCTTGAGGTGTACAGTTGGGGTAGCGATATCATCTACATTTTGATGATTTTTAGGAGGCAAACCCGGTAATGAATTTTAAAGTGCATAGAACAATGTCTTAGGTATTATAAACCATCGACAAATATTACCATTATTATAATGTTCAAAAAGTAAACTATAGGTAACAGTGAAGATTTTATTACCTTGGTGAATTTCTTCACTATGCTTCAGTTTTGTTTCAATTTTGTCTCAAATTTTCTTTTTTAGAAATAGCTCCCCACCCTCAAGGCCCTCTAAAGATGTCTGGAGTAAAGAAAGGAGTGTGTGTGTGTGTGTTTATTTAAAGATTTTATTTATTTATTTGACAGAGAGATCACAAGTAGGCAGAGAGAGCAGGGGAAGCAGGCTCCCTGCTGAGCAGAGAGCCCGATGCGGGGCTTGATCCCAGGACGCTGAGATCATGACCTGAGCTGAAGGCAGAGGCTTCACTGAGCCACCCACGTACTCCGTGAGTGTGTGTTTCTAAGATTTTCTTAATGAGATCCCTCTGCAGTCAGAATGTCAGTAGTTGGTGTCACTGTGTCCCTCTGTTTTGGGCATGCTTCTTTCCACAGAATTAATCCGTGTATTTAATTTGTAACACAGGAACCAGGGAAGTGTAAGATCAGGTCACTGTCTGGCAATGTTTACTTTGTCTATCAGCTTCTAGATTGTGCAGTTCTGCACCAGCATTCAATTTTGAACGATTAGTTCCATGGTTAATTACAGGTCTGCCTTGCCTAGACCATTTTCTTTCTGATGTTTACTGATCCTGGCAAAGTTCAGATCATTGCTAGATGGCAGTGATGGAGCCTCTAAGTGGCATTTCTAACAGTAATAAAGAAGTTGTCATGAATTGTTAAAGAGGATTTTTTTTCAGCGCATTTGTCCACTTGGTAGATTCATTAAATTCTTTAATGATTTCATTTCCTTTTGAAAAATCTACATAAGCTCTCCAGAAAAAAACAGGGTTCTTACCTAATACCCAACAAAGTAGTTTAACTCCCCAGTGATATTATATTTTCATTTGGAAACACTTTTATTAGTGTTTCAATTTTTATAGTTAGAAAAGATTTTGAAGATTTTATTTCTAGTGTGGTTTTAGGTTAACAACAAAATTGAAAGGAAGGTTCCAGAGATTTCCCTTATGCCCTCTGCCCCTGCAGTGGCATGATTTCCCTCATTATGAACATCCCCCACCAGAGTGGTACATTTGTACCGGTTTCTGGACTTATACTGACATACTGTCAGTAGTATTTTAGGCTGGATAATATTCCATTGTCTGGATGCACCCCAGTTTATTTGTCCATTCACCTGCTGAAGGACGTCTTGGTTGCTTTTAAGTTTTGCCAGTTACGAACAAAGCTAATAAAAACAAACGTGTGCGGGCTTTTGTATGGACATACGTTTTCATCTCTTGGGGTACATACCAAAGGGTGTACTTGCTAGGTGGTATGGTCAGAATATATTCAGTTTTGTAAGAAACTGAAAAACTGTCTTCCAGAATTCTTTCATTTTTTAATACATGAGCTTAAAATAGCCTTTTATTTTTCTAAAAAATTGTGAGGTTGCTTTGCAACCTCAGTTGCTGAGAAGGAAGTGATGCATCCCATCTTCTCTCCTTCTTGTCATTTGTTTTCTTACAATACTCCTAAAAGGACCCATTTTCACCACCTGTGCAAACCGAGGGCTGAGCCTGTGGTGTGTGTTGCACAAAGAAAGCATCATCTCTTTGATCTTTGTCTGCTACATTATGATCTGCTTTCTTGCTTTTCCTTTTAGTTCTTGCCTACTGATTTTAGTGGATTCTCAACTCTGCGGTCCAGTTTCTAAATTTGTCCTCTTAAGTTAGAAATATGTGTCATAACGCTCTATCCAAAGTATTAAGAAAAGCAGAAATTCAGTGACATGAAAGCTTGAAGAAAAAGAAAATTGACAGAGACTGACAATGATAGGATTGGTTCTTGGCAGGGCTATAGCTACTTCTTAGTACCATTTTTACCTCTTTCTATTTCTGGACATGAAGAGTAATCTCGGAGGTAATCATGATTTCCTGCCCTTAATACTTACATTTTGTGAATTTTTCAAAAGTCACTTTTATATCTAATTAAACTATAAACAAGGCTTAATTAATTAATCAGTAACTGAATTTTAAAAGACAGTTAGTGCTTCCATATGTCAAGTTGCCAACTTCCAGATGTATCCCTCGTTCTTTCTTTCTCTGAATTTTTACATGCACATGCTGCTATATGTATGGATAATGTATATAGTAAACACACACACACACACACACACACACACTCGAGCCTCGTTATCTGTGGATTTTGCATGTACGTGAATTCACCTACCTGCTAAAGTTTATTTGTAACCCCCTCATCAGTACTGTGGTGCTTTTCTCTTGCACCGGTGCAGAGAGTGTCCCCCCTACCCCCGACTCCTAGCTGCTGTCATACAAGACATCACTTTGCCATATTCCTTTGGCTCTCATACTATAAATAAGTGTCCATTTCGCAGTCCATTTAGTGGGAACGTGTCTCACACTTTTGTACTTTTTGTTGACAATTGCATTGTTTAACGCGGCCTCCATACATAGCGCTGAAATGCCGTCTAGCGCTCCTGAGTGTACTGACTCCGATGCGCCTCATAAAGCAAATGGGTGAGATAAGTTTCATTCTGGCATGAGTTATAGTGGTGTTGATCATGAGTTCGATGGTAAGGAATCAACTATATATTATATAAGATGTTTTTAAACAGAAACACACATAAAATAAGGTTATGTATTGATTAGCTGAGGAAAATACGGGCACAGGCTTGCCAAAGCCTGACCATGTATTCCGCCCCCCCACTGGGAGCAGTAATTGATTCTTCACTAACTCATTGTTTGTGGTGACTTTATAGACCGTGACGACCACAAATGGTAAGAATTGACTGTATAAAACTTCCTGCGGTTTTAACTGTATATATCTGTATTATCTACTCCCTGTATACCTGTTGGCATGTATAAACACACGCATACTCCACACACGTGTGTTTACTTTTCACAAGTTCCCTAGATACGCTACCAAAGGTTAAGGACGACTGATTTATTAGCACATAGAGTTTAAGGAAATGAGACTCAACAGTTTAGATTCACTTGCTGATAAACGTGGCCTAGCATTGTTTCTGCTTGTCAAATAGCGATTCTGGCCAGAGAATCAATTTATTATTTTAGTAATAAAGCCTTTCCTGGGAGTTCGCCTCCCGAACCCTTATTTTCCTATGCCTGGGGTTTCTTATTCCTCATTACTGCTGTCATTTTCTTTGCCAAGTCCCTTCCCATTGGTTTGCCTCAGCTGGATTTCATTTGCTAATGGTAGCTACTTAAATTATGTCATCCACATTCAAGAGGTTGCTTTTACCTTCTTGACATTATTTTCTATTTCCCAGTTAGAATAGGACGCATAGGTAGATATTCATTCAGTTCTTTCTTCAGCTGTTACAACACCTATATGTTGGGCCTCGTATGAGACACGGGAACATACATTTCTGTTTTCGAGGGGTTTTTAGTTTAGAGTGGGTGAAAGAGCAGGTAAGCCAGGAAATAGATGATTCGGAGTAGGGATGAGGTTATTCCAGAAATAAAACAAGGGGATGGAATAGAAAGCAGCTAGGACTAGAGTGGGAAGAGTTGCTTTCTTAACATGTTGACCAGGAAAGAGAGAAGGATTTCCTGAAAAAAGTTGGGACTTGCTTCCAGATGTGAAGTAGTATCGAAAAGGCTTCTCGGCTCACGCAGCATTTATATTCATGGTGCTTTTTACAATTATCCCGATTATTCTAATTTTACTTGGCAACTACTAACAACAGAAATGAATCTACCCAAAGGCTTCCACCATCTCCTAGAGGTAATAATCAATGTATTTTAAAGCTTTGTCATACACAATAGAAGGAGATAGGTGCCACAGAAAATTTTGTTTGAGGAAAGAGATACTGTTTCCCACTACTCTTACTCATTTATGCATGCTCACGTTCACTGTCAGAGAGGTTTCTAGAAAAGGTGGTTTTAACTAAACAGAAACTTGAGGGAATGATTGGAAAGTGGCTGTCTGGATGGAAGCATTAGTGGAGTCTAGACATGGAACTCACACTCAGATTGTAGAAAGCCATGAGTTTCAAGCTAGTTTTTATTCCTATTTCTGTGGAAGTTTTTAAGACGGGAAATAAAACGATCACAGTTGTGCATTAAGGCATTTCTACTTTGATCCAGGAACCATAGCTGGAGGAGGCAAGAAACTGGAGGAGGATCTCCAAGTGGCTATTATTGCAAAAGTTCTGAGAGGAAGGAACATCACAGGAGAAAGGAGACTGCAAAGAAGGGAATAGGAGAGGGGTATTTGGGAGTAGAAGTAGAAGACTTAGGATTGGCTTTAAGTATAAGAAAGCTGAGTGATTTTGTCTGTATGATATGTGAAATATTAAAGTGTAACAGGAAAATGATGGGGGAGGTGAATCATGCTTTGGTTTTGAGGCTCTGGGACTAAGATGGTAGTGCTGTTGTCAGGATGAATTCGGAGGCTTCGCTTTGCATGTATTTGTAGGAGGAGGTTGTAGAGAATTTCTATCATTTTCCCTCTAAATTTTAGATGGAATTCACCAAGAATGCAAGGCTGATTCAATCTTCAAAAATCAAGTAATTTAAAAAAGTCAATGTAATCATTACATCAGCAGATTAAAAAAAAAACTTTTAGGATCATATCAGTGGCTACAGAAAAACACATTTGACAAAACCTAACATACATTCTTGAAAAAAGCTTCCAGCAGACTATGAATAGAGATGAAAGGCATTTCCTCTACAAAAACAGAATAGAACAAACACTTGTAGTTAACATTATACTTAATGGTAAGAAACTAGGTGCTTTCTCCCTAACATTGAGAACAAGACAAGGATGTCTTCTTTCACCAGTACTATTCAGCATCATACCAGATGTTTTTAAGTAAAGGAATATGGCAAGATAGAAGAAATAAAACTGTCCACAAATCATATGATTGTCTATGTAGAAAATACAAATGATTTGTAAAAATACTCTTGGAACTAATAATTGGCTATAGTGTGGTTGCACGATATAAGGTTTATAGATAAAAGTTAGTAGATTTCCTGTGTACCAGCAATGAACAATTAGAATTCGAAATTAAAGACCTGAAGTGTTTATACTAACACCCCAAAATTATATGCTTAGATACTATCTAACAAACATTGTACAAGATCTGTTTGTGAAAAACTATGGAGTTCTGATAAATGTCCAAATAAATGGAAAACTCCTCTATGTTTTTGATTAGAAACACTCAATATTGTAAGGTGTCCGTTCTTTCTAACTTTAGGCACTGATTCAAATGTCATACCAATTAAAATCATAGCAAGTTGTTTTGTATATGTTGATCACCTGATTCTAAAGATTATATGAAAAGGCAAAAGTAAAAGGACTGACATTATCTGATGTTAAGACTTGCTATAAAACTGCTGTAGTGAAGACAGCATGGCACTGGGGACAGAATGGACACACAGATCAGTAGAAAAGAATAGCAAGCCTAGAGAGACACCTGCCACATACAGCCAGCTGCTCTGTGACAAAGAAGCAGCAGCAATTCATTGGAAAAAGAAAGGATGGTGGATCAGCCAGACGTCCACAGGCACAACAACAGCAAAAACAGAAAGAATATAAACATAGATCTCACATCTTTGACAAAATGGAACTCAAAGTGTATCATAAACCTCAATGTAAATGCCAAACAATGGAATTGCTACAAGATAACATAGAATTCAAGGTCTGGGTGACCTTGAATTTGGTGATGAGTTTCTACATATGACATTGTAAGTATAATCTATGAAAGAGAAAAAAATGATAAGTTGGAACTCATTAAAATTAAAACCTCTGCTCTGTGAAAGACAATGTTGGGAAAAGAAAAATATACCCACAGACTGGCAGAAAAGATTTACCAAAACAAACAAAGAAACGAACAAAAAAACCCAAAAACTGATGACGATGGACCTTGGGTTGGAACTATCCAGAGAACACTTAAAGCCCCAAAAGCTTAATAATAAGGGGGAAGAAAAACAATTTAGATAAAGGGTAAAAGATCTGAAGGAACATCTTACTAATGAGGTACAGATGGCAGATAAACACATGAAAAGATGTTCATCAGGGAACTGCAAAAGTGAAACAAGAACATACCAGCATACGTCTGTTAGCATTGCTAAAATCCAAGAGTGAACAGTACCAACTGGTGATGAGAATGTAGAGCAACGAGAACTCTCATTCACTGTTGGTGGGATTGCAAAATCATACAGCTGCGTTGGAAGGCAGTTGGGAAGTTTCTTACAAAATCAGCCATAATTCTGTCACAGGACCCAACACTCCCACATACTTAACTCAAGTGAGTCAAAAAGTTTCGTCCACACGAGGATCTATGCAGATATTGATTGCAGCTCTATTTGGAATTGCCGCAAAGTGGAAGAAACCAACACGTCCTTCTGTAGGTGAGTGGATAAAAAAATTTCTGGTTCATCCCATTCGTGAAATAAAAAGAAATAAAAAGAAATGAGGTAGGGGGCCAGGGTGGCTCAGTTGAGCGGCAGACTCGATTTTTCCTCAGGTCATGATCTCAGGGTTGTGAGAGTGAGTCTCATGTCGGGCTCTGTGCTCAGTGTGGAGTCTGCTTGGGGTTCTCTCTCTCCCTCTCCCACCACTCACACGTGCTCTCTCTCTCTCTGAATAAATAAGTAAAATCTTAAAAAAAAAAAAAAAGAAAGAAATGAGGTCTCAGACCATGTAAAGGCGTGGAGAAACTTTAAATACGTGTTGCTAGGTAGAAGACGTTGGTCTGATAAAGGTACATATTGTATGATTCCACGTATATGACTTTCTGGAAAAGGCAAAATTGTACAAGAATTAAAAAAAAAAATCTTTGGTGGCCAGGGGTTCAGGCAAGTGGGGTGGGTGATAGGTAGAGCACAGGGGATTTTGGGACAGTGGAACTGTTGTATATAATACTGTACCAGTGGATTCATGACATTTTACCTATTGTCTAGTACTGTATAACACAAAGAGTCATGCTGTAAACTGTAGCCTTTACTCAAAAATAATGTGTCAGTCTTAGTAATGTATCATATTTGTTTATCAGTTATAACAAATCTGCTGCACTGAGATAAGATAGGAAATATACGGGAACTGTGCGAAGTGGGCTGTGGGTATTGAAATTCTGTGCTCCTTGCTCAATTTTCTATAAACCTGAAACTTCACTAAAAAATAGTCTGTCATGTTTTTAAAAAGCTGATATTAGGTACCAAATAATTTCGTTCCATCTTTGACTATTTGGTGTAAATAATGAAATCTAATGACAAAACCGATTGTCAACAAGTGCTATGTAGAAATACTGAGATGCCATGTGAATTTGTGTGAAGTAATTAGTTGGGGTAAGTATTGACTGCAGTGGTCCATTGAGTGACTAGAAGGTGTTAGAAGTTGTGCAAAAGCAGGGGCGCCTGGTTGGCTCAGTCAGTACTAAGCATACGACTCTTGGTATCGGGGTCATGAGTTCTAGTTTGATGTTGGGTATAGAGATTACTTTAAAAAATAAAATAAAATAAGTAGAATAGAATAGAATAAAAAAGATAAATAAAATAAAATAAAATAAAATAAAATAAAATAAAATAATGCAGCAGAAGAGAGACTAGTGGTTCCAGAGGGAAAACAGTGTATGTCTAGACGATAGTAACTGTGTCACAGGACACTCTACAGGCAGCCGCTCATGATAGAGTTAGAAAGTTTGATGTTTGGAGTGCCTGGGTGGCTCAGTGGGTTAAACGTCTGCCTTTGGCTCAGGTCATGATCTCGGGGTCCTGGGATCGAGTCCCACATAGGGCTTTCTGCTCAGCAGGGAGCCTGCTTCCCCCCCCTCTGCTTACTTGTGATCTCTCTCTATCAAATAAATATATAAAATCTTAAAAAAAAAGTTTGATGTTTGTGAAAGTTAACATTTTAGCATAGGATGGAGGTAGAAAGTTGAATGTTTGATGTTGACTTATAATTGCCATCTTGTATCTTGAAGTAAAATTATTCATAAATGTACTTTTTCCTCCTTCATTTATAACACTAAGTGATTAATATGTCATACCTTTATTTGGATTAGAACTTTCTAAAAATATAGTGCAGTTTTATCATTTAAGATAAAGCAATGTATATATTTGGTGATTATTAATTAAATACACAGCATTAATTAATGAATCATTGAGATACAACTGGTAAGATTTGAATCCAGACTTTTGAACAAAAACATCCTGTTACTTGGATGCTCTGTGTTGTCTTTCATTTTTAACGATATAATATCTGAATTATTTTTCTAAGAGGGTAAGTGTATAGCTCTTCCTTAGCAGTATCTGTTACTTGAAAAAAAAAGTTATTGAGCAGGAATACATAGAGGATTTTCTCATATACAATCAAGTTTGCTCAATTGGCCTTTTTTATAATGCAATTTAACTTCCACAGATTCTTGGGATATTAATTGAATATCTAATGAATATTAATTGTGATCCACCCAAAAAGTTAGTCCAAGTGATTTACAGTGAGACAGAGCCCCAGAGCTGAGGAGGTGAAGAGGCCTCAGGTAATGAGCAGGGGTCTTGGAGGGACAGTCCCAGGATGAAAGAAATGTAAATAGTGAAAGAACAAAGCTTTTGTTGGTATCTGACAGCTAATTAACCTGTTGACAAGTTAAATTGAGAGGAAACAAAATTTAGAGAAGAGGCTTGCTTTCCTGTACTCAAGGGACTTTTGAGACTTTTAGGTAGACTTTTTAGAACTTTTACAAATGGTATTTTTTTTCTTCCTGTGAGATTTTACTGTTCAGCTTAACGTCTAAAATACCTACTTTCAGTATACTAAAATTCAGTATTCAAACTCTGAACTTGTAAACTTTTTCAGGATTGTTCCAAGTTAATTGCAGCATGATAGTTGTTTCACAGTATATGAAATGCTTTTTTGCTTAGAAAATAATTTCGGAATGCACGCCTCACCGTCTCTGCCTTTGTTATGATTAGGACATTGAGTAAATTACTTGGATTTAATTCCTCAGGGACTTCATATTTCTAAAACCTAATAAAAGTGTGTTGTTTAAAAATAACCAAACTTAACACCTATTACATATGTTTTATGTAAGTTAGAAATATACGTTAAGAAATTCGCTTGTAGGGTGCCTGGGTGGCTCAGTGGGTTAAAGCCTCTGCCTTCAGCTCAGGTCATGATCTCAGGGTCCTGGGATCGAGGCCCGCATCGGGCTCCCTGCTGAGCAGGGAGCCTGCTTCCTCCTCTCCCTCTGCCTGCCTCTTTGCCTACTTGTGATCTCTCTCTCTGTGTCAAATAAATAAAAATCTTAAAAAAAAAAAAATTCGCTTGTATTTTTCTACCTTCACTAAGCCCTTGACTGTGTTAGATTATGAGACTGACGCGCTGCCTACTGCGCTAAGGAGGCACCTCCTTGACTGTGTTAGAGGAGTAGTCTGCCTTCTTGGTTCTCTCTGTGTCCTCACTGTTGTCACAGTACTGCTAGCCCTGTCCTTATGTCAGTGACTCAGACTGTATTATGCAGGTCCAAAAGGCAAAAGAACTTCAAATAATCTGCATAGACCCAAGTGCTGACATAGTTTTCGTCCGTTCTCCTTGACCCAGACTCCGGAAGTCCTGGCTGCAGAAAGGAGGAATACACTAGAAGTTCCAGTTTTCCTCCAGAACATTACACACCTAATATTACAAACCAAAGAAAGATAAATTCCCAGCTTGCCATTATTTCCCATCGGCATTGCTCTGGGAGATTTGAAAGGGATTGCGTGTTAACCTAACAAAATCTTCTCATAAAAGTGCAAAGTCTCATAAAATAAAAGAAGGAATTTCAATAAATGATTTCTTGTTTTGAACATTACATTGGCTGATACAGTGTGGGATTTCCTTGTACTGGTAACTGGTAACAGTTGAAGGACAAGGATCTGAAATGCAATTCTAATTTACCTAAGTCACTGAGAGAGGGCCTGTCATGTTCTCCCCCAAATCTATTATTGAATATATTATTAAAATTCTTGTACCTCCCCATTCTCTCCCCGACCTCAGCAGAGTAGAAGTTTTGTTTATTAAAGAGCTTTGAAAAAGTGAGCCTACTTCAAGGCCTTGATTATATCATGGAAGAGAGAGAAAACAGTGTGTTAACCAATTTTCCAATAAATGTTCAAGTTGAGTAGCTAGGTGCATGTGGAGCTGATGGTCGTGAGACATCAAGGGGATTTCCCTGGGATGTCCCTGAGGCATTTCTCAGAATGATTTTAATGACTTTAGAGACTTCTGAGGGAGTTGTTTCTTCAAGACATATTTTGTTCCTAGAGTGAGCTGTAGCCTGCAGTGTGTCATGGAGCCATTCTCAACATTAAATTTGCATCAGAATCACGTTGAAGGCTTATGAAAACAGATTGCTGGGCCTTAATCTTAGAGTTTGTTATTAATTGGGTGTAGGGTTGGGGCCTAAGAGTTTGCATTTCTAACAAGTCCCCATGGGATGCTGATGTTTGCTGGTCGAGGGAGCATATTCAGCCCACTACCTAGCCATTAGAAGTGACCAGGTCATCTGGATTTCAGCAGACTTGCATCTTCTAAATACCCTTTTAGCAATATCTTTCTGAGAATTTCTAATTTTCAGTCAACTGTTTGGTTTCTGTCTGTATCCTCTTGGAGTAAAAAATCCAAATAACACGGTTGCTAAATTTCATTCCCTTTTATCGTGTCCCGGATTGTTAAGTCTTTGAAATTGTTCAGAAATATTCAATGATTCAGTTCAGTGCTTTTGGCCCCAACAGAAATGGAATACTATTAAAAATTATAGTTTTTAAAAAGTCAGAAATGTAATATTTTTCAAATTAAGTTTTAGGTAATTACCACTTCCACACCTGAAATTAGTATTTCATGCTTTCGGATGAAATGTATTCCAAATGAAAAGCACGTCTTTCTGTGCCTGTTAATACACACTGATTCTTTTGAAACTTAAGAATTGAACTAGCTTCTGTTAACATAACTGAAAAATAATGAGAATTGACCTACTCCAAAAAACATCAAATAGACCAAATACCCTGATACTTCCCCTGGTATTCATTCGAAACCCTTATCCATATCTACTTTATTCAAAAGAAAGCCAGTGGTACATGGAATTGGCTGATTATTTAATTTCAGGTCTACAGGGGTGTCATACACATAGATTAAGACCTGTCTTTAAATACGTTTTTGTTATCTCTCCTTGGATTACCACCTCCTCCCACTTCCTAAATGTGCTTACCGAGTATACACCACATCTCTTTCCCCCCTTTATTTGTTGTTCTCTTTGTCATTATCCTACTTGTTACTATTCAACTTTTGCAAAAAAAAGGAAGATATTCAAATATATTTTTGATTAATGTATCCATGCACATGCCATAGTTTTGCCAGTAGTCTGTTTTGAGAAGGTAAAAACCTCTGATAGCAAAGGTATTCTCTTCCAAAAGAACACGTGTCACGTGACTTCTAGAACATGTTGGGTGCTTAATAACCTTTACATCACCGTCACTGATATCATCATCATCAATCATGGAAGCTGTCTCAGCGCTGATTCAATTAGACATAGATTAAAAAAGGATCTTCTCTTATGTCTCTGGTGGCTATTCAGCCCTGACGGCTTCCCTTTTAAAAATACATCTGCTCTCTTGCAAGTAATTTTCGTGTGCCTTTCATACCTCTAATGGCGGTACCTCCAGATTAGCGACAGAGAAGTTAATTGAAATGAGCTAGCACTTATTGATGAAAGTAAGTGTTGGGTTCAGCATGAGAATGTTAACCTATTTCCACATGACTAACCAGTATTGCACAAAAGTAAATCATCATTGAAATACAGCCATTCTCTTAATCATCTAATGGTTCTATTACTTATATACAGACAAATGCACACAGGACACCCCATTATCTTTAGAAAGGTCGCTCAGCAGTCATTAGAGTCGAGTAAATGAGGGTTACACTGTCCTTCTCAGCACCACGAACTTACCTGCTTATATACAACCTATAATTCTGTGCAAAAATAGAAAACACAAAATGAGTTTCACTAAGTAACTCTACAGTGGTCTGTAACCAGAAACCCCATTTGTCCCTTTGAGAAGCTGAAATGTTTTAGAACCTGAAAAATCTATTGAATTAATTTTTGACTCTGGAGTGTTTTGTTTGAGTGGAATCATATGTGGCAACATTTTATGTAAAAGAGATAAAAGCATGTGTTGTGAATGAAGCCACATTGGGGAGGTTGGCTATTTGAACTGCTTTTCACCGCAGATACCCCAAAGGGATCTCCGCAGTAAGCCCAGAGATCTCAAAGCTGCATGAAAACCACTGTATTTGAAGGTTAATCCATGGACTATTTTTTCCTCCAGACCATTTATCAGTATGTAACATACTACATACAATATTTTTTTAACTTACTAATTAACTGATTTACATTGAGGTCTGTGTTATATGAAGAGGAAGAACTTTTTTAACTGCTTGATTCACAGTAAGCATTCAAAAAATAGTGATTGAATGAATGCATGCATGCGTGAACGGACCTTATTAGAGTGAAAGAATAATGACAGGTCCCCAGGATTATAAAACAAACAAAAAAAGACAGTCACTCTCTAGCTCTGTGACTTTAACACTTTGTCTTCTATCACTATGTATGTCCATATCAAATAAAAGTTTGGGCCGGGGCACCTGGGTGGCTCAGTCCCTTGAGCTCCGCACTGTTGGTTTCTGTTCAGGTCATGATCTCAGGGTCATGGCTTCAAGCCTTGCATGGGACTCCGTGCTCAGCAGGGGGTCTGCTTGAGATTTTCTCTCTCCCTCTCACTCTGCCCTCCACTCCAACCCACCTGCTTACCTCTCTTCCTTTCTCTCTCTCTCTAAAAAATAAATAAAATCTTAAAAAAAAAAAAGACAGTCACTGACCCAAAAGGACACTTGAAGTAGTCAAAGCCTATCAAATCTCCTCACGAAAATATATAATAGTATAGAGCCAGCACATATCTTTTCCCTGGTCAGGAACTGTGTACTAATGTCATTCAGACTAAGGGAAACTGGAGCTAGGTGATCAAGAGAAGATTCATAGGGGAAATGACTAGCTTAAAGAAAAATTTGTTTAGACCTTTTGGGTCTTAGTTTCCTCATTTAAAATCAGGTTTTTCCAATAAGGGGACTCCTTAGATCTGCAGGCATTTGGGCAAGAAGGCATTTTTTGAATGGATGGTAAACATCTGAACTAGGTAGGAGACTGTCTTTCTGAAATTTTGTGTGGGAATGTAAAAGTTAAGGCTATTTCGAACTCAACACTCAATGACACCATGCCATGGCTGCATTTTGATTTGGACTGATGAGATGAGATGGAAGTTAAAGAAAATTTAATAGAAGTAGAATTAACTTTACATTTTTCTGTCCCACTGTACACAGAAATGCATAAGAGGACAAGTCAGATGAGAGGATAGAGCTTCACACCCCACACAGGTGCAGCTGTGGGCAAGTCTTCAATGTGGCCATACAAGTGGGGGTTACCCTCCTTTTTCTTCACGTTAACTCTTTTATGTAGGAATAAGAAAGGTGCAGAAAAATGTACATAACAAAGTTGACAGCTCAGTAACACTTTGTATAGTGAATGTACCTACATAAACCACTACTAGGAATAAGGGCAGGGAATATTAACATCCTTACAGAGCCCTCTCCAGCGCCCCCTGATACCCACCCCAGATGTTTCCCACCCCAAAGGCTACAGGTGTTCGGTATTCTAGCACCATCAATTACCTTGCTGGCTTTTGAACTTGTGTAAATGGAATCATACGGTAGAACTATATTCGTGCTTCTTTCACTTAACATGGTATTTACCTGATTTATAATATCTATAATTGTAATGTGATGTGTTTGAACTTAAGCTTACTGTTTTCTGTCAACCTCATCTTTTTTTCCCTCATTTTTGCCTTCTGCGTAATCATTTAAAAAACCATTATTCCTTTTAGTTTTGTTTTCTACATTTATTTAGTGACTTAACCCTAAATTGTGATCTTAAACATGTTTCAGGATTCCTTCACATTCTTAAAAATTGAGGCTCCCAAAGGTCTTCTGATAATGCAAGATATATATTTTGATATTTACTCTATTAGAAATTAAAACTGAGAAAGTTTTAAAACACAGAAATACACAGTCACCTATCCCATTTGTCACCAGAGTGAGGATGATACCACATGTCATGCTACCTCTGGAAAATCCACTGTATACTTGTGTTGAACATGACAGCAAGTAATCAAGTAATATCTTAGTTTCTATGAGAACAGTTGTCCCTGGGGTGCCTGGGTGGCTCAGCGGGTTAAGCCTCTGTCTTCGGCTTAGGTCATGATCTCAGGGTCCTGGGATCCAGCCCCTCATTGCATAGGGCTCTCTGCTCAGCAGGGAGCCTGCTTCCCCCCTCCCTCTGCCTGCCTCTCTTCCTGCTTGTGATCTCTCTCTTTCTGTCAAAAAAGTAAATAAAATCTTAAAAAAAAAAAGAAAAAAAAAAAAAAGAAAACAGTTGTCACTGCACAGACCTCCTGAAAGGTTCTGCTTTGAGAACTCCCATTTTTGGGATTCAAGGTGAATATATAATTTATTAGAATCTGCTGTAGATTAGATTTTGTAGTTGTATATATGTTTAACATACCATTAGAAATTCTAGTCGTGATTTTATATGATCCATGTTCATTATATTTACTTAACGTGTTTACCCCTTTCTTTGTTGTCTATTCCATTCTGTATTTTCATGTTTCCAAATTTGATCATTTTTCTTCTACTTCAAGAACTCTTATTTTTTTTGTAGTGTAGGCTTTTCAATAAATAATTTATTTTTGTTTTAAAATGAACTACTTTCGGGCGCCTGGGTGGCTCAGTGGGTTAAAGCCGCTGCCTTCGGCTCAGGTCATGATCCCAGGGTCCTGGGATCGAGGCCCACATCAGGCTCTCTGCTCAGCAGGGAGCCTGCTTCCTCCTCTTTCCTCTCTCTCTGCCTGCCTCTCTGCCTACTTGTAATCTCTCTCTCTGTGTCAAATGAATAAATAAAATCTTTAAAAAAAAAAAAAATAAATAAATAAAATGAACTACTTTCTTGAGGGGCAGGGCAGGGGGTTGTGGGAGGTAGGGAGGGAAAAAAATGAAACAAGATGGGATCAGGAAAGAGACAAACTATAAGAGACTCTTAATCTCATGAAACAAACTGAGGGTTACTGGGGGGTGGGAGGGTAGGGATAGGGTGGCTGGGTTATGGACATTGGGGAGGGTTTGTGCTATGGTTAGTGTTGTGAAAGGTGTAAGCCTGATGATTCACGGACCTGTACCCCTGGGGCAAATAACAAACAAATAAAATGGGCTACTTTTATCTTCATATTTCAAGAATATTTTCAGTAGAAATTGAAATTTTTTGGCATTTATTGTATAATCAGTATATTAAAGGTACCGTACCAACAGACAATGGATTATCTTTGACATTCATCTTTATGTAACTGAGTCTTCTTGCTGCTTTTTAAAATATACTATACCTTTTCTTTTTTCTCTAGTTGTTTTTAAGTCTGTCTTTTTAGTTGTGTTTTCAACAGTTTTACGAAAATGGGTCTTTGTTTGGCTTGCTTTGCATTTATATTTTTAGGGTTACACCAGACTTCCTGAATGTGTGGGTAGGTAGATAACTTTAATCTGTTTTGGAAAATTCTCAAGCACAATGTTGCTTCAGCCCCATTCGCTCCTCCTTCTCCTTCTAGAACTCCAGTTACTTCCAATTACTGAATCCCAAGTTCTCTCAGACTCTGTTCTGCTGTCACACCCCACTTTTCTTCTCTGTACATCAGGTGGATATTTTCTTTTGATTTGTATTTGAGTTCACCAATCCTTTCTTTTACTATGTCTAATCTACTCTTAGAGTCATCTGTGAAGTTCCTAATGTTAGACATTTTACTTTTCAATACTTCAATGTCCATCTGATCTTTTGTACAAATTATACTTTTAAAATTTCTGTTCTTTCACCCATTTTATCCTTCTTGTTTCTCTTTTCATGAGCTTATTAATCATAGTTATCTCAAGATCATTAACATATAGATCATTTGTGGGTCTGCTTCTATAGTTTTTTTTTCTTCTTCTTAGTAATTGTCCACATTGACTTGCCTCTTCTCATGACTCTTAATTTTTTCATCGCATTCCAGTTATTGTTTATGATAGAAATGTAGAGGTTTCAGATGAAGAAATCTCCTACTGGAAAGGTTTTATTTTTTCCTGGTGAAAAAAACAAGATTTGTGGTGTTGAGTGGGCTTTGAGAGGAGACTACCTCAACTCAGCAAGGACTGAGTTAAGTCCAAACTGCTTTAAATTTTATAAGACTGAGTTTATGTATGATTCACACTTGTTGCCAGGTTGTTTTGTACTCGCTTCTGGAGAATAGGAAACTTGCTTCTGCCACAACTTTTGTCTTATCTCTTTAGCTTCCTGTCTTGTACAGTTTTCAAATTTGGCACTCTTTATAGGGAAGGATACATCAGATGTTTGAGGACCCTCACATTTCCAATTTTGTTATTCCAGCCCCATGCAACCACTGAAGTCTGTTGTTTGCCTTTTGCTTTGGCTAAGGCTCTATCCTCTCAGACTATGGCTTATCTATGATTCTTATATGTCCTTTTATAAGGAAAAAGAGCTATTGCTTCTGAGCCTACTTAAAATTTTTCTCAGCTCCGGAGTTAGCCAATTTAGTCTTCATTGTTTTCAAGCCCTTTAAGGCTTCGAGTTGTTTGCAGCAGTAACAGTTTGTTGCAATAGTTACTTTTAACCCAAAGCAGAAGCTGCTCATATGCCTTCAAATACAGATTCCGCTCATTCTCAATTTCTCTTGTCTTTCCAGGACTCTAATAAAATGTATTACTGTGTGCCACTTATTTTGTATGCTCATCTCTTTTCTCTGACCTATGATCGAGATATGTGATACACTACTGGCCTAATCTATTCTTCTCCAGATTCTGAATCTCCTTTCCTGCTATGCCTAATTAATGCTAAATGCATTGATAAATTTTTATTGAAGTTGTTATTTTTAATGTTTGGGATGTAGGAATAAGGCAGCTGGACTGTGATTCATTCACTCCCTGTACTGGGGGAATACCTATGGAGAAAGGAGCAAAAGCTGTGAAGGTAACCTAGTCTAACTGGGTAACCTGGACACGCAGGTCTAAGGACTTAGGATATTTACCAGACACAAGAGACTTTATGTCTAAACCCCCCTTCCCTGGCTCTCTCTAGGCAAGGATAACCTATATAAAATGGAACCTAGGATATAAAATAGTTCCCTGGAGAAAATCACATAAGTTACACAACTCCCTGGAGTGTTATATGGAAATATGCATGGTTTGAAATGCTCCCTACTGTGTGAGGAACCCCATGAATATCACTTAGAGACTTCCTCCATCTGAGCTGATGGTTCATGGGTGACACAAGAAAGAAGGACCGATGAGAGTCATCATGGATGCCCCAGGAGCTTGTCTTTTGTCTAAACCTTTTGATTTCTTATATCCTTGATTCTGTTTTGCAAAATTTGATGCTGGGTAGGATTGCTCATTCATTTGATTCTTAACTAATAATCTGAGTTTTTGTTATAGTTGTGTAGTTTTCATTTGCTTATTTTTGGTGTCATAATCTAGTTTATTATACATTTCCCTGGACATATTAATCACAATTATTTTAGAGCAATATCTGGATTGCCTGAGGGATAGCTTCTATAATCTCTTTGTTTGTACTCTGAATTTTGAGAATTTTTCCTGTCTTCTGGCATGCCTGGTAGTTTTGGATTGCATGATAGACATTATGTATAAAAAAATTGAAAAGGCTGTGGATGTTGTTTTGTTCTTAAATTTTCTTCAGGGCACTTGGGTGCTGTAGTCAGTTAAGCGTTGGACTCTTGATTTTAGGTCATGTTCTCAGAGTTGTGATGTTGAGCCTGGGTTGACTCCTAGCTGGGCATGGAGCCTGCTTAGGATTATTCCCCCTGCCTGCGCGCTCTCTCTCTCTCACTCCCTCTAAAATAAATAAATCTTTAAAAAATTTGTTTCTTCCAAAAGGAAGCTCTAGTAGGACAAGTGACCTTGTACCATTCAGAGACTAGGTTGATTTATGGCTAAAGCTGAGTTTTGGTGTTGTAAGAACTGAAGTTTGCTTTCATCCCATAGCGTAGTCTTAGAGGGGTCTGAGCTGAAAGCCAACAGTGTTTCTGAAGCCTTTTCTCCTCAGGCTTATACTATAATTTTTAGTACTTAACTGCCATGTACTCTGCTTAGTTTTTCAGCCTGATTTCTTGATCTTTTACCCAGTTTAGGTTAGAAATTTTGTTTTGTTTTTTGTTTAATAATAGTTTGGTGAGTTTTGGAATTTTCATTTATTTATTTATTTATTTATTAGAAAGAGAAGTTAGAATATGCATAGGTCTCACACAATACATTATCATTCTTGATTGCTGTCTTTACACCTTAATACAGGCCCTTGCTTGGGCAGTGTTGGGAAGAACATGGACAGCAAATGCCTTAAGGGGAAAATCAACAGAAATGTTGTTCTTACCTCAGTCCATTTCATCCTTTCTAGGATTTTTGACTCAGCAGTTTTGGGTGGGCTTTTTCCTCATTCCTCTAAATAGTACATTTTAAAACTTTAGCCCATTTTAATAGTTGTTCTAAGATGGAGTGTTTTTCTGTTACTGGCTTTTCAATCATAGAAGTAGATATCTAGATGGCCTTCTTTGGTGTAAGGATTCAGTCCCCAACTATGCTAGACATTTCACTTAACACAAAGAAATGGGAGAAAGTTGTCTCTTTTCACAATAGATAAAATTGGGTTGTAATGTTTTCCTAAGTTGAGCATATTTTCATTGTAAAAGAACAATAATGTTGTCTGATAATATTTTTATTATGTCTCATAGTAAGAATGTTAATTTGTCTAATGATACATAGTAAGAACATTACGATGTCTAATGCCACATTTTTCTTTGTGGTTGCCATCTAGAATATATTAGCTTAAGGAAGAATGAGAGAAGTATTGGATGCTGAAAAACTAAGTGGCTTTACATTTATAGGGCTAATTGACTGCCTTTCCAAGTGGTTAGGGTTTTATCTCATAGAAAATGAGGAGTTACATGACTCACATAAGTTAGGTTAAGATCATAAAGCTGTAATCACTCTGTGGTTTAGAAAGACATGACTTTTAAAAAATACAAAGAAAAGGAGAGCGATAATAACATTGGAGAAATTATTGAAGAGAGCGTTGAAATAGTTGCCATAAATGAAATTTGATATGACACTGAGTAAAAGCAGTGTCACTCAGAATGGAAAAGATGAAACAAATTTACATGATATTTCAGGAGAGTAGTCAATTGGTCTTAATGACATGTTGAATTTGGAGGAGAAAGATATGGGAGACAAATAAGACACTAAACTATGTAATAAGCTCTTTTAATTTATGTGTTCTTAGAAATTCACATATAAAAGACAGTCATGATCAAAGCTACAGTCTCAAAGCCTATGAACATGCTGTTATATGACATTAAAGGAAAAAGCAGGGAGGGGGGTTCTTTCATAGAAGAAACGTGTGTTTGTATAAAAGGCCAGAGTCTTTGTACTGAGTCATGGATAATGCAGTCGACCCAGCGAAGTGCTATTAGCACAGTGGAGGCCTGCAGTGCCTGGTGAGTGGACCCTGATGAAAGTTGCTCATCACTTCTCTCACTACTTAATGACTTAGCCTCTGATACAGAGCCAGCTAGCTCTGGGGAGTCATCAGCTAGGAACTATGGCCAGAGAACAAGACAGATGGAAACTAAGAAAAGATGAAGCCCTTGCCTTCTCAGCTGCATTCACTGTGATGTCAGTTTGATGTGCTAATTCTGACAAAACAGCTAACATATCAAACCGGAGCTGGAGAAGGGAGTGACTGTTTTATAACTGTTCTCATGTTTATGGATGAATGTAGTCATTTCTCAAGAGTTCCAAAAACTTAGAGCTTGTGGGGGGAAATACTTAGATAATAACTTTGTCTGAAGTAATGACAATTAATACTTATTTGCTATATAAGCTTTTACCCTATGGGAAGAGTAGGTTTTCTAGTGAAGGGAAAAGTTAATCAGTTGTTTGGAAAAGTCAGAAAATTGTTTAGGAATAGTTGGCTATACATTTGGAATTACAAATCTACATTACAACATTCCCATAGAATTCAGTACACCATGTGGAAACAGATAGCTATGCATTTGTAGTTAGGGATCTTCACTACAGAATTCCCAAAAATGAATTCCAGGTGAATTTTGGAACTAATGGGAAAAAAGATACTCAGAGGAAATTTTGGGGAAATATGTTTACAATTTTGGTGTAGGCAGACCTTTTGTCAAAATGCTCAGCAGATGATAGCCATAAAGTTTGTGATTAATAAATTGACTACTTATAAATTTAAGCTTTTTTTATTTTTAAAGATTTTATTTATTTATTTGACACAGAGAGAGAAATTACAAGTAGGCAGAGAGGCAGACAGAGAGACAGGGAGAGGAGGAAGCAGGCTCCCTGCTGAGCAGAGAGCCCGATGCGGGCCTCGATCCCAGGACGCTGAGATCATGACCTGAGCCGAAAGCAGAGGCTTTAACCCACTGAGCCACTCAGGCACCCTAAATTTAAGCTTTTAAGCCACAAAAAGAACCAAAACAAAGTTAAAGAGAATTGACAAAGTAGGAGAGTATATTTAAGCATTTATAGTAGATAATTATATTCAAAATAAAAAGCTTCGACAAATTAATTAAAAAGCAAATAATCTAATGAAAAGTGGGCAAATGAATAATTAACAAAAGATGGAATATAAAAGGTCAACAAACATAAAAGTTCAGCCTCAATTATAGTCTGGGACAAGTAAATTAAAATAAACCTAGATAGGGGCACCTGGGTGGCTCAGAAGTTGGCCCTCTGACTCTTGGTTTTGGCTCAGGTCATGATCTTGGAATCACTGGGTCAAGCTCTATGACGGGCTCCATGCTCAACACAGAATCTGTTTCTTCCTCTCCCTCTGCTCCTCCCTCCACTCTTGTGCACACACTATCTCTCTCCCAAATAAATAAATAAAATCTGTAAAAATAAAATAAAATTAGATAGGCTGAACATTTCGTAAATAATACCACAGTGTAAGTGACGTGAGGGCACAAAAGAATTCTTTTGCCCCACTGGTGCCAGTGTGAATTCGTATAATCATGTTGGTAGAAAATTTTGGAGAAGTGATTTATACTGCCACTAATGATCTATCATTTCCACTTCTTGGTATTCACTGAAGAGAAGTATTCAATCATGTGACCAGGTAGCATGTACAAAGACATTTATTGATCCCATATTTATAAAAGTAAGACATTGTGGACTACCTAATTGCCCATCAATATGGCAATGAATGTTATAGAGAAATCTCAAAAGCTTAAATGAAAAGTTACAAGGTGATATGTGAATACTTTATATGAAAAGGGCTAGCACAAAATCACGCACATGGATGTGTATCTGTATATAAAGTCTAGAAATGATCGCTAAACAATTGATCATAGTTACCTCTTAGAGTAGATTAATATTGGAAGTGAAGGACAGAGGGGTGATATAGATGGTTTTTTTCTGGATTCTGTGGAATTTTACAACAATAACATATTTATGGAAATAAAAATGATGATTTGATATGTAAAAGTCATCTATAGATGAGTGTTTTACCTATTCCTAGAACTGTAATTATAAATGAGTTAGGGTTAGTAGTCAAGAAGGACTGAGGTTTAATGTTCTTGAAGTCGAATATGTTTTTTCTATGAAAGGTAGAAATGAGTCTGTCTCCTATTCTATTTGTTTTTGGAAGTCGGAAATGATAAAGATAGCACCTTGAGGATAGCGCCTAATCGACGGATCAGGAACACAGGAGAACACATGTATTTGTGTGTGTGTTAGATTGTTAAGGCTACTTGACCAAAAAGAGCATATACTAGTGGATTAAAAGGAACAAACAGTTATTTCTCACAGTTCTGGAGACCGAGAGGTAAAGGTTAAGGCACTGGCAAGTATGGTGTCTAGTGAGAGCCTCCTTCTTCAGTGGCTTTCTCTGCAGTGTCCTCAAATGGCAGAATGGGTGGGCACCCTCTTCGGAGTCTCTTACCTAAAATGCACTGATCCCATTTGTGAAGGCTCCACCGTCATGAATTAATGACCTACCAAATGCTCCATCTCCAAATACCATCATAACACGTTAGAATTTCAGTGTACAAGTGTTGGCAGGATTCAGACAGTGGCTGTCCACATAAGAAGCAATAACCTGAAAAATGTTTCCATTATCTTAACTTAGCCTAAGAATTAAACCCACTTCCTTGACTCTTTACCCTCTCTTTCCTGAGAGACATACCTGCTCACTTGAAAAATTTGGTTATTAACTGAAATCTCAGGCATATGTACTAGTAAATATCTAAGAAGAAGAAAAGAATAAAAAATTGGAACTAAAATAATTTATTATAAAATCTTGTTTTCTAGACTCACCATTTTACCTGAAACATAATGATGGGTATTCTAGGTAAGCACACCTGAACCGACCCCTATAGATTGTCACAATATGTCTTGATATTGGGGAAAAAAAGGTTTCCTTTTCTTCTGCTATTTTATTTTTGTTTTGGAAAACTAAACCAGATTTTACGGTACCGGAAAAGTATCTTTTTCATGCATCTTTTAGAAATGACCGCATCTGATTTTATCTTATTGTTAAGAAGTAACATTCCAACTACTAAAGGAGGTAGAGAGTCAAAGAAATGATCCGTGTAATTGAGGGAACAGTAGATTTAGTGTGATGACTAACCTGATTTGAGATTTTGCCACTGGAATTAGTTAGGTTTACCTTCTCAGTCCTCAGGATGTCTGATGTATTCTAGGTGATTGATTGAAGATTTACAGCAGTAAGCACAACAGAGTCGCTCTTATCCATCTCAGGGACGTAGTGTATGGGCATGAGTCACCATGAAAATGGATTGGTGGGTGTAAGGGCTGAAAAACATTTTGTAGTGGTTACCAGTTTTTCCAACTATCACTTCTCTCCCACACTCACCTGTAATCTGATCGAGGGCTGGTACTGCTCTATTGCCTCTCTAGTGCCTGGCATGGCAAGGCTCTCAGGAAGGATGTGCTGAATTAATGAAATAAAGTGCTCAAAGTTGTGGAATCTATTAGGTGATCATGAAGACGGCAAAAAATAATAATTTGGCCACACCCCGGATAGCCAAATCCCTCTCACTTGGCTTTACTTTCCTTAGTATCGAAAATACTATGAATGGTGATGATTTTTAAGATAACTCAGCCACAGTGGGGCAAATAAGTTTAATCCATAGAAGGATTCCTTTAGTTCTAGCGGATTTGCTTACTAAACAAAAATGAGTGACTTGACATGATTGAAGGCAATAATTAATTATTCCAGTATTGATTTATTGGTTCTTGCACTCAACCCAGGCCCTGGCAAAAGACCAAATCTTTCACACATGGGTTCCTGATCTAGAAGGGTTTTTGTTAAGTATTCATGTGCGAGACTACTTTTTTTGGAAATTGGGACCACTAAGTAAACCAAAATATTTAGACTGCCAAATTAATTAATCAAGTGGTCTAGTGTTTTAACACTTTTCTCTCTGGAGCAACAGAACATTAGGATGACAGTTCTCATTTGAACCAACCAGATAATACCAAGTAATAGAATAAAATGAATGATAATTAGTTTTCCTCTATTTATCTCCCACACGTAAAACCACAACAGGTCATTTACTATTGAAAGCATTCAGGGGTGGATGAGTTTTGGTGTCATTGTGTTCCTGAGTATATGTACACACAAATCAACAGTTTCTTTAGAAAAAAAAGCCATCACATAGGTTGTTCTAAGTTAGACCTTATGCATCTTTTTTCTTTTTACATTTTCTTTCCTGATGAGGAAAAGAGATTTTAAAAACCCTAAAATTTTCAGATGTTAATCAAATTGAAAGTGTATTAAAACTCTTTAGGGTGCCTGGGTGGTTCAGTTGGTTAAGCGACTGCCTTCGGCTCAGGTCATGATCCCGGAGTCCTGGGATCGAGTTCCGCATCGGGCTCCCAGCTCCACGGGGAGTCTGCTTCTCCCTCTGACTTTCTCCTCTCTCATGCTCTCTCTCACTCTCTCTCTCAAAAAACAAGACAAAACAAAACTCTTTATCGTTTCAGTTTTTTTTTTTTTTTTTTTTTTTTTAAAGATTTTATTTATTCATTTGACACAGAGAGAGAGATTACAAGTAGGCAGAGAGGCAGGCAGAGAGAGAGGAGAGAGGAGGAAGCAGGCTCCCTGCTGAGCAGAGAGCCCGATGTGGGCCTCGATCCCAGGACCCTGGGATCATGACCTGAGCCGAAGGCAGCGGCTTTAACCCACTGAGCCACCCAGGCGCCCTTTTTTTCTTTTTTTTTTTTTTATCGTTTCAGTTTTGACCACAGTGTTCATTTGAACCAACTATACTCTATCAGGATAAGAATCACTGGTGCTGAGTTTGGCTTCTATTTATGCAACCTAATATAAAACCAATATTTTGGCAAGCTCAGTGCCATTTGGCCGGTATGTAAAGATGTAAAAACATAGCTTAAAAAAATTCTTAAAAAAAGATTCCAAAGCACATAAAAGTAAACTCCTGGAAATCAGTGTGAAAGACATCTGAGACTAAGAAAAATTATATTAATTCTGATATTTTAGTAAAATGGCAAAACAAAATGGGCAGTGTTATTTATTTGAGGATTGGACATCACAGTGTAAGAAGATATTTAGGAGGGCTCTTCTTTTTGGCCAGAATTGATGACTCGTACCAGAGTTGAGGACAGAGTATCAAGTACTGACCATTCTAGAGATAAAGGAACACATTTGAAGTCCTGACTGGCTCTGATGCCACCAATATCATTCTTGGACTCCTGTCTATAAAACAGAAGTCAAAGAAGTAGGGAAGGAGAGCTGTAGCTTATCAGTTATTAGAGTCAGGAGCATGAGATTTGGAGGAAGACATGCAGTGGCTTTTTGCTTTTTTATTTTCTCTAAGGCGGCATAGGTGCTTCTCCTTCCAAGAGAGTCACACATCCAGTTTAAACATGACTCTCATTTCCCAATCTGTATTTAGGCATTGGCTCACATGGGGCATTGTGGAGTAGCAATCTGTGGCACTTCACGGAGAGCGGAATGGCAGTCTGGAGAAGAGACTTCATTGGCATAGCCTGCAGCCTGCGTTCCCATATTAAACATCGCCTAATGTACGGGTTTCCTCTGGTTCTCGTGGTCCCCCCCAGAAGGTATCCAGGCAGGGGATGTTGTAGCGGCCAAAGGTTGTGGGCTGTGCCAGCTAGTTCAGGAGGTGAAGTGTGTATTGGAAATGTTGGGCAGGAGCCAGAAGAAAGTTCGGTGTGCCATTAGCCAAGGGATCCAGAGAGCGTGAGTCTGCAAGGTGTTTCCCCCAGAGTGAAGTTCAAGCGGGATGTTGAAGAGTTTGCACGTGTCCTACATCTGTAGGATGTAGGATCTGTAGGATGGGGAGCCCCAACCAGGGCCCTTGAATGAGTTAGAAGCATACCCAGACAGTTTTTGGATGCTGGTCTCACAAAAGGTGGTTTAATTCAGATAAGGAGCTACAGCAGCAGTTGTTAAATCAGAGCCTTGCCCGTTCCTTCTTCCTCCTCCGGAAGGTAAAGAGCGGAAGAGAAAAGGAAGCAGTAAGTATCAGGGTCCTGCCCTGCTCGTTCCTCAGGCCACAGTAGAAGCCTGAGCTGGGCGCTTCCATTTGTTCCATTTGGAGTTTTCAGTTAGATTAGACAGGACTTTTTAATAACTGACTGTGCCCTGATCCCCACAGAAACTGCTTGACAAAGTTTTAAAGGATGAGAAAGAGAAAAGAGAAGTTGGGGACAGGAAAAATAAAACCTGTCCTCCATTGCACCCCCACCCCTCTGAGACCCTCCAGACACTCTTACCATAAGGTCTTCCTAAGACAGGCACACTTCAAGGTCTTTAAACAGTGAAAACCAAGCACCCCAAAACAAAGCAAAAAAAAATATTTTATTTCAAATAGATTTTCCCAACACGCACGTCTGAACTCTACTGCAAGGTCAGATTTTAATTCCTTCAGATCAGACCTCCCCATGATGCTTTTCTTTTCTGCCCCCGCTCAAAGGGTCTGCTTCTCCCTGGAACTCTTAGAGCCCTCAGGTTTTTTTTGTTTTTGTTTTTGTTTTTTTCCTATTATTTCAAAGCCAGACTGTCAGTGTTACCTTACTATTGCTTAATATGTGTGCTGTCTCCTCAGAGGAGACAGTAAGCTCTTGGATGATTAGACTCCATGATTTCTTGCTTTATCTCCCTGTTGCCAAGAGCAGTGCCAGAAATGAAACAGTTACTGAGGTCATGCTTTGTGTGTCTAGTTCTTTGGCTCTTATTTGGAGAAGATAGGAAGACTCAGGAGTCTTTGCCTTCCTGTCTCAAGTCATGGCTCTTTTCATTTCAGTGCCATGCTATCTACATATAAAGGTATAAAAGTTTCATTTATTGTGCACTGTATCTTTTTCTTAAAAAAGCTGTATACCATACAGTGTTTTTTCCCCAAACATTCAGGTATTATTGATATTAATATATTGAGTAGTATCTCTCTGGCATGTCACAGCTAATACTTATTTAAAAACATTTTTTGTGTGTCAGCTGACATTACTGAGCATTTCATTGAAGTATCTAACTCAGTAGTATTTGTTTGTTAATCCAAAGTGACTAGACTTCGCTTTAGTGAAGGAGTTAAACTCATTATTAATCACTGTATTTGTTTTGGTCTTTCTTCTATAGTCTCATTTTACATGTTTCATTTTTTCTAATACTTGCTTGTTTCTTTGCTTTCTGTCTTTAATTGTATAAGACTACATTTGCTTTTCTAAAAATTGGCAAGTTTTATGGTTTGGGTGTATACTGAGGAAGAAAACGATACAGGTTTCACAGTGAGTTTTTATGTATACACAAGGAAAGAACTCCCTGCAAGGAAATTCTTAAAGGAACATTAATATAGAAAAATTAAGTTGTTTTTGTGATGGTGTCCAATGAGTCTTGTTTATTCAGTGTATTGGACCACACAGGTTACTTGTAATTGGTAACACTTAATATAGTATACTTTCTAAGGTGGGTGGTTAGTAAGTCAGGCATCAACTTTAGACCATTTTGCTCCCAGGCTTGTGCTCTAATCTATGCTCTGTTTATAAATATTTCTACAATTTTACATACATTCTATAGATTTAGAATATAGGTCTAGAATATCCTATGCAGAAAAATGGCCCTTCTAGATCGCAGAGAGAAATGGTCTTATGAGAGAATCAAATCAGAGTGAAATAAACCTGCCAAAGACAGCATTCCTCAAAATGTCTTTGTGTTCTGCCTTATTTCTGTGCCCAAATCTTGGTTGCATTCATACATGGAGTCCACAGTCTTAGAAATGACACAGGAATTTCTAAAATCACTCTTTTTTCTTTTTAAAAGTAAGCTCCTCACCCACCATGGAACCCAGCATGGGGCTTGAAACTCACAGCCCTGGGATCACGACCTGAGCTGAAATCAAGAGTCAGACACCTAACCCACTGAGCCACACAGGCGCCCCTCTGAAAACATTCTTTAATTCATGAAGATGCTGTTTTAGCTCTCTGTGGCTGTGCTCAATCCACAATTTAAAACAGTGATCTATTATTTCTCAGAATTGTTAGTAGTTCTTTTCCTTGTCTTTCTTCATTCACGAAGCTGCACTTGGCAAAGGGATGGGTGGGTTGGCAGGAAGATGGCATCAGTCACATGACTGGTGTGTCTCTTGTCCGCTGAGTCCCCTTCATTCTCCTTCCCATGGTCCAAGTCTCTAGTAGACCAGCTTGGCTTCTTTACAGGGTGGTTGCAAGACCGCATTCCAAGAGAACGAGGCCAGCATGCTGCACAGCTTCAGATCTAGCCCTGGAGGTGTTATACCATCGCTTCTCTTCATTCTGTCAGACTAACGCCCCCCCAGATTCATCAAAGGGTGGGCAAATGGACTCCCTTTCTAATGGGAGAGGCAAAATCACAGAGCATCAGAGATGCATCCTGGATTGAGAAGAACTTGTGGCTCTATTTTGGATTCACTATAATGACAAAAATTCATTGAGAACTTACACCGTGGGCATAATTTTAATCAACACTGTGAAAGACCAGTGGGGTGTGGATATTGATATCCAGTTGCTTCTCACTAAAAGACTGGTAAAATCACTTGACCCAGTGTGACAGAAAATACCTTGTGATGATAAATTCTGTATTTCTCTTCCTGTGCTTTTAGGTTCTTCTCATCCGATTCTACGAAATAGGTTCAGTAGCCCCCCCTTACTTAATCTTTAGTAAGTGCTGCTTTACATTGAACTCTTACAATAATCTTCATAGGTCGGTATTATTCCCCCATCCCTCCCCCCTTTTTTTTAAAGATTTTATTTATTTGTTTGACACAGAGAGAGATCACAAGTAGGCAGAGAGGCAGGCAGAGAGAGAGAGAGAGAGAGGAGGAAGCAGGCTCCCCACTGAGCAGAGAGCCCGATGCGGGGCTCAATCCCAGGACCCTGAGATCATGACCGGAGAGGAATGCAGAGTCTTTAACCCACTGAGCCACCCAGGCGCCCCTCCCCCATTCCCTTTTAAAGGTGAGGAATCAAATATTCAAAAAGTCAGAGTAACCTGGGAAGCCACACATCTATAGAACTTGAGTCTATACCCAAACTTTCTGGCTCCAAGTCCATGCTATTAACCGACATGGTTACTGTTTCCCTGATCATCCCTGGGGTTTTATTTTCACCCTCTCTGGGCATAAGGTATCTGGCGTATCTGGGCTTCTGCCTTCAGCCTCTATCAATGCCCTTGTTCAAAGCACATGCTTAAAAACAGCATCTTCATCAGTGTGAAGCAGTCCGTACCTGGAATAGTTAGTCTGCTAGGGCCAGTGTGGTGCATCTGGTATGTGATGTTAGAGACTTGCTGTGTTTCTGGGCCAGTGGGTGGGGTTTGGCTCTCAGGGGGCTGAGACTCCCCAGCAATGAGACGAGGCATTGCAGAGTGGTTAAGAGCACAGAGAGGGACCAAATGTAAGCAATTGGAATGCTGGCCCTGCCACTTCCTAGCTCAGAAACTTTGCAGATGTTGCTTAATTAGAAGGGATAATAATAGTCTATGCTCGATGGGATGATTATGAAGATGAAAATTAGTTAATATTTGTAGAAGTCCTTCGAACTGTATCTGGCATGTGTTTGTGAAGCCATTAAAAAAAATGCATTTGCCTCGGGCTACTCAGCCGGGGGCAAGTGTTAGGTCTGAGCATTCAGGAGTTCCCAAGGGGGTCAGGTGTTGGTCCTTGTGTAGGTTTTATTTGCCTCCCTCTTCTTTCAGCCTGTTGGAAATAGAGGTCTTCTAGCTGGAAGTTGTCTTTGGCACAGCTCGCCTGGAGATGGGGTCAGGGGTAGTTTTAGCCTCCATTTAACTGCCCAAAGAGCCCCTGCCTGGACTTTGGAGCAGAGACTTTTTGTCCTCATCTCCACCCAGAATTACCCGCAAGGTTGGTTTGAGGAATGAGACAGAGAACTTCCCTGCCTAGGTCCTAGCCAGGCTCTGAGTGACCTGGGTGGCAGTCATCTTTAGCCCAGTCACATCTCGTATCTTCAAAATTCCACCTGTGGATGATGGACAGCAAGCTGACGGCCATGGTAACCCAATTACACTCTTCTGCCCCACTCCCGGGGCCTTTTCCAGGGAGCACCAGGCTGTAGTCAGTCAGTCAGGTGATCAGAGAGTCAGAATTAGAAAATGTGGTTCTCTGGCATTTACTTAGTGTAACATTTGAAATTACTTAACTGAATTATCTGTCTTCTCAACTATAAAATCAGGATGATGGGTTCACCTGCGTGGCTCAGTGAGTTAAGCATCTGCCTTGAGTTCAGGTCATGATCCCAGAGTCTGGGGATCGAGTCCTGCATTGGGCTTCCCGCTCGGCAGAGAGTCTGTTTCTCCTTCTGCCTGCAGCTTCCCCCCCCAGCTCATGCTCGCTCTCTCTCGCTCTCTCTCTCTGACAAATAAATAAATAAATAAACATATAAATAAATAAATAAATAAATAAAATCTTTTAAAAAAATAGGGATGATGATAGAATAGTACTTGTTTAGGTTTGTATCTTATCCCAGTACCTAGTATACAGTAAGCTCTGGTTAATTGGTAGCTATTATCATCTGTTGGATATAGGAAATTATTCAGTATTTCTCTGAGGTTCCAAGGGACTGATTTTCACAGGACATATGCCTCTTCTTTGGTAGGAATATCCTTGTATAAAGCATATTGTGCTGTTGCATGAGTAAAGTGTAAACGGAAGGTGAAAATCATACCCGTTTGAACTTTGGGAGAATATACTTAAGTATTTCACATGGAAAGAGTTTCGGTAATTTATCTTCAGAAGGGCAACTTAATTTTTAATGTCTTATTTTAAAGCTCAGATATTAACCAAGCATAAAGTGTATGTCACATTTTAATTTAAATGATCTATTCTAAAGCTTCTATTTTAATTCATCCTCAGAATTGCCTGACTTAAGTAATTTTTTTTTATTTTTTACTGCCACTCCTTAAGTAATTACAGGGGTGCTGCTTTCTTTACCCTGTACAAGGTCTAAAATCATCTTCCTAAGATTCAGTCTCCTAATCTTTTAAAAAAATAAGTAAAAACTAAAAATCCTGGCTTATAGATTGAGATACTCCATTTAAAAAACAAATAAAAAGCCCAAGATCTCAGCTGCTTGGCAATACATGTTATAACACTACATTATCATTATCACAGTGTAAATCCAATACAGAACTTTCAATTCTGCAGCATTTAAGTGAGCTGTTTAATGTCAAAGGCAGAATTCACGACACTGGCAATTTATCTCCCTCCTTCTTTTTTTTTTACTTTTTAATATAAAGAGATCAAAACCAAGAGCAAGAGCCTAAGAGAAGTGTATCTAATGCAACTAGAATTTAATTCTTACAAAATGTATTAAAAAATTTTTTTGAGATGACAGCTGTAGAATCTGAGAGAGAAGGTCATTAACAACTTTAAATTTGGCTCCAAAATAATGATCTATGCCCAGCAGAATTCCAAATTGATTGTTTGGAGAAATTTCAAGTATTTGAGGATAGAATTAGTAATCCATCATTTCAGAATTGGCAGAAGTGCTTGTGAACATTATGACTAAAATAGTCATGATTTTAGGTAGGTTTAATATTCTCTTAGCTAATGTTACCTTCAGAATACACAATTAGAATTGGCTATGCATATTTGTTACCAACAAGATAAAAGTGCAGTGTCTCTTTGTGGCCAAATAACAGAAAAATCAACCATGTTATCAACACTGCCAGTAAATATAATACAAAGAACAGAATGTAGATGACATGAAGAAACTCACATTGTTTAGTTTCTAACAGCATGTTTGTCTTTTTTTTCCCCATGAAATAAATACTTATTGAGTATCTACTTTGTGGAACTTCTTTAGAAGAGTTCTTGAGATCCCCCAATTTTGTTTTTCTTTAGTTTTGTTGGGTAGAATATATACATATATTCTATCTATATATACACACATATACATACACACACACTTATAAGGTGTTTGGAGAAAACAATATTAAGGGTAAAAATGTTTGGAGAATTTTAGATCAAAGAAGGCAAAAGTTTACTGCATAATTTTAAGTTCTGATAGAAATCTAAGAAGGGATTCAAGGTGTTAAAAAGTTTCCCATGAATAAATGGGCATAGATACTCCTATCCCAAGAATATTTATCAGTGTGCTGAAGAACCCTAGCTGTGGAAAGCCATTCCTCCAAAGTCAAACTCTACTAAGGGTTTCTCATTGTTTACATGAGATAAAACCTAGAGGTCTTTGTTGGAAAGGTAATAACTCTACTTATGGGATGGGTGACTACAGGCTGGTGAAGTTGAGTTTTGCCCAAAGACAGTATTAGATTTGTTTTGGAATAAAATAGATATTTTCACTTCAAACTGGCTTTATTTCCCCTAAAATAATATGTTTCCTCCAAAATGGTGCATCTAGGATGCCGCCATCTTGGGATTAATAAGTTGATAATATCTGATTACATTTAATTGGGTCTGTTGCATAAGATATGGTACATTTTCCCAAACGCTTAGCGAACTAAAGAAACTCCACAAATAAAAGTTTAATAATTTTCTCAAGTAGAAATCCTTTATGTCATGAATAATTAGAATACATATGATGAGATATAGTGATTAGTGTGTGTGTGCATATATATGTTTTTCTTCAAGTGGATAGAAAATCTGTATTTGTAAATTGATAGTATCATAAATTCACATTAAGGAACGCTAACCCTTTTTCTTATTGTTTTGTTTTTGTTGATACTATACTCTGATCATAACGTGATCTGCTAAATCCTGAAGTGTTTCATTATTAATGCACATTATCAATCATGGAACTGAAATTAAGTGTTAAATATAGGGAGTTGAAAAGAGAAATATTTTTATCTTGGTTATAGAATACTATTTCAGGATTACCTTTTCAATTTTTTTAAAAAGATTTTATTTATTTGAGAGAGAGAGAGAGAGAGCATGAGGGGGAGGGGCAGAGGGAGAGGGAGAAGCAGACTCCCCACTGCTCAGGGAGCCTGACCTGGGCTTGATCCCAGAACCCTGAGATCATGATGTGAGCCAAAGGCAAATGCATAACCAACTGAGCTACCCAGGCATCCCTCAGGATTACCTTTCCAACAAAGACCTCTAGGTTTTATCTCAGATAAACAATGAGAAATTACAGAAAGTGAAATAAACAGGAAGAACTGCTTCCTTTGCAATTTTTCTCCTTCGGGCATAAGTAAAAATTCATTTCAATGTGATAAAAAAAAATCTCTAAATATGAAAACACTTAGTTTTGACATATATGCACCTCATCTACCTATTTTACCCCACATATTAAAATTATTGTTTCCATTAAACCAACTGGAAAATATGTGCATTCTGAAGTTATTTTAATATTGGATAGATTTTTTTCATTGATAGTAAGCAGTGTGTCCCTATGAAACAGGAAGAAACCGTGACTGAAAAACTAATGAGAAGCCCTTGAAATTAATATCTAAAAAAAAAAAAAAAGAGAGAAGTCCCTCATGATCCAGTCTAGACTCTTAATTGGATGGAGCTTTGCCAAAAAAAATAAATAAATAACTGTATTCTAGTCTACTCCAATAAAGACTTAATAAGTTACAGTGATATGAATCTCTATGCTCTATCTGTATCAGCAGGATGGGATCCAAGTTTTGAGAAATATGAACTATATACAATTTGGAGGAACACTCTGTAATACAGTTTCGTGAATTCACTCATTCCAATATGCTAGGCCTCTCTCCTTACAGCTTGTTTCAATAGACTAACAGTAAATATGCCTTTGCATACTGTAGTGTGATGTTAAGAAGTAGATCTACTGGAAAAGCATCCCAGTAGGGACTTGGAGAGCTTTGCCAGCTCTAAGATGAATCTCTCTGGATCTCACTTCCCTCATGACAACACAGAGACGTGTGCATTGGATATACTTACCTATCGCGTTCCTTCCAACTGAACAGTTTGTATTTTTTAATTGGATATGCGATCACTTTCTGGAATGAAGAGAACTCCTTGTTCATGTGGAAGAAACAAAGGGACCTTGTGAATTTATCTGGGTACCCAAAATTACACGATTATTTCCTGATAGCCAAGTCTGTCTTTTTTTTTTTCACTTAGCATTATAGTTGTTGGGCTCCACTCAAAGGTCTCAATTTGATAAGATCTTTTTTTGCAATAATATTTGTAAATATTTTCTAAGTCAAGGTCCTGAGGGCTGGCGTCAGATCATGAAGGGGGAGTAGGGATCTTATAGTGGAGAAGGAAAAAAGAAAGAACATGAAACCATTCCCACTGTTTACTTCCCTTCTTCTGTAACTCTTGGCTATAAAAGGCAGGCCACTCACTACATGTTATGAACATGATGTCTTTGAAAGTCGAAGTAGTAAGTAAGTTGTCTAGGGCTCTGGTTTTTATCCATTTAGTGCCAGATTGGGAGTGTAGAAGATCTATGAACATCACTTACTCATTTTGAAAATCTTTTCAGAATTATTTTTTCCACAAATATTATGAAGCTTGAGTCACTTTATTTTTATCCTCTGTTTACATATGTGAATATACAGAGAAAAATCTTCAAGATGGGCTGAAGCCTTTGCCTTTCTTTTGGTGCCAATTAGTTATGATTTTAAATGACTTTTCAAAAACTATATGATAGCCTTTATAAAAAGTTCATTTAAAAAATCTTAGGCTAATAGTTACAGATTGGGAGTTCAATGAAGGTACAAAGTATGTTTTCTTTCTCATTAGGCTCTCAAAACCTATACAAGTAACTGATACCAAGTAGGCGTGTTAATTAAATGTTGATTGAGAAAATAAATCATCTCAAATCATTTCAAATTCCAGAGCGTTGTGACTGTTCAAAATGCATGTTGGCAGCAAAAGCCTACATATTCTTCTATGATTAAAATAATATAAAAATAAAATCTATGTGATGCCATTAAACACATAGGTAAAGAGAAGGATATTTTATTCATAATTGTACCATCTATTAAAACAATAACTACTAACACCTGGGATTCAATTAATTTGTCAAAAGTAGTCCACTCCATGTATTCCTGTGTCTCTATTTCCATAAATTTACATACTACAGCGGAATGTAAATCTTTTTAAAAATCATTAAAATAGGAAAAATGGAAATAAAATATCGTTAATCTGCAGTAGTTGACCATTTCGTGAACAACAGAAGAGTTAATTCACAGGATTAGCAATAGCCAATATTAAACACTCTGGTTTCAATAACACAAGTATACAAAACAAAAATCTTAAAGGCGGACGAATCAAGCATCTTACTGATGAAATAGCTTTCCAATTTCAGTACAGTGCATTTCTGTGGGATAGATTGGACTATGGCACATAGATTAAATTTGACAGGATACCAGACTGCTTCCGTATTTTTACCTTTAATTCAGTACCCTTTTTGATAAATGTGAAGCAGAAAAATATATTTTTTGTTTTTTTTTCTGATGGGGAAAATCAATCGAGTAATATTTCAAAACTCTGCCATGACTGTGTATCTGGCTTACGTTATTTTATAGATAGCTGGAGGGTATTTTAGCCTTGACATTTCACTTGCCCTGAAAATAGTGATGATACATGGACTCACGCTACATTGAGCTCCCATTTTTCTTTCCCGAAGTGCAGTGTGATTAGCCTTTTTATCCGCCCAAGACTATTGCCCAGGGAGGCTTGTATGTCAAGGCCAATGTGGCTTTGAGGAAAGCAGCATCTCGAGATATTTTGGCTTAAATTCTGGAGAGAGGGTGTAGGTAGATCGTTTCCTGGGTGGTGTTTTTCACCCCTATTTGTTCCTTTCTGAGGTAAGGATTGAGAAGGATCTTTTAATTGGATGTCATGTTTATGCCCTTTGGAGATAGAAGAAATCCAAAGACACATGGGCGTATGATAGGGCAGTGACATTGAGGAGAGCTAGGAGTGGCACAAAAACGCTCTTTTCCCCTGGCAGCATCGAAACTTCAGGGCACATACGCTACTCTGTCAGGCAACAAAAACAGCCTCATATTCTGACAAAATTTGAGAAGAGGTTTTGGAATTAAACTCCCAAGTCATGCAAAACTCCAAAAGGGCAGAGCCAACAGAATAGATCTGAAAATAAGCAAAACAGATGTTCGTTGGGACCAACCTTCCTGTGAACAACAGCTAGAGCACTTGATGGGGAAGTCTGGGGGTTGCAGACTCTCCCTATTTGAATCCACATTTCAGTATTGATTTATAACTCCCCTTAGTTCATCTGAGTCCTCCACCTTGTCTTAACTGTACTAAGCTGGCCCATAACCTTCACTCCTGCTTGGAGTGGAATAGCTCACTCTGGCCCATGGCAAGATGGCACCTTCACCTTTGGGTAGCAGTCTCTCATACAAATACTTCAGACAACAGAAGAGATCACCACACTTAACACAATGCGTAAAGGAGTTTTATCCCCCTTGAGCTTCTTCATACCAGAAAACAGAATAATAAAGTCACTGCACAGAAGCAGTGTTTATAGGATAGGCAGACACCAAAATAGGTACACAAGTCAATCTGAAGCATGCAAAGAGCTCCACTGGATCCAACAGTGAAACCTGAAAAAGTCTTATTTCATTACAGGTTAATTTGTTTAACTCCTTTCCTTTTTCTTTTGCATCATTTCTAAAGAAAGTTAAATGATTCATGTTTTACTTTTAATTTCTAAAAATCAAATCAAAATGGAGTTGAGATCCACCTTATAAAATGGGAACATGGTGGTCAAAGAAGCAGTAGTTGTATGGTGGGGGGTTGGTTTGAAGGGCTTTAGTTTTGACAAATATCCATTAACATTCCCCTCCACCCAAAAATAAAAACGTCAAGTAATTTAATCATGGAGACTCAAGCAGTGTTTTGCTGTGCAGTATTCTAATACCTGTGTCTTCTGTTAATACTAGTTTCCCACAAAAAGCCTCCCCTACCAAGAAAAATGGAGACTCCAGGGGCATGGTAGACACCTAGAAGTAGACCTAGGACTCCACTTACCTTCGTGGCTACTATGTCCAGGTTCTCGGCTCCTTCTTCCTCCTACTTTTATTGAAGGCATGTACAGACTAGGATAGCTACAAGACATTTCCTGTTCATACCCGAAGACCCTCTATGTCATCATGGACCGACTATCAGATACCCAAGAATCCACGCAGTTTCCATGTTCACCATGGTTACACAAGAGGAGGGAACATTGTGGAAGAGTTCCAAGTATTTGCTTAGAATGAAATTTCAGGTGAACTGACACACCAAGAATTTCAGTAAGGAAATGCTTCTTTGCACTCTGTCCTTCATCATTCAGTGTCCGCCTGCTCTCACCCCTCCAAGCAGTGGCCAGTTGCAAACTGGAGGCTGAGATGTCTGCAAACAGCTGGTGATTTTTAACACTGGGACTCTGCAGTGTAGGAGGGGAGTGGCAGATAGATGTGGAAAAGTATGGAGAAGAAGGGAAGCTCTCTCCGCCTGAGTAGGACATGTCATAAATTAAGGGGAGGAAAGTCCATGTACGGAGCACGTCTGTACGTAAGATGTGATTTCAATGGCTAAGTTTAGGTTCATGAAGACAGTCCATCCCCATCTTGATTATGTTGTTACTTTCCTTTCTCTTCTTCCTTTATTTGAAAATCATTATTTGGGTATATAATTCTTCACAATAATTTTGAGAAGAACGGTAGCATGGCTAATTCATACTGTTTTTATCTCTGGAGGGAATTCGTGGTTGCCAGTGGGTTGTTTCACCTTTCAGGAGAAAGGCACATCACACCTTCGGAAGTAAAGCTTGCCATTTTCAGGGATGTTGTTCCCGTGGCATCATTGACTTTATCCAATGACAGCAGTCTAAAATTTCCATAGAAACCAGGTCTGACAATGACTGCTAAAACTGCAGTTCCCCCATAGCAGTATCAGTTGAATTAAGAAGCAAAGGTAAATTGTATTATCAGTTAAATTGTCTTTTCCCAAATGGTCCTTGTTCTCACAATAATTGCATTTGCTTGTCATAAGCAATTTTATTACTCAGTGACCTGCTGCCCAAGGGTGTGAATTTATAAGAAGGCTTGAGATAGAATAGAATAATAATAATTATAATAGTAATCATCATCCAGGTGATTCATCTATAAAATTAAAAATGATAGTGCTTACTTTATTTGACTGTCAGGGGTAAATGTCTATAAATCTTCCAACGGAGAAGTTTTAGAAAAATAAAAACAATTTATTTTTCTTGCCTTTTTCTTTTTTTTTCTTTTTTCATCCTCCTGTCTTTCCCCTCATATCTCATTTACTTAATTCTCTTTTTTTCCCCTTGTTTCTTCCTTCCTCTTTGGCATGCTTCCTTCCTCATTCACACCCTTCTTTCCTCTGTTCCTTCCTCCAACATGTTTTACTGTTCATTTCTGAAGAACACCTGGGATTAAATCCTGTCGTCACAGAGGAACCAGATTGCCCTGGGTCCTGTCCTGCATTTCCTGATTGGGTCTAACATACCTGTCCAGTCATTAGTGGTCCTTGGCTGCAAGGAAAACAGCCCTGTCACATCCCTTCTGTGGTGACTGAGAAGTCTCCAGTATGCACACCTGGGAAGCCACAGCCCTTCTGCAAAGCACTCTCCTCTTGCTCAGTTGATTTGAGAAACTACCAGGGGAAGAACAGAAGGTTTAACAAGAAAGCCAAGATTCTTTCCTTCCCTCATCTCGTAATAGACTGTTGGTCCTGGCTTTCCTCTAAGAGTGTCAGGCAAGAAGGGGACTCTGGAGAAAGAACTGGATGCAGGCTGACTAATAATTTGAGTGAGGAACAGGAATAAAAATGAGTTCCTTGCTTCCAGCTGTCAGGCCTCATTCATTTATTTATTCATTCATTTAATTATCCATTTTTACAGCAGGTGTTTATTGGGCCCTTATTATTTCCTCACTCCGCCACGTGATGCCGTGTATCTGTTCCCTTGTACTTTCCATCCTGATTCTAAGAACGCCTCACTCAGACTTCTCCAATACCCTCTTACTTGTTATCCTTTCTCCATAATCAACCCTTACCTCTAACCATCCTGCAAACCTGTTGCCAGGTCATCCTTGCTCAGGGGCTGTTTGGATGCTGTTACTACAATTCTCCTGCACTTCCAGAACCTTCCCAAATTCGTGAAATAAAACCCAAACTCTTTAGCCTTCAATCCAGGTCCCTGTATTCTGGACTCAGTGATTGCATTTTATAAATACCGTATTCATTTTTTTAATTAAAATTTTTAAAACTTCTGATGTAATTAACCTGTAATATTATATTAGTTTCAGGTGTACAACATAATGACTCAACAATTCTATAACTCAGTGTGTTCATCATGTAACTGCACTATTAATCCCCTTCAGGTATTTGGCCCATCCCCTTACCCATCTCTCCTTTGGTACCCACCAGTTTGTTCTCTATATTTAACAGTGTTTTCCTGTTTGTCTCTTTTTTCCTTTGTTCATTTGCTTCTTCAATTCCACATAGGAGTGAAACCATATGGCATCTGTCTTTCTCTGTCTTTTTTCATTTAGCATTATATCCTCTAGATCTGTCCATGTCATTGCAAATAGCAAGATTTCATACATTGTTATAGCTGAGTAATATTTCAGCATATATATAGAGATGAGGGATATACACACATGTACATGTGTATGTATGCATATACATATGCATATATGCATATTTGTATATACACATGCATACACACACACCTCATCTTCTTTATCCATTCATCTGTCGATAGACACTTGAGTTGCTTCCATATTTTGACTATAGTAAATAATGCTGCAGTAAAGATAGAGGTTCATGTATCTTTGCAAATTAGTGTTTTTGTATTCTTGGGGTAAATACCCAGTAGTGGAATTACTGGATTATATCATAATTGTTTGCCCACCGACCATGCACAAGTGTTCCTTTTTCTCCATATCCTTTCTGACACTTGTTCCTTGTGTTTTTGATGTTAGCCATTCCAACAAGTGGGAGGTGCTATCTTGTGGTTTTGATTTGCATTTTGCGGATGATTATTAGTGTTGAACATCTTTCTATCTGTCTGTTGGCCATCTCTATGTCTTCTTTGGAGAAATGTCTTGTTTGTGTCTTCTGCCCATTTTTTAATTGGATTATTTGGGGAGTTTTGGTGTTGGGTTGTATAAGTTCTTTATATATTTTGGATACTAACCCGTTATTGGATATATCATCAGCTATCATAATCATAAGCCTGTAGAACTATTTTTTCTAACCTTTCCCTGTCCTCTTTTTCTCTTCCTGTCTTTGTGTCATACTGTGCACCTGAAATGCTATTTGACTGACAGATCTTTTGGCCTTGTTACTTCATTTAAATTCCAGATTTGCCTAGATCTTCTTTCACTTCCCGTTCTCCAGCTGGTGGCCATCTTTGTCTCCTCTAAAATTCATGGCATTTTATTTCTGTCAACCTTTTGCAGTTTCTATCCAATTTTGTAATTATATGTGTTTATCTACATGGCATATTTGCCCTTGAAGAATGTAAGTTCCTTGAAAGCAGTGCCCAGCATTGAACTGGCTTCACAATCTAGCAGTATGCTTCATGCACAGTTCTCAATTAAGTGGATATGTCCTTTTTAAGAAGACATGTTAAATACCATTCTCTGTCCTTTTAAGAAAACATGTTGAATAATGAACCTCTTGTTAATATCAATTATAATAGGTAATACTATGGTCCAGGAATAGTCTCTCTTATCAAGCCTTTTAAATATTTTCTTGGCAATTGCTCAGTAGCAGACCCATCACCCTTAGGAAGATCAGAACCTCTGCGGATTCATGAGCTTCCTTTGTAGACAGACTTGTACACCTGCAGCTTCACTCACTGTCATGACTCTTGCCAAGGAATGTTCTCCTCACCCAGGACTAGAAAGTCGTTTTCTCTTCATCCCCTGGCAGTCTTCTAGAAACGCATTACTTTTCAAATAAGATGCACATATTTCAAACATACTTCAAAGAGTATAAAAAAGCGATACAATGCCAAGTCTCCTCCCTACTTTATTTCTCATTTGTCCAGTTCCCAGTACACTCTTCAACATACATTACTGTGTTCAATTCTTAGGTGTCTTTCCACATAGGTTTTTGTACACGTAAAAGCAAATAAGCATGAATTATTTTCCTGTGTTTTATGCCACTGGTACCGCATTTTACCTATTCTTCCTATTTGTGTTTTTTTTTTTAAATTATCTCACACGTGTTTCCAGATCAAGATGTGCAGTGTATATTATTCCCTTCTGTGAATATACCATAATATATTAAAGCATCCCTCGTCAACACATACTTTGTTTCTAAATTTTGTTTTTACAATCTGTGCTACAGTGCATTACCTGTCTTTACAATCATTTTCAGTCTATATGAATATGTCTGTGTAAGATACATTCCTAGAAGTAAAACTGGTTGCTCACAGGGTCTATACCATATAATTTTTGATAGATACTTAAAATTGCCTTCCATGGGGATTATTACACTTTGATGAGCAATAGATGAGATCTCTACTCCCCCAGAAACTTACCAAGTGTGTTTTAAAACTTAGATTTTTGTCAGGGTGCCTGGGTGGCTCAGTGGGTTAAGCCTCTGCCTTGGGCTCAGGTCATGATCTCAGGATCTTGGGATGGAGTCCCGCATCGGGCTCTCTGCTCAGCAGGGAGCCTGCTTCCTCCTCTCTCTCTGCCTGCCTCTCCGCCTACTTGTGATATCTTTCTCTCTCTCTCTCTGTCAAATAAATAAAATCTTTAAAAAAAACTTAGATTTTTGTCAAGTTGATGCCTTAAAATTGTATCTCTGTTTGAACATGGAATGCTGCACAACTTTCCATGTCATATTTGCACAGAGCCTCTGCCAATGCTCTCTGTATCACTTCAGTTCTTTGTCTACGTGCTGTCAAAATGAGGTCTCCTACTTTACCTCTAATTTGCCTTCCCACTATTGTAAGCAAAAGAAGTGTGTTTTCCTAAGTTTAAGAGCCATTTGTAGGTTTTTAATTTTCTCATAAAATCTCTGTTCATATCTTTGGCCCATTTTCCTGTTTATCTTTTTTTAATAATTTTTTTGAATTCTTTATCTTTTAGGGTGATAAGGTGTAGTGTAACTTGTGAGTGTTATTCCCAGTTTGTCATTTATTTAGCCTTTGATGTTCATGATGGCAATATTTGTCATGTAGAGATATTCTGTTGTTTTTAGATTTTGAATTTTGAGTCAAGAAAGGATTTTTCCACATTTGTATTATAGTACGGTTCTCCCTCTCTTTTTTTTTTCTGATAGTTCTTATGGACTCATTTCCTTACATTTAAATCTTTGAACCATTGGGACTTTTGTCTGGTATGGATCTGACCTTATTTTTGTACCCAAATCATTTAACAGGCACTTTATCCCTACTGTAGACGATAACTTTATAAAATACTAATTTTTAATACATTTAAGATCTATTTTTGACATTTCTATTCTTTTTCTATTCTTTTAGATTGTTTACTCATGTGCTGATACTACACTGTTTTAATTACTGAAGCTTATATTTTTATTATTTACAAATGTTAATGATGTACTGCTGCTCTTTTTTCCCCATAAATTTAAAGGTATTTTAACTTTAAAAAAATTCCATACATGATTTTGAGTCACCAGTATATTTTAAGAAATAAGCTGATTTTGTGAAGATCATATTAAATTTATAAATTACTTTAGAGGAAATTGGTATCTTTATGATGCTACATCTCCCTGTCAAACAACGCAGTAAGCTATTGCTTTAAGTCTTCTTTGTCAGAAGAATTCAAACATTTCTTCGTAGTCTTATTAAACTTATTAGTAAGTATTTAGGACTTTGTGTTGCTACTAGAAATTTGAGCTTTTTTTCCTTTTTAACTTTTAATGAGTTGTTTGTATATATGCAAGCTTTTCCCTTAATTATATTGTTAACTCCTGCTCGTGTGCTGAGTCCTCTTATTGATCATGAGGGTATTTGTTAATGACAGTGGGATGTCCCCACCATATTCTCTTCTCCAGCCTTATCATTTGTAAACAGGGATGGTTTTAAGTCCTATTTTCAAAGTCTATAATTCTGATTTTTTTTTGTATTTTATGATTGCATTGGTGTTTAGATTGTTAAATAGCAGTAATGATCGTGGACTTGCTTTGTTATTGACTTTAAAAGAATCTCATGTTTCCTTGGATAGCATCATCCTGGGTTTTGCTTAGATGGCTTTGGGCTGAATTAAGAATATTTCATTTAAGAAAGTATAAACCGGGCGCCTGGGTGGCTCAGTGGGTTAAAGCCTCTGCTTTCGGCTCAGGTCATGATCTCAGCGTCCTGGGATCGAGGCCCGCATCGGGCTCTCTGCTCAGCAGGGAGCCTGCTTCCTCCTCTCCCTGTCTCTCTGCCTGCCTCTCTGCCTACTTGTAATCTCTCTCTCTGTGTCAAATAAATAAATAAAATCTTTAAAAAAAAAAAAAAAGAAAGTATAAACCTATGCTTAGTTTATTAATTATATACTGTCAAAGAAGGTATTTAGGTTTGCAAAATGCGTTTCTTAGGATCTATGGTAATGATTATTGTTCTCACTATTTTAATATTATGAACTTAAATAATAGTTTTCCTAATATGAACCATCTTTGCATTGCAAGAATAAAGGTCACAATAGTTATATTTCTCTGGACTCTGATAATATTTTCTGTAGCAGTTTTTAGTCAGTGTTCATATCTGAAATGTATCTCTAGTTTTCCTTTTGGTACAATTTTTTTACAAGTATCGGTACCAGTGTTGTTCTTATTTCATAGAGCCTCAAAGTTTTCTTTCTTGCCTTATGCTCTGTGACATTTTAAATACCCTTAGAATTATCAGCTCTTTCCAATATTATAGAAATTTCCTGTGGAAAATAATCTGAGACTAGTAAATGGTTGATGTAATTTTCTATTTATTTATAGAAATTTGTCTTTTTAAATGCTGTTCTTTTCCAAAAGTTGGGTTTAGTCAATTATGTTTTTTTCTCTTTTTCTTTATTTAAATTTATTTATTTGAGAGAGAGTGCTCTCTCTCAGTAGGGGGAGGGGCAGAGGGAGATAATCTTCAAGCCAACTCCACACCAAGCATGGAGTCCAGCATGGGGCTTGGTTTCATGACCCTGAGATCATGACGTGAGCCAAAACCAAGAGTCAGGTGCTTAACTGACTGAGCCACCTGGGCACCCATAGTCCATTAGGTTTTTTCTAGAAAATTGCTTATTTCTTTCAGGTTTTCTTCTTTCTTCCTTCCTTTCTTCCTTCTGCATTGAAGTAAAACAAAATTATTTCTTAGAGGTCTGTAAGCTTTTTCTTTTTAAATTTTGAGTTAATTCTTTTCTCAGTATTTCTGATTCTCAGTAACTATGCTTTCGTCTCATTTTTCAGGATTTGTTCAATTAGTAGTATTTTATTGTTTTTTTCTGGTTCCTGTCTTCTGTCCTTGAATTCTCCTGGTATATCTCCCATGTCTCTGGTCATTGTACATTAGATTTCTTTACCAATATCTTTTTGTACATCAAACCTGTATTTCATGTCCTTGAGGTTAGTCTTTTTCTGTGCACCTTCCCTTGAGATAAGCTATCTCATCCACCTCATAGTTTAATGGGCACTGATGACTCCCTAATATATTTTATATCACTTCTTGGTATCCTTCTTGTGCAAGGTATTATTCTTTTGATTTTCACAAATGAATAAATTTAAATATATCTCAAACCTGGTTCTCTTTGTTCACAAAGAAAGTCACCAGCATCTACCCTGTTTCATAATCCCTGAGTCTGAGAAGACGTCCCTGATTCTTGACTCTCTTACTCTCTATGTACACTAAATCAATAAATCCTTTCCAGTTCTCCCTCTTAAGAGTCATTTTCACATACCTTCTTCTCTCCTTACTGCTGTGACCCTATTTTAAGTCACCGTCATCTCTTGCCTACCAATGGCAATAATCTCTTCACCTGTTGTACTATATCTACACTAGTTCTTTCCTGATTCTTTCATGTTACTGACACCTGGCTGATTCCATAACATGTCTCCCTGGCTTAAATCCACTCAGTAGCTTGTCAGTGTTGTTCAGAAAATAGTTAAAATTCCTCACCTGACCTTTAAGATTCTGCGTAATGTGGTTTCTACACACTATTTTCAACTCGAGTTGTTACTCCCTTGGCTTTCTCTACTGTGGCCACTCCTGTATTCTTTATATTCCTCAAATGTACCATTCATTCTTCTTTTATCTCTTATGACATTTGCACCTGCTTGCTGTCACCTTTGCTTGAAAAATTCTCTGCTACTATTCATTTCATTACTAATTCCTTTTCATCCTTTAGAGTTTGTTTTCAAAATCTTTTTCTCAGATAAGCTTTCTCCTACTCACTTTGTCTACATCATTTTGGCAGCATTTTGTTCCATAAAGTAGTTGAGTTTACAATGAAAGAATTGGGGAATTGTTTGTACGGTGATTACTTCCTATACTAAAGTGTAGCCTCCTGTGCATATCTGTCTTGTTTGCTGCTTAATCCCTAGTACCCAGTAAGATGACTGTCTACTAAATAGCTCAAAACACTGAAAGGAAAGATACTATCAAGGAAAACAAAAAAAAGTTTGAGAAATTTATTATCTCTCTAAAAATTAAGATAGAAACTCTAGCATCATTCTAATACTGTTAATTAAATGGGATAAACAGTTCAAAACAGAATTGCAAATTTAGTCTTCCATCTTGGTGAAGAAATGGATGATTATTTAATGATTGGCATTGGGACAATAGTCTAATTGTCTGGAAATATAAGCAAAGTAAGATTCCTAAATTACATTTTATACCACAATAAATTCTCCTTGAATGTATATGCCATTTATTTTTTTAAGATTTTATTTATTTATGTTAGAGAGAGAGAGAGAGAGAGAGAATAAGCAGGAGGGGCAAAGGAGGAGAGACAGAGAGAGAGAATCTCAAGCAGTCTCTACACTGAGCATGGAGCCTGAAGCAGGGCTTGATCTCACGACATTGAGATCATGACCTGAGCTGAAATCGAGTTGAATGCTTAACTGACTGTGCCACCCAGGTGCCCCAAATGTATATGCTACTTAAATGCATAGTTGTATAACATTATAAAATTTCTAGGGGAAAATATACATACATATGTATCTAATCTTAGTCTGAATACAACCCATAAAATTTGATGACAGGTAATGAATGACACCTGCAATGATGAGTGAATTAAACCACAGGAAAAAAAACACTATTAATATGTAAAAAGTGGTTGAAAATGTATTCACAATAGGAGCAAAAAAGTATTCTTAACACATGTGGCAAAATACAGGTTATTGTCCTTATATATTGTGTAATGTCCTTACTATTACTTAAGGGATCTCTAAAATGACAGATGCCTCATTTAAAGAAAAAAAATAATGATTTCCAAAAGGCGAGTCACAAAACATTAAATACAACATTCTAGGACAATTTTTGACTGCTTCGAGAACCATGGGAATGAACATAAAAATGAGATTTTATTTAATTAGAATGGCAATGATTAAATGAATGGTAATATGCAGAATTAGTTAACATCTGGGAAACAGGACCATCTTATATGATGGTGGCAGACTTTAAATTGAAATCTTGTGCAGAGGGCAACTTGGCAGTATGAGTCAGAGCCTTCAGAATGAACACATCCTTTCCTCAGTCATTCCTCTTCTGGAAATTTAATCTGATGAAATAATCAGTTAAATGCAAATAGATATGTTTGACTAGTTGCCATTTCCTGACCTACCTACAGACATGAAGAGGACTTTAGGGCAGAACTATTCATTCCTATTAGCCATATTTATCGTTAAACTTAATTTTCTCACTTTGCCTCTTTTTTTGCCTGTTATGTTTTTTAACGTATTGTGGTGTTTTTGTGTGTTTTATAAATTCTCACATGCACGATAGTATGAATGCTTTCTGAAACAAGGTGTAATACTGATACACAAGCATTCACGCACACACGCACACACACACACCATTTGTATTTATAGTTGTGGCTTTTAATAGAGTACCTAATCCCTAGAAACCATTCAATAGTATTTAATTAAACTTAAGTCAGTATTTCACTGTAGGGATTATATAAGCAGAACCTATATGATCCATTTGTCAGGAATGTTTGTCTTATGAAATAAATCAGTTTTCTCTAAAGTTCCTGTGTGAAGGCTATGTCCATGTTATGATTAATTAATTTTGATGTGCTCTCATGTTTTATATATAGATTTGCTTCATTTTGCAGAAGCTCTCTCTAGGTGGGTCTGAGATAAAACTAGCAGCAATTGCTGCTGAAACTGTCCCCTAAATGAGTCCACTCTGTCGGCCATGAAAACCACCAACACACAAATACCTGTATTTTGCAAAGGCAAATATACAGTGATATGGAACTTAGCAAGACATTCCTCTTACTTATTGCATTACTATATACAAAACTTGAATTTTCTTTTAAAGAAAGTCCAGAATTAGATTCCCCATCACTGCTCTTAGGCATTAACCTCATGACTGGGATAACGTGTTTTTCCAAAGTAAGATCTTGAAGTGGCTCTGATATGCCAAACTGAAAATTTTGAGTGAAAAAGCATGTTTGATTTTTGACTGACAGAAATGATCATTCCTGAAATGAATTAACAAATATCAACTTAGAAAGATTAAAACAATACAAACAAAACTTAATAGAAAAACTAGTATTAAACAAAATTGCATGCAAACCACTGTATGCAGTGTTTGGATTCTGTACTAGGTTAGGTTTTAAATAAACATGATGTTCCATTGCTTTGAAAAAAGGATTTACTACTTTATGTATAAAACATACAGCTTGGTAATTGGACACACATTTTCTCAGCAGGGAAGTACTGCAAATACATGTAATTGAAGATTAAAACCAAGGATATCACTGTGGCACAGGTCTGAAGGGGTTTGTTTAATAAAATAAAATCTTTTTCTGGGGTGAGACTATGAATGAAAGAAGAAATATCCTGTTATCCTGAGGCCAAATCACCTACATGCAGCAAAAGCGTCAGGTTCAAGGAGGCTCTTACACTGCTAGCAAAGATCAAGATTTCTCAAACCTTGGTCTGAGTATCTTTTAGAATAACTTTTAAAATGCTGATGACCACTTGTGGTTTATTATTTTGTGAATTTCTTGGTCAAAATTGGACCACTCCTAAGTTGAATCTAAAGTTTGACAAGCTTATTCTAACTAAATTCCCATGTAGGATTAAAGGACTAAGGGGCGCCTAGGTGGCTCCATGGGTTAAAGCCTCTGCCTTCGGCTCAGGTCATGATCTCAGGGTCCTGGGATCGAGGCCCGCATTGGGCTCCCTGCTTGGCGGGGAGCCTGCTTCCTCCTCTCTCTCTGTATGCCTCTCTGCCTACTTACTTAAATAAATAAAATCTTTAAAAAAAAAGGATTAAAGGACTAAGAGCAGCTAAGATAACTTTACATAAGAATGAAGATGGGGTATTTATGATGGAACGGTAGTTTTTAAAAGTGTGTTACAAATTATGGAAAAGACCATAGTTAGGCCAATAGGCAGAAGAAGACACAGAGTCCCAATCACCATGGGGGATTATATAGGACAGAAGCAATATCTGGAGGAAAAGTTTTTGACCTATTCACCGAGTGCTTATGGGGAAGTAGCTGTCCACAATGGGAAAATATTGGGTTTCTGGTGCACTAATAGAAAAAAGGAATCTGGGGCATGTGGATAGCTCAGTCCATTAAACTCCCAAATCTTGATTTCACTCAGGTCTTGTTCTGAGGGTTGTGGGATGGAACCGTGAGTCAGGCTCCATGCTCAGCGTGGTATCTGCTTGAGATTCTCTCTCTTTCCCTTTATTACTCTTCTGCTTGCACTCATGTGTTCACACACACACTCTCTCTCTGTCTAACATAAATAAATAAATCTTTAAGATAAAAAAAAATCCAAGAGGTGCCTAGGTGGCTCAGTCGGTTAAGCATCTGCCTTCTGTTCAGGTCATGATCCCAGTGTCCTGGGATCTGGGATTGTGTCCAATGTCAGGCTCCCTGCTCTTCTCCCTCTCCTTCTGCTGATCCCTCTGCTTCTGCTCTCTCTCTTTCTCTGACAAATAAATAAGTAAAAACTTAAAAAAAAGAATCTGAAATAAATTAAAGAGCTAAGAGTTCCAAGTAAAATTATTGAGCTCTTAGAAGAAAATGAAGAAACGTATGTTTATAACCTTAGGATTTGTAAGGATTTCTTACAAAGGACAAAAGGAAAAAATTGCTAGCTTTGATAATAAAATTCATAAACTTTTATATACAAAAGATAGCATGAAACAAAGTTAAATGACAAATTAAACCAGAGGTTCCTTGTAACTCAATACCTGGCAAAGCAAAGTATCTGGAATATACAAAGAAGTGGTACCTATCACTAAGTAAGACATTCTAATGGGTAAGATTATCAAAGGATGGGAACAGAGAAAAGCTAATAAATATATGGCAATATCTCTGCAAAAAAGGAGCTGCCAATGTTAAAATGGATAAGATGCCATTTTCATTATATTATCATATCATCCTTAGGGTATCATATTGCCACACATTTTGAAATATGACAATTCTAAGTCTTTTTGAGGCTGTGGAACTCCTTGTATATTTCTGGTGGTAATATAGATTGGCACTACTTGGCATAACAAAACTGGAAATATTTAGTAAAATCAGAGGTACACAAACACACACACACATGTGCACACATAATCTGTAACCCATAATGTCTACCTTTAGACGGATTTATCTCTGTAGACTAGAGGAAATCTAACGCCTATGCATGAGGGATGTGTACCAGGACACTTATGGAAGATTTCTGTATAATGGCAAAATATTGAAATTAACCTTGCTGATTATAAACAGAGGATGGGTTTGAAATCTAAGGTAGATTCAGGTAACAGAAAGCTATTTAGTAGGCAAAGTTAATGAAGTAGAGCCACATGAATACACATAGATGAATTTCAAAAGCAGTGCTGAGCGGGGAAAAAAGCAAGCTACCTGTTAGGGTAAATGCTAATAAGATCAAATCAATACCGCACACTGGTGAAAACTTGTAGGTGTAGACAATATATCAACACCTGGACAGAAAGAGGAATCATCAACATGAGCATAGTTCTTAGCTCTGGAAAGGGAGGGGAGGGGGGAATTGCATCAACGGAGGTACAAATGTAGTTAATAACTATGTAATGAGTTTTTTAATTAGAAGATCTGAAACAGGTTGAAATATTAATATTAACTAAATGTGGTATTAGTTTTTGATTTTTATATGTGTTTCAAGCAATTCAAAATTAAATTATGCAGAAAAGGTATGTTTTATTTTCTAAAACTAGAAATGTTAAGTGATAAATTTTAATGTAATTATTCTCAGTAAGGTACACTTAATACAACCTAAAACAGTTTTTTTTTAATTAGAGAAAAATTATTTTTTCTTTGAAAATTTTGTTATGCTTGACTTATGTTTGCTCTCTTGTCAAAGATCTGCTTTGAGAAAGGATTGGGTCAGTGAATTCACATGGTAGCATAAAAGAAGTTAAAATTTGTTATCTCTTCCCGTAATATTTGCATCTCACAGGAGAAATCATAATTTTGATTTCTATCCAGGGAATAAAAAGCTGAAGTAGAGAGGGGGTAGGATTGTTTTTGTAGCATCATGAATATTGTCAAACAAATTATTTCACATTTGAAGTATTCCACTGTAGCTGGGAATTATATACGCCATATTCTGCAAGAGGAAAGAGCAGTACCTCACATACCTTAGCAATGTAGCCAAAATGATTAAGTCATTTTGTTTTAGTTAGGAGTTCCATTAGGCTCACATTCCAAAATAATAATGATGATGATGATGATAATTATAATGATATTTGATTGTTGCAGTTCAAAGACAAATCAACCTTATATTCAAACAAAGTTTTTATTTAAGTTCTAGTTAGTTAATGTAGAGTGTAATATGAATTTTAGCAGTAGAATTTACTGATTCACCATTTACATATAACACCCAGTGCCCATCACAAGTACCTTCCTTAATCCTCATCTCCTATTTCACCCATACCCTCCCCACCTACCCTCTGGTAACCCATCAGTTTGTTCTCTAGAGTTAAAAGTCTCTCTCTCTTTCTTTTTTCCCTTTGTTTGTATTTTTTTTCTTAAGTATCACGTACAAGTGAAATCATATGGTATTTGTCTTCCCCTGTGACTTATTTCAGTAAGCATTGTACTCTCTGGCTCCATCCATGTTGTTGCAGACAGAAAAATTTCATTGTTTTTATGGCTGACTAATATTCTATCCTCTATATGTACGTGCACACACACAACCCATCTTCATCCATTCCTCAGTCAGTGGACACTTTAGCTGCTCCCACAATTAGGCTACTGCAGATAATGCTACTGTAAACATTGGGGTTCATGTATCTCTTTGAATTAGTGTTTTTTGTATCCCTTGGATAAATACCTAGTAATGCAATTGCTGGATCATAGGGTAGTTCTATTTTTAATTTTTTGAGGAACCTCCAGTCTGTTTTCCAGAGTGGCTGACCAGTTTGCATTCCAGTCCCTAGTAAGTACAAGAGGATTTCCCTTTCTCCACATCCTCGCCAGTACCTGTTGTTTCTTGTGTTTCTGATTTTCACCATTCTGATAGGTGTGAGGTAACATCTCATTGTAGTTTTGATTTGTATTTCCTTTTTTCTTTTAAGATTTTATTTATTTATTTGACAGATAGAGATCACAAGTAGGCAGAGAGGCAGACAGAGAGAGAGAGAGAGAGAGGAGGAAGCAGAGTCCCTGCTGAGCAGAGAGCCCGATGTGGGCCTCGATCCCAGGACCCTGAGATCATGACCTGAGCTGAAGGCAGAGGCTTTAACCCACTGAGCCACCCAGGCGCTCTGATTTGTATTTCCTTGGTGGTGAGAGATGTTGAGCATTTTTTCACGTGTCTGTTGGCCATCTGAATGTCTTCTTTGGAGAAATGTCTGTTCATGTCTTCTGCCCATTTCTTAACTTGGTTATTTGTTTTTTCAGTGTTGAGTTTAGTGAAGTTCTTTATATACTTAGATATTTTGCAAATATTTTTCTCCCATTCCACCGGTTGCCTTTTAGTTTTGTTGATTGTTTCCTTCACTGTGCAGGAGCTTTTTATTTTGATGTAGTCCCAATAGTTTATTTCTACTTTTGCTTCCCTTGCCTTAGGAGATGTGCCTAAGAGACTATGGCATATGTCAGGGAAATTACTGCCTGTTTTCTCTTCTAGGGTTTTTATGGTTTCAGGTCTCACATTTAGGTCTTCAATCTATTTGAGTTTATTTTTGTGTATGGTGTAAGAAAATGATCCATGAAAGTGAATTGATTTCCAAGTAGCTGTCCAGTTTTCCCACCACCATTTGTTGAAGAGACCATCTTTTTCCCACTGGATATTCTTTGCTGCTTTGTAGAAGATTAATTGACCATGTAACTGTAGGCCCATTTCTGGGCTTTCAATGCCAAACAAACTATATTTTAACTCTACATATAGGCACATAGTTGGTGGGTTTAGAAGACATATGCTAAGATTAGAATCTCTATAGTTTAAAATCTATTTGTTTCACAGTAGAAATAGAAAATAGAAATTTTTACAGTCACTCACCAAAGTGGTTGCTTTTCTTTCACTCACTTTCTAAAGCTATTTAGGCTCACAATGCTAAGTTAAGAATAAAAATACACTATATATGATATTTATTCCATGAAAATGCACAGTTCAGTGGTTAATTTATTTATTATGAATGCATTCTTAACTTCAGGTGCTTTATGGATATAATTTTCCTTTTTTTCTCTTTTAATTGGAATATTTTTAAACATGAGGACTAGATGAAAGGATAAATTTATATTTGATTATATTTTGGCCAGATTGCTGTTTCTGTAACTTTCTTGATCTCTCTTCACTTTTATCCTTTTACATTTTGGTTAGCCATTTAGATGTGACACTTCAACCCAGGAAATGTTAACAGTCTCCTCCTAAGAGTGACTCTGTTATCCTACTCAGTTATAATAATATACCTAAAAAATATTTTACCTTCTGCAATTGGTTTCTAAACCTAAAGCACTTTTTCCTATTTCATCTGAACAATATCAATAATAATGTGTTCCAAAATATTGTTGAGATTATGAATTACATTTTTTTAAGTTTTCTGGTATTTTTAAAAAAAATAAATTGCATTTACAGGGGCATATATTCTCACGTCCCTTGGAATAGTCTCTTGGTTTCCAACTAGAGAATGCTATCCTCATTCTATTGAGTTCCACTCTGCTGGCTCCCTGTGTAGAAAAGCAGGTCTAAGGTATTTGATATTAATGATTCAGAGTCCCTCTCTCCGAGATTGTATGGATCTCTGGTCAATGCTTGTAGTCCAAGAGAAAGGAGAGAAAAGAGAAAGGACTATTCTCTCTCTCTGTCTCTCTCTCTCTCTCTCTGTAGTTTGGTGTTGATTCAGCAGCCAGTTAGCCATAGAAGTAGAGAGTGGGTCACTGGTCCCTTGAAAGGCAGATTCCCAGCAGTTCTGTTCACTACTTAGTCAAACAGTTTTGCCTTTCCGCTCTTCTGGGTGCCGACGCTGTCCTTCTCCTGCTTTGCTGAAGCAGCTGGTGGAATGGCCTTCCTCAGAACAGAGCTGCAAGTATTTCCAACAGTCAGAGAGACAGTACTGTGGGCTCCAGGTCAGTCAGACAGCTACCATGTGATGAAAAGTTCTGTCACTGTGGAACACTCTACATCTTTACTTGCTTTTTTCTCTGGCAGAAATCTTGAATTAATGAAGACACCATGTTCCTGCTCTAAGTTTGTCTCCCTTTTAGAAGCCACCTTAATAATGGTCCCACTTTACTTAGGGGAAGACAGATTTAGGCAGGATGAACCAGGATGTCCCTATCAGTTGATAAAATATTAAAATTATTTCATATTGACCATTCCACCTGTGCTCTTCACACATACCAGCAAATAATACTGTGTTAATGCACAGTAAAGGTCTTTGTCTAATTGGATTGCATCTGAGTTTTCTGATCTTAAATATCTTATTATTACCTCTGCTTGGGGACTAGGTATCTAAGTTAAAGGCCAAAAGGAAGCACTTTTATCCTTCCTTCCCCCCTCCCCTGCACACACATTCACACCAAGAAATTAACATGGAAGAGTAGTGTGTAGAATGAACTGTGTTTAATGTTTATCAAGGGATGCGTTGGCATCAACACCTATTGTTGTGAGGGGAAGTGAGCTAGATTGGGCAGAAAGAGAAGTTGATGTGTCACGTAAGCCAACAACAGCCTTAGCTGACACCCAGGGAGCATGAGATCGAGCTGCAATGATCCATTATAGATGTTCCTCATTGGGACCAATGACCAGGCCTTTATAGCCCTCTCTCTCAGCTGTGCTGAGTCATAAAGGGCGTGATCTTGGGTGAGTTTGCTCTCTGCATCTGAGGCAGTCCCCAAGGTTGCTGGCAACTAAAGGGTTTCTGCTGACGACACTCCCAGTAAGACAGACAAGTCCTTCCTGGAAGATAGATGGTACTCATCCTATGCTCATTAAAAATCAGTGTTGTGGTTTATTACACCACCCAATGAAGATTAATAGGCTTTGGGATCTTTATTGTTTTCAAAAGATGAGCTTAAATCAAAATTTTGAAACTGGAATATCTTTCGTTTTAGTAGATGCACGATATTTAACTTGGGCTTCCATAGACCTTAGGCATTCTCATATGTAGGATTAGTATCTTCCTGTCATGTAGTGATTTTGTTTTTCCATTTCTTAGAGGACATCCTTCTTTTACTTCTCTATTTCTCCTTCATTTTCTCCATAGTCTTTATAAAATCAGCCCCCTCTCAAATACATAACAAAAAATAAATAAATTCTGAAGAGAGTAATAATACCAGGGTCAGATTAATGTAGAGTAAAGAGAAGAGTGACATTATGGACATTTGAAACCATTTGCCAATTCCTTGGCTATTGATGGCATTTGTATCGGGTTCTTGTTTGAAGTGAAACCATATTGTTGAGTTTTCTCAACTTTCCCTGTTATCATTTTTTTTCTCAAAATTTTCTGTAGATGCATTACCTTCTGTGTGTGCCTTGCATAAATTGGAAAACAGGGCTCCAGCCGAAGCTCACATGCTATAGTTTATTGGCTATACAATATCAGGCAGCAAGAGTGAGGCAGGAAGGCCCATAGAGCAGGAACCAGTAAAAGTTACTGAGGGTAGCTTCACAAGAAAATACAGCTGATTTCTTGGTTACTCTGTATGTTGCCGGAGAAGCTGTCAGAGGAGAGGAAGGACAAGGAATTTATCTTCTTGACACTTCTGATCTCCTGTTTCTTGCCCTTCGAAGCATATCCCAGGGGCATGAATTTCTCCGTAATTCCAGACTATTTAATGTGCTCCCACCTAGCAGTCACTGAAAAAGCCAGATCCCTCTTCCCACAGCACAACACTGCCTCTGGCTCTGGAATATGTGAGTAGGAGCAAACTCTTCATAGTTCCTCTGACATCATGGTAGAAGCTGTGCACAGTCTCAGCCTTCATCTCTGGGAGGGCTGTGTAGTTGTCAGGAAACGAGGCTGGCCTCTCTGCTTGGGGTGCATGCGCTGGCAAGCCACACTGGTCTGGATGGAGCTGGTTGAGGGCTTACCCCAGCTGATTCGGGCTCGGAGGTGGCTGGAGCAGCAGCTCAGGTGAGCCTGACTCTGGTTACCCAAACAAGCCTGGGTGCACACAGCCATGAACACATCTGGGAATGGGCGCAAATGGGGCTCAGTGTAAACCACCAGATAAAATTCCAAATGGTATCATATCCACATAAATAAAAACAGCAGTCTTAATGGGTCCTCTGTTAACTCATAATAAAAATATATAGAAAGGCAATTATCATGTGGTTTCACTCATATGTGAAACATAAACAATAGCATGGAGGACCATAAGGGAAGGGAGGGAAATCCAAAGGGGGAGAAATCAGAGAGGGAGATGAACCATGAGAGACTATGGACCTCGAGATACAATCTGAGGGTCTCAGAGGGGAAGACGATGGGGGTGGGGGTAACCGGGCGATGGGTATTGAGGAGGGCACATGTTGTGATGAGCATGGAGTGTTATACTTAACTTAATCATTGAATACTACATCAAAAAGTAATTATGTACCATATAGTGGCTAACTGAACATAATAAAAAATATAGAATTCATGGAGGCAAATTTCCCCATCATTATGAAAGTAGCTGCAAAGTAACTTAACTCAAAGTGACAGAGAACATTTGAGATCAAAGAGTAGAACTCAGGTCTATAGATTCATAAGCTAAGGATTTTATTCATTGTAGTCTACTGTCTCTCCTTGCACATCCTGAAATCTTTAAATAAATGGATATTGGTGAAAATGATAACCCTCTAACCAACCCTCTAGTAAAATTCATATGCAAGGAAATAACCATAGACAGAGTTCAGTTATTAATGTTTTGAGAGGACCTGCTCATATCCCAAAATGAAATCCCACCAGTTGCTTTAGAATAACAGAGTGGGTATCCCCCATATTAGTAGCAGCACTGACCTCACCGGGAATCCACGTCATGGAATTCCTAATATGGGGTTCATAGACTTCTCCCCAAAGTGACCCACTGACAGGATCTACAGAACATTGTGCTTGTGTGCATTTTCATGGGACAAGTTTTATAAATTTGTGAGTTCCTAAAAAAAATAAAATAAAATAAAAAAATAAGTCTATTAGAGCTGAGAAGAATGAGTGGGGGCAGAAAGAGGAGGAGAACAAGAAAAAAAATCCTCATCGGCCTGCCTGGTTTTGCCCAGGAGGAAAGAGAGGCTTAGCGAGTCGCCAGCATTCCAGGTTCATAACATGTACAAGTGGCAGGATTGGGATTAAATCCAGTCCCAGCTGCACGCCAGGTCCTGTGCAGTTCCTTCTAATGGAAACTTTCCCCAGGCGATTTGGGGCCATTGACAATTTTTTTTCCCCAGAAGATCCAAAAAATAGAAAACAATAAGAACTGTGAAAGGTGTAAGCCTGATGATTCACAGACCTGTACCCCTGGGGCAAATAATAATAATAAAAAAATAAAAAGAAAAAAAAGGAAAAAGAAGAAAACAATAAGAAAATAAGGAACTTTTATTCTTTTCTTTAAAGAGAGCTTATAAGTCAAATGTCTGTATTTTCATAAGAGAGGAAAGTGAAAGCCCACGAGCCTTTCTCGAGATGCCGTCAGGTAACGACACTTCCGATCCAGACTCTGTGACCTTACTTCCTCCCACTCCTTCGACTATGTCTTATTACTGTATCAGACAAGGTGCAGGATGAGCAGAAATTAATGGAAAACGTCCATATTACATGTATTTTCTCAGTCGTGCATCTACAAAAGCAACATTTATATTTTTTTCCTCTGTGAATAGAATTTTTATTTTTCAATTTTTTTATTTTTTATTCTTTGCCCCAGGGGTACAGGTCTGTGAATCATCAGGCTTACATCTTTCACAGCATTCACCAAAGCACAAACCCTCCCC
>LNAC01001200.1:155734-173932 GCA_002007465.1 Ailurus styani | reverse complement strand
TGTGAGATTAGGAGTCTCTTATGCTTGGTCTCCTTCCCCATCCCATCTTGTTTCATTATTTTCCCCTCCCTACCCCCCACGACACCCCCACCCTGCTCCTCAAGTTCCTCATATCAGAGAGATCCTATGATAATTGTCTTTCTCTGATTGACTTACTTCACTCAGCATAATACCCTCTAGTTCCATCCACGTCATTGCAAACGACAAGATTTCATTTCTTTTGATAGCTGCATAGTATTCCATTGTATATATATACCACATCTTCTTTATCCATTCATCTGTTGGTGGACATCTAGGTTCTTTCCATAGTTTGGCTATTGTGGACATCAAAAGCAACATTTATAAACTCATTCTATTCGTAAATCTCATTTTCTTGAGAAAGACAACGTGAGAAAAATAATTTTGTCCATTTTTTATTTTTAATTTTTTTTAATTTTAAAAAAATTTTTAATTTTTTTAAAAATTATTTTAGAGAGAGCAGGGGGGAGGGGCAGAGAGAGAGGGAAAGAGAGTATCAAGCAGACTCCCTGCTGACCATGGAACCAGACGTGGAACTCAATCCCACAAACATGTGGTCATGACCTGAGTCAAAACCAAGAGTCCTATGCCCAATCTCCCATACCACTCCCTTGCCCCAATAACTTTGTCCACATTTGAAATTGAAGTTTTTAACTTGAAAGTTATAGACAGCTCTGATGTCTCCTTAATCACGCCCTTCTTGTGTCAAAGATCCTGTGAGAAATAAGCAGTTATTTCTGGCCTGAGTATGAATAACAGCTTAAACGGTAGAAATTATCTAGCAAACTTGTTAATTAATTTTTACTATACATCTGTCATAAAATTTGTAAGTAGTTTTTTATCCTCTAATACAGAATTTGTTGTGTTATTGTTTGTCTCAATAACAATTCTGGTTTCAAAGAGCATTTCAGTGATCTCTCTAAAGGCACCAATCTAGTCTTTTCAGGATTGGTGGCTTGTCGGGGAATGCTTGTGGACAGGTAAGGTTTTTTGAGTTTTCCTCCGTTCTTGGCTTATGTTTTCTTTCAGCATAAAGCCATCTTCTGTTCATTATGTGCTGTGTTCCTTTTATTCATTTTCTCTTTTTGCTGCAGTAACTTTGTTGAAATGCTGCTTTTTTTTTTAAATCTTTTTCTCGTATGATTTGATAACTTGGCAGCTCTTTCTAGACCCTTTATTTGCCCTGAAACATTATAGTGAGTTCTACTTGATTTCTTCCCCATCTGAAATCTATCTTCTGAGATTCATCCTGAGGACAGACTTTCGGCAGCGTGGGGGGTGAAGGACGCTACAAAACTAGAGGGTTCGTTGGCATTCAAGCTTTGTTAACGATCCTGAACCTTTGTTCCTTCCGCTTGTCTGGGAGGCATCCCTGTCCAGCATCAGAATGGCCACTGACTTCAGATAATTCTTCTAACTTGATTTGGAGAAACTGAGCCATGGTCTATGACCAGTTCAAATGCTCTCTCATCCTTGTAGTCATTTCCACTTTCTCATAATAGAAGAAAGAAATATACACATGATATGTTTTTTAGCATTTGTATTGAAAATCTGGTTGTGGGACGGGGTGGAGGGGGTGGCTAGGGGGTGCGGTTTTGGGAAATTGCAGCTGAGGGTCTCCATTGCTCAATAGCCGTCTCCCATTCAGTCTCAGATTCTTCCTTATCTCCTTCATCTTTCATCTTCTGTTTGATTAAATGTCAGTGTATTCTTGGAGAAAATAAGCCCCAAACGTTTCTGAGAGTGTTTAACTTTCCCTTGACAATTTGATGTCCCTTAGGGAATCACCACAGTGGTGCGACTATTTTTTTTTTTTTTTGCCTTTTTTGTTTCCTTCGGAGAAATTTTGTTTGTTATCTTGATATTTGTTTACTCTTTTAAAATTAAAGTCTGGGAAAGATAACTTTTTTTAAATGACAAATATGAAAATCTTCACAGAAGCTCTGTTTTAATCATGGTTAATGGACTAAGTAGGCTAAAAGAGAAGGGAATATTAATGCTGTCTCACTGTTTACTTCCCGTTCATTTCACTCCTATCTTTGGTATGTGTTTCTTACCTTGAATAGGAATAGTGAGAGAAAACAAGTTAACTGGTCTCAAGAAATGTCCATCACTGTGTAACCTTGACCTGATGTGAAGGGAAGCAAAAGCAGGCCTGCCATGTACCTGTTTAAGAAGTCCTGTCGGCTGTGAGTCTGTTTTCCCTTTCACTGTATCTTCTGCTTCGTCATTACATGCTCTATCAAGGTTATCAGAATGTGCTTGAATCTCAGTGTTCTCATTATTCCCAGAGACAAAGGGACCGGACAGTGTGACTCATATTCTGAATCAGGACTTGCTTCCTCCTCCACACTCCACCCCAACACACAGCATAGGCACCCATACCCATGTGGTCATCACAGACTACGGGTTTCCCCCAGATCCCCCTGATTTTGGAAATACGGTGTTCTCGGGTGTCCTTGGTGGTTTGGCTCGCCTCACTGAGATCATTAGTAAGTCCCTATTAAGATCAGCATCTGGAAAAGATAATGGGCACTCTCAAAGAAGTTGATAGGTTTCACCGAAGATGGAAGCTTCAGTTACTAAAGAGAGGTGGGTAACTGCCTAGTTGGAGAAATCCATCAGGGCTGCTGGGCTGGCCAGGCTGCCAAGACTCCCCACTGTTCTTCATGGCTATGGGGTTCCATTGATTTAATAGGAGCCTCACAGAATGGCCAGGACTGAGTGCAGTCTTTTATTCAGCAGTGGAAGTTACACTGACTTCATCAAAGTCAAGATGTCAAGCAGATAATTGAATTAAATTGCGACAGCAGCATCTCAATGTCAGGACTGTTTGGTGTATCTTCAGGGAGGAAACACACACGCACACACACACACACAGAGACAACAGTGTACACGTATGAGATTATGTATGCATATGTAAAACAGAATCGATGCGTTTATGTATGTGTGTGTTTGCGTATGGAAATTTCCCCCCACTCAACAACAGAAAGAATCAGACTGATAATTATGAAGCTTACAGTTCTTACTCTGAGAAGGTGGTCCTTAACAAAATGTATGCTGTATTTGATGAAGGAGTGATAGAATATAATAAGATCTAGAAATCATTGGCACAAAGGAAAAAAACAAAAGAAAAGTAGTTTACATAAAAGAACCGGACCTGAATCACTGATTAATAAATAGTAACTATTGCTATCATAACAATTCTAAAAACTTGTCTTTATTCACTGTTTTCTATATAGAATATTAACTTCCAAAAAGTACTTTGAAGCAGTATTTAATAGAAACTCTTTTAAAAAACTGTGTAACTATTTAATAAAAGCTAGGAAAGGGAAGGAGAGAATTATATTGGAAGGCATGAGGGATAAATTAAGCTAGAAAATTCTAAACTAAGGAAATCTACAGCTGTTGAGAACAAAGTTTACCCTAAGTTTCCTAGAAATCAGAGAAAGAAGAAAAACATAATGAATATAGCTATAATAAATAAATGACCAAGAATCATACTAGTTTCCCAGAAGAGAACAGTGTTTCTCTTTCTGTCTTGTCTGTCAGAAATTTATTCTGTCTTTATGTAAGTAGCATGACCTACTTCTGGTTTTTAGGGGCTTTTCCAGTTTAAAACCTGTAATTATTTATATAAAACTTTCATTCTCAAAAGTGTCCTTGTTTGGAAATTATATTATGTGGTCATTTTCTACAGTAGCAGAAAAACACATCAAAACACACAACTGATGCAAGCTTTATGAGGCCAGAAATTTACATTATCTTAGAGACTCCCATTTAAGAAACAAGGTGGACAATTACAAATACAAAATTAGGAAGAAAAGATAATATTTATTTAGAGTGAAGTAAATCACTAAAGATTAATACTATTAAAAGTTGAGAAACTGGGGCATCTGGGTGGCTCAGTGGGTTAAGCCTCTGCCTTTGGCTCAGGTCATGATCTCAGGGTCCTGGGATCGAGCCCTCCGTCAGGCTCTCTGCTCAGCAGGGAGCCTGCTTCCCCCTCTCCCTCTGCCTGCCTCTCTGCCTGCTTGTGATCTCTCTCTGTCAAATAAATAAATAAAATCTAAAAAAAAAAAAAAGTTGAGAAACTAACAGCCTGCCATAACTCAATAATGTTTTTTTTTTTTCATCTGTGGCTGGATACTCTAGGAATAAACACCTCTTTTGAGGCAACAGTTTTATTATGGAGGAAATAGCATGGTTGATTAAAATTTATTGTTACTGGTAGTTTCAAGAATTGGGGCTTTGTAAGTCATTTCTAACATTACATGAATTTTTACATTTGTTGCCACTTTTGGGGAAATCTCTCCATTTCTTCCATGTATGAACTATAAGATTTTCAGAGAATTTATATTTCAAGTTTTCTTGGGAGAACTAATTTTAAATCGTCCTGTGACTGACAACATACCTCGGCCAGTATGCCTTGATATTTCGGTTATAGTGGCATATGAGTTTTAATATTTTCGATAATGTCAGTAAATTTGTTAAATCAAAAGAGAAGAAAGTTTAATATGTTCCCAGTGTACTTACATGATGTGTGTCTCTTCCTTAGGCTTACTGAAAAAAATCTAAGAAATCTCTCTTTTCCTCTTCAGGATTTACTGCTTTGGGTATGACCTGCCTGCTATTTTCTCTGAAAGTTCTAGACTTCAGCAATAGAAAAGGTGTCAAATATACAAAGATAAAATCTGAAACATTTGAATGTATAAGATATGCAGCTTCTCACACAGACTTTCTGTATATAGGAATGCTGCAGGTTTGTGTCCTACCAAGACAGGAATCCTGATAAATCTGTTTCTCTCCATTTCCATAAAAAGAAGAAAAAAGAAAGTATGGTGGTTTATTAAATTGCTGGTACTGCATTGTTCTGTCTTTTGTTGACAGGCAGAAAGTTCTATATTCACTTAGCACTGATGAAAACAGAATCCTCTGAACACTTTTATGTCTATGATAATTGGAAGTGTTTTTGAAAAAGTAGCAATGGCTCTATACACTCCCAACCTTGTTTCTTCCCTGCGACTCTTGCTCTTCCCATGCTAGTCACGTTAAGACCTCAGGCCCTGCAGCTTTGTAGCAGGACACTGCGGGGAGTTGGCACAGTCCATGCCTAGGTGACTAAGACTAGCCTAATTTTCCACTCAAGTTACTGGCATCACGTTATGTAAATCTAAAATAATTGTATGGCCAATGCGAATTCCTCTGAGATACCTCACATTCTTGGAACCGTAGGAATAATCATCACAGAACAAGAAGGGAAATGTTTCACAGGAAAAAGCAGGTAGCCCCAGACAGTGCTCCTAACAGGATGTAGAGTAAAATATTTTATATTTGCAAATTTTACCAAAATTGTTGACTTTATGAAGCCAATATCCAGTCCCCTCCCAGAGCCTTCGAAGGTGCGTGTGCAAGTGAGGGGCCCTGCGGATTGAACTTCATCCAGTTCATGGTCAGTCTGTCTCTGCCCACATGCTACACAGGGACACCCCGTGTTGCAGACCTTAGTAAAGACCTAAGGTCCACTTAAGACTTAGGAAAGAGTTGGGTAAAACCAGCTCTACAAAGGCTTGGAATACAGCTTTCTAGTGATCGTGCAAGTATCAAATTTAGAAAATCTGAAGGACTAAATATTTAGCATATATCATTGATCATTGGGTAGTTCATGAGCATGATGATTGGGTGTTCACACGATTGGGTGACTTGTGACTTCCTGAAACCTTGTGACGATCTTGGCCCATGACTTGTCTGATGTGGAAAAAAAAATGTGTAACATATCCACTTTAATATCAATACTCTAGGCAGAACGTTTTTTCATGAAGCAATTCAAGTGAAAATGGCCAGGGAAGAAATTCTCTGTTACCTGTCCCAATTGCTATCTCTATGTATAGACTTGTAACAATTGCAACACCCAGACTAGCATTGTTAATATTAAAGCCTGTGTTTTCCAATATAGGTCTCCAGAATACTGACTTTTCTATGGTAGGGATTACTAAAATAATTCATGTATCTGTTAAGATAATTGTCTTCTAAAAATGGATTTGAAAATCCTTAAAATCCCTAATCATTCCCATTTTAATGATTTTTTCCTCAAAATTACTGAGGAAAAGAAACAAAACATGAAAGCAAATGACTTGTTCCATAAATTCTACATCTTAACTCAAATCAAAATAAAGGAGTTGAGAGGAGGCAAGACATGGCTTCAGTCATCTCTTCTTTCATAGTTGGGGGGAAGTCCTCCATGGATAAGAAGGCAGGTGAGGCCGAGAGGTTCTTCGGGACCTGTGGGCAGAGAGTGGGGCTGCCTGGGATGGAGTGCCAGGAGAAGCAGTCCTTCTGTTACCCTCTTTGGGCAGGGTGTGGAGGGGTGAGTCTCGTTAAGTCTCACCGTGAATTCTTCGGAGGTTATCAAGTCTGATCGTCAGAGTGTGGAGGAGTAAATCTTAGGTTTCATTTTCTCCTGTCTTTCTCAATAACCCTTGGTTCATTTTCTCTTTATTCTCTGTATTCTGATCTGTAATATTCTGCATGAAATTGTCCTTAGCTTTTCTGGCATCCATTGTTACTATCATTTTAGGCAGTGAATGTATTTGTAGGCTATTGAAATCACTATAGAAACGTAAAGATGGATGAAATTTCAGATGGACACACTAATGCTTCAGCAAGGCTTGGCTTTAAACAGAACACATTTTTCTCTTTTTCATTCTTGAAGCCTCCCCCTCCCCTAGACTTGTTTTTCCTGTAGAATCCTTTGTTCTGGGAACTCCGAATTGATGTAGACATTGCGCTGACTTCAGTGTTCACTCAGTCCTGAGACTCGGTTGGCCGGCGCCTGGGCTAGACCGAGACCACCTTGCAGACATGATGAACACGGCTGGCAGTGTGTCCCGGATTCCTCACTAAACCGCCCAGATCTTGTATTTTCCTCTAAAATACCACAGCCTCCCCTGCCCCCGTGGGTCTGCATGTTTTTTGTTTCGTTTTGTTTTTAAGATTTTATTTATTTATTTTAGAGAGGCATAGAGAGAATGTGAGTGAGGGGAGGAGCAGAGAGAGAGGGAAAGGGGAGAAAATCTGAAGCGACTCCATGCTGAGCACAGAGCCCTACACCGGGCTCGATCCCAGGATACCGAGATCATGACCTGAGCCAAGATCAGGAGTCACAATGCTCAACCCACTAAGCCACCCAGGTGCCTCCAGTCTGTATTTTTGAAGGCATTAGCCTGCTGCAGCCCCCTTTGCTGGGCAAAGCAATAAAACTATGTTCCTCATTATCCGCAAACTCTGTCTTCATGTTTTATTTCGGCTCCAGAGCCCAGAAATCAGTTTTCAACAACAGGATATGTTTTTATAGATAAGGAGGCATCTGTATCTAACTAATAGAAAAGTTTTTACCTAAAATTTTCTTGCACACCCTTGTCTCAGCCCTCAAGAAGTAGAAGAGTCTTCACAAAATACTCTAGTGCTTTAAAATCGGTACAGTTGAGGATTACCTCCCAAGTTATTTCTGTATTTATTTACTTTTGTCATTTTAAAGCAGTTCACAAATGCACATTCACTGTTGAGAAATAACACCAAATACCTTTTCAGCATTAGTGTCATCTTTTATATAACATATTGAAGGCATATCTTTTTCTTCACTCTAATCCAATTTATTTATTTATTTATTTATTTTATTTTTTTTTTTNTCTAACTAATAGAAAAGTTTTTACCTAAAATTTTCTTGCACACCCTTGTCTCAGCCCTCAAGAAGTAGAAGAGTCTTCACAAAATACTCTAGTGCTTTAAAATCGGTACAGTTGAGGATTACCTCCCAAGTTATTTCTGTATTTATTTACTTTTGTCATTTTAAAGCAGTTCACAAATGCACATTCACTGTTGAGAAATAACACCAAATACCTTTTCAGCATTAGTGTCATCTTTTATATAACATATTGAAGGCATATCTTTTTCTTCACTCTAATCCAATTTAAAAAAGTATATTGTATAATGAATTTTTAGATATACTGTCTTTATTCCATTATTTAAATTTGGAAACATTTTAATGAATGTCTTGCCTACCCCCAAATCCCAGTTTCTACAAATATTAATAATCTCTTGAATGTTTAAATAACACACCATATAAAGTATTTGTAACACCAACTAAGTAACTGTTCAATGTCTAGCTACCTTGGTGGTGGTATGTGTTTGTTCTAAGTGCAATGATAGCAAGTTGAATCAGATACTAATTACGTTTTATTTATACATTGCATTAACTATGCATTGCAATGTACATAAAATTGAAAAATGTTAAGACATATAAAGAAGGCAAGTAACAGTAAAATATGAAAGATCATTATAAAGCTGATTTATCAATTAAAACATAGTTTGCTATAATAGTTTTTTATTTGTTACACACATTTGCATTCATAGCAAACATTGAAATGTGGAGAGTTTAGAGTCAAAAGGTCTTTATACATTTATAAGCAAAAGGAGAATTGTTTCAGTTCTAGAATGTTTTCAATATAATACGTCTGCAAGCATTTCTTTATATATTATGAATGACTGAGTACAACCTCCTTAGTAAAGTGCAGAAATACAAACTTTACTTTTAATAAGCCATCAGTGAAAGATGATACCGCTGACAATAATTTTCCTTTCTCATTAAAAGCATTCACAAGGTCCACATTCTTATTTTTGCATTCTAGAAAATCGTCCTTAAAACTGTAGCAATTTTATTTTCAAAATAAAGAAAATAACTTTTAAGAAGAGCATTTCATGTAATTGTTAAAAGAGAGAAACATAGGAAAATATTACCAATACTGTGAATTCATATATATGTTGTATACGTACATGCATTATATATGTGATAGACATATATTACCCATATACATGTATTATGCATAATATACATGTTAAGTGTGTGCAGATACATAGAACTCAGGAAACTGGGCCATACTCTCCAATTTTTTTTATAATCCCAAGTTTTGCAAACATGAATAGATTTTCTTTTGAAAGGAAATTTAGAATTGGAAAAAATCCCATGAAACTAGTTTATAAAACCCTGGAACATTTTTTTTTTAATTTTTAAAAAAGATTTATTTATTTATTTAACAGAGAGAGAGAGAGAGAGAGAGAGAGAGATCACAAGTAGGCAGAGAGGCAGGCAGAGAGGGAGGAGGAAGCAGGCTCCCCGCTGAGCAGAGAACCCGATGTGGGACTCAATCCCAGGACCCTGAGATCATGACCTAAGCTGAAGGCAGAGGCTTAACCCACTGAACTACCCAGGTAGCTCAGTGCACCCCATCCTGGAACATATTTTGTGTAATGCAACTTTTCTCAAAGATTAAAAGAGAATTAGTGTTTCTATATGCTTTAAGACATAATTAGTTCAGACCTTGTTAATTTGAAATTTATTTTCATTTCCACTAGTGCTGGACTGAAGCTTGCCTCTTTTCAAAACTATTGACTGAACAATTCTTTACATAAGGAAGATGAACAAATAATGTGTTGCTGTTTGGTTAAATTTTCACATCATACACATGCCCATATAATGAGTGTCCAGATCAAGGAACAAAACCTCAGCAGCTTTTGGACCCTCCCTTGTGCCCATTCTAGTTATTGCCAGCACCCTAAGGCTGATAACCATCCTGATTCAATACTATCCGTTGGGTTATCCTGTTTTTGAACTCTGCCTAAGAAGAATGCTATAATATGACTTCTTTTCTGTCTGGATTCTTCTGCCAAGGATTCCGTTTGTGAGACTGACCCACATTGTTGAGAGTGGCTGCAGATTTTTCATTCTTACTGATGAACAGTATTTCATTGCTTGACTGTATCACAATCATTCTCTAGTCTCCTATTGATGGACGTTTAAGTAGTTTCTGGTTTGAGACTGTTATAAATAACGCTACCATTAACATTTTGTGTATCTTTTGATAAATGTGTGTACACATTTCGGTTAGGATAGAAACTGATGAGCCAAAACATAAATACATATTCAGCTTTAATAGATAATGTCAAATACTTTTCTGGAGTGTTTTTCTAGGGTGATTGCATCATTTCCCATGCTTACCGAGTGTATGTGACTCTTGGTTTCTTCACATATTTACTCATGGGTAGCATTGCCTTTTTTTTTTTTCATTTTATTCATTCTAGTGGGAGAAACTTATCTTCATTTTTTTAAAAAAAATTATTTTTTGAGAGAGAGAGAGAGAGAGTTACTGCAAGCAGAGGGCGGAGAAGAGGGAGAGAGAGAATCTCAAGCCAACTCCACGGCAATCTTCGAGCCCAATGTGGGGTTCGAGCTCAGGACCTTGAAATCGTGACCTGAGCCAAAATCAAGAGTTGGCTGCTTAACTGATTGAGCCACCCAGGCACCTGCCTTCTTTTTTTGTGAAATATTTTTCTAGGCAAATTACTATGGGAAGTAATAATTAATCATAGCATGGTTAACACATTTTCTTATACAGTTATGAGTGTTTCACCATTTGAAAATAACACATTTTCAGTGCCAAATGTTGCAATTAACAAATACTGGTTGTATGTAATACAATCTGCATTCCTTTCTCCTTTTTTATTTAAAGTGCTCAGTGTTCAGATGCCGACCTCGTGTTCTACTTTTAAAGTATAGTGAACTAAAAATTTGCATACAAATATCTTTTATCCTTTATTTTTCTTTTCCTTAATAGTGTCTTTTATTATTTTTTTATTATTATTCTTTGCCCCAGGGGTACAGGTCTGTGAATCATCAGGCTTACACCTTTCACAGCATTCACCATAGCACAGACCCTCCCCAATGTCCATAACCCATTCACCCTATCCCTACCCTCCCACCCCCCTGTAACCCTCAGTTTGTTTCATGAGATTAAGAGTCTCTTACATTCCTAATGCATTATCCTATTCAGGGGTCTTTGCCTTACATGCCATAAATCAATACTTAGTATCATTTTAAAAAGTAAGTAAATGTAGGGGCGCCTGGGTGGCTCAGTCAGTTAAGCATCTGCCTCAGCTCAGGTCATGATCCTGGAGTCCCAGGATTGAGCTTTGCCTCGGACTCCCTGCTCTGCCGGAAGTCTGCTTCTCCCTCTTCCTGTACTCCTCCCATGCTTGTTCTCACTCTCTCTCTAGCTCCGCCTCTCTCAAATAAGTAAAATGCTTAAAAAAATAAAAATTAAGTAAATTTAGAAGCAGGTGAAGATAAAGTTGAGATTCTTCTAACAAACATCATGTCTTACCATATAAATAAGATGACTTTAACTTCCAAGTTGCCTGGGGATAGTCCTCTTGGTTTATAGCTCTTGCCCGGGCAAAGTGCCCCTTTCATCTACAAGAGTGTCCTAGTTTGGATGACACACAAAATACCCTACTCATAACGAAAGCCAGCTTGGCCCCAACCATTCTGTTAAGTATAAGTGAAAAACTGATCCTGTCTTTCATTATCTTCCAGCCTGAATTAACTTTCTACTTCATGTTTATCTGGTTCAGCTTATATTTGATAGAATAGCCTGTTATAAATGAACATTATTTTGGAAATGAAAATATTTCCTGTTGACATAATAATATGTGAATTCATGGTTGATCTGATAAGATAAACTTGAGCTTTCATGTTTGTCCTTTTTACAACTTTGAGGTCTTAAGCAGTATTTCCCAAAGTTTCACAATGGATTCGTGATTGCCTTACCTTTTATACCTATTTTCAAATGTGAATTCATTTCAATAAATGTGATAACCTTTCTCTCAGTAATACTGTCACAAGTTTTTCATTTCGTTGCTTGATTTCCTTTTTTTGTTAAATTTTCTCTTAAAGTAATACAAATGTTTTGTAAAATGAGACTTTCTCACCTTTCAAATGTTCTTTTAAGAAAAGTAACAGTGTATATTTAATGCATCATGGTAACGCAAATTAGTATAAACCAGAAGCAAATAGGGTAAACGAGTGTATGGAAATACCAAAATTGTATCAAAATTCCTTTTGCAACCTTGAATCCATTTTAGGATCCTCTTTCATAAACTGAATCCTTAGTTGTGTGTGGGTTACATTATGATATTAGAGTTGGCTTCAAAAAGTTTCGACGATTTTATCATAATAAAAGAGGAGTATGGGGTTTAAAATACTGACCAGTGATAAAATGTATCTTAAAAGCAGAGTCAGGGCACCTGTGTGGCTCAGTTGGTTAGGCATCTGATCTTTGGTTTCCTCTCAGGTTATGATCTCAGGGTAGTGAGATCGAGCCCCTTGTCTGGTTCCATGGTCAGCACAGAGTCTGCTTGAGGTTCTTTTCCCTTCCCTCCCCCTCCCTCTCAGGTCCTGCCCCCTCTCATGCTCTCTCTCTATATATAAAATAAATAAATAAAATCTTGGGGGAAAAAAGCGAACTCAGAATTAACTCTCATAAGAAACATGGATTTGGTGTTTAAGGGGCTAGTTCGTTCTTACTTAGCATAATGAAAATGATGATACTTTATTATAGTATTTGAAAATTGTCCACTTACTCTGTGTCAGTAAGAAGTATCTCACCATTCTCCCTCTTGAGTTATCTCTGCCCGCTGGAACTTCCTAGATTCTGACTCCACCTGCTAATATTCAATATCCTATCCCACCTGTATTCACTCAGAGCCATGGTCTCATTTCTCTGCACTCCTAAGAGAGAGTGACCTGTCTGTGTGACCTCTTAGAGTGACCACTCTAAGCGAGAGTGACCCTAACCTAGGGACCAACAGTCTTGGGGGTTCTCAGTAATCAAGAACTAAGGACATGATCAGTGGACCACACAAGGGAAATTAAGGAGAGTGGTCATTAGCAGGAACACTGAAGTCATAAAATAAAAACGTATGCAGGCCTATGAGTGCTTTAATAACCGCTGGTAAGATTTCTTGAAACCATCTTCACTCAACATGTTATAAAGTGAGTATACTAGTTCATTGTCCTTTTCATAGTTTATTTCCTTTATGTGGCATGACATTTTGGTGAATGGTTGGGGCTCAGAAGTCAGCAAGAACTAATTTTTTAATCTTTGTAATTTTGCATAGGTTATACTGTCTCTCCCAGTCTCAGCATTTCCTTATGTAATACAGTGGTAATAACTATGCAAATTTATTGGAATGACTTACATAAAACACTTGTCACAGTACATGGCACCTAGTAAGGATCCCATAACTGATAGTTATAAATTAGTATTTTTAGTCTTGTGCTCATAGTAGAGACACTGCACCAGAAAAATCAACGTTGCTAAAAAAAAAAAGTCTACAAAATCTGGAAAATTCTCTAGAAATATTACTTATCATGTTTTACTCAGGCCTTCATAGGTGCAATAGAATTATTAATCACAAATAGTTAAACCCCATATTGGGGATACACTAAAGAAGAAGAAATGCATATACACTGCATACTGCATGTACACACACACACACACNAAATATTACTTATCATGTTTTACTCAGGCCTTCATAGGTGCAATAGAATTATTAATCACAAAGAGTTAAACCCCATATTGGGGATACACTAAAGAAGAAGAAATGCATATACACTGCACACTGCATGTACACACACACACACACACACACACACACACACACACTGTGATTGTGGTATTTCATGATAACTTTTCCTCTCTCAGAGATGTTAGAAATAGCAAGACTAGCTCAGATTCTCATTTTCTCTGCTCACCCACCTGGTAGCTCTTTTCACTACACTACGTCATAGGATTCTGGGTTCAAATTCTGAACTCACTGTTTCCTAGATTGTGATTTTGAGCAGATCTTCTACACTTTCATCTTCCTTTTGTATAAAAGAGTACACGACCACATGAAGTTGTGAGGGATAAACACAGCCATGCCTAATAAACTGTGAAGAGCCAGTAAAAGATAAGTAACTACTGGAACTTTAACGGTTACTTCCTCGAGAATCGGTTTACCACTAGCTGCAGACCATTCTTGGAGTCCTTGCAGTTCCTGAAGGTTCAGACTTGAAATAATTGTTCTTATTAATCATTTCCATAAATCTGTGGATGGCCAGAGTTTTAAGAGGCTTGCTCCCTTTCCAGTGCTGCCTGCAGCTTCTCATTAGGAGGAATGTCTTCTCTCTTCTGCATGTTCTTGCTCATTCTCTTTGTTCTTTGTACGCTCTGATCTGTGCCATGTCTCTCTCTGAACTATACTGCCAAAGTGGGAGGGATTTTTTTTCCCGCAGCGCCGGGGTTAAGTAGGAAGAGAGTTGCATCTAGGCCAGGTGTGATCTGGAAGTGATTCCTTGGCTGTACACGAAAATCCGGGATTGTGAGTTACTTCCTGTGGCCACGGTTCTCAACAGCTCCCTTAGCTTCAACCACTAAGGCATTTGCCCTCTGTTTCAATCTATTATAAGGACTTTATAAACGGAGCCCTTGTCTATCTCGAAGTAACAGAGGAGCTTCAATGACAGTACATAATAGATAGGCTTTGTGATCTCAAAAGTATATTTGGTATTTCCTGATTTGAAAGTATAATTGTTTATTTCTTCATTCAACAAATATTTATTGAGCACCTTCCATTTATAAACGGAGCCCTTGTCTATCTCGAAGTAACAGAGGAGCTTCAATGACAGTACATAATAGGCTTTGTGATCTCAAAAGTATATTTGGTATTTCCTGATTTGAAGGTATAATTGTTTATTTCTTCATTCAACAAATATTTATTGAGTACCTTCCACATGCCAGACATCATTTTATCATCATAAGTATGAGGGATTCAGTAGCGAACAGAGGAGGAGTTTAAATTTTGGATAGGGTGGCCAGGAGATAGTATTAGAAAAGGGGAGAGAGCAAGCAAATAGATATTTGGAGAACAGAATTCTTGCCGGGGGGGAAGCAAATGCGATGTCTTAGAGTGGACTGTAGCTATCTTTATGTGGTTTCACATGGGAGCAGGATGGAAGGTTTAGGAGAGGAGGTTGGAGAGATATCCAGGGACAGAGACAGATGGGGCAAATTCCCATAGGCCATTGTAAGAACTTTGGCTTTTATTTTGGGTTATTTACAAGCTCAAGTTCTCTCTGCAAGATGGAAAGAAAGGGCAATACATATGGTAAGACTGTTTAGATATGCAGATATCTAGCCACCTTTCTGTAACTGTTAAAGGGAATTGGAGGTGGCCCTATCAGTAGGTAAAATAGGTCTCTACCCACTTGCAGATACATGGGTCAGATTCCAGCCCTTCTGAGTATTTAACCAAAAGAATTACAATTAGGATCTCAAAGAGGTATTTGCACTACCATATTCATTGCAGCATTGTTTACAGTAACCAAAGTACAGAAACAACCTAAATGTTCACCAGTGGATGAGTGAAGGAAGAAGGTGTGGTGTATACATACAGTGGAATATTACTGAGCCTTAAAAATGGAAGAGAATCCTGCCACATACAACAACATGGATGAACCAGGAGGATATTATAAATGAAACCAGACACAGAAGGATAAATACCGCATATATCCAATTACTTATGATGGATCTAAAATAGACAAATACATAGAAACACAGAGTAGAATGGTGGTTGCCAGAGCCTGGGGGTAGGGAGAAATGGGAAGGTGCTGTTCAAAAGGTAGAATGTTTCAATTAACAAGAGATGAATAAGTTCTAGAGACCTGCTGTACCATGTTGTCCCTAGAGCTACACGTACTGTATTATGTGTTCAAAAATTGGTTAAGAGAGTAGATCTCACATGAAGTGTTACCACAGCACTCTTACAAATAAAATCCACCTCTTCAAAGTATGCTCCCAAAACTGAAAACAGTTTCCACAACGCCCAAAATTCCACCCTCTTTGATTATCCGTTAGCCTCAGAAAATGTTTCCATCTTCAAAAGTACTTTGCTAAAATCTAGATATGGCTGAGGAGAGTCGCACATTTAACAGTGAACCTCCCTGAGACAAAGGGTCTTTGCCATTGAGAAAGCAAGTTCCACGGTCACTGAGTTAAGGTCTGAAATTTGGTAAACACTTAACTATTGGGGTCACCCTGACATCTGATTACCTTTTGGACAACCCTGAAAGGAGTAAGCGTTTATCACTTATTATGGTGGTACAAGCAAGAGACAGAAAGTGGTCTTAACTCCCCATATTCCATTTTTCCCCCATGTAATGGTACCAGCTGAAGGTGAGGTGGATGCAGCACGGAAGCCCCAATAAAAGGCTTCTGTCTCTTTATGGACCACTGGGCTGGGGGACACAGACAGGGGAGCTTGGAGTGACTGTCCAAGTGGGAGAAGGCATCGTCCAGGATTCAGGATAAGGGGAAGTCTCTGCATGGCCACCTGAGAAGTATCTCACGAGACCCCTCATGAGACCTCAAATAGAGTCTCATGGACCAAGAATGCAGATACTCATCTGAGTACAGCAGCCCCAGAGACTGAAGTCCTTACCTGCAATTTTCTCCAAAAAACTTGAGTGCCTTCGCGAGGCAGTGAGCCTGGTGAGGGGGATGTGATTTCCCCCATTGATGCCCCCTTCGCAAAGCCTGGGATCACACAGGATTTTGGCCCAAAGCCACATTCTTCATTAACAGATACTGGTTGTTGAATGGACCTATGAGCTAGATGCTTAACGATGACCGTAATGTAAGAGAGGGGAGGCAAATAATAAAAGGGAGATGGGCTTTCACCATATGGACAAACCTCTTCATACTTTTTTGTAGAAATGCTACAAATGATCCTAAGAGAATTTTGTTAGAGATCCATTAGATGTTTTACGTAGATGAAAGAAAATAAGGTTAGCACAAAGTAGAAGTAAATTAAGTAGAAAACTCTCGATCTGTATTTTGATATTTTCTTCCCTATAGCTGGATCAAATGAAGATGAATCATTTAATCAGTGGTGCCCTAAGGGAAGAACTCCATCTGGAGTCCTGCATCTTTAGAGGCAAAATCTCTTTTTTAAAAAACAAGTGGAAGTAGATGCAATTTTATCCGTCATTACCAGTGAGATTTTAGCCATTATATTTATAATTTACGCTTACTTGGTAGGCCTGATTGCTAAATAGATGATGATTGCTTTACAATAAAAGAGAAACACTTTTCTTAGTTTCATCATCTTCCATATTCTCTTATTAGTAAACAGGAGATATTGACACAGATCAAATTTAAAAATGAAGATAAATAGAAAGGCATCTTGTTTAAACTACCCCAGACAGTGACACATTACATAATCATTATAGACCCCAAAGCATTTGTTTGAGATTCCAAATAATAATACATTAATGAATTTTTATTTTTTAATTTAAATTCAAGTTAAATAACATATAGTGTAGTGTTCGTTTCAGAGTAGAATTTAGTGATTCATCACTTAAATTTAATATCCAGCGCTCTTCCTAACAAGAGCCCTCCTCAATGCCCATCACCCATTTAGCCCATCCCCCCACCCACCTCCTTCCATCAACCCTCAGTTTGTTCTCTATGGTTAAGAGACACTTATGGTTTCCCTCCCTCTCTGTTTTTATCTGATTTTATTTTTCCTTCCCTTCCCCTGTGTTCATGTATTTTTAGATTTACATATTTTTAAATTTATTTTCTCAAATTCCACATAAAGTGGAATCATGGTATCTTTCTCTGAATGACTTATTTTGCTTAGCATAAAACCCTATAGTTCCATTCACATCCTTGGAAATGACAAGATTTCATTCTTTTTGATCACCAAGTAATGTCTCATTGTTTACATATATACCACAACTTCTTTATCCATTCATCAGCTGCAGTCAGTAGACATTGGGCTCTTTCCATAATTTGGCTATTGTTGATAGTGCTGCTCTAAACATTGGGGTGGCTGTGCCCCTTCAAATCAACGATTTTATATCCTTTGGGTAAATACCTAGTAGTTCAATTGCTGAGTTATAGGGTAGCTCTATTTTTAACTTTTTGAGGAACCTCCATACCATTTTACAGAGTGGCTGCACCGGTATACATTCCTACCAAATTATGAAGGTAGGAATGAAGGTGTTCCCCTTTCTCTGCATCCTCACTAATATCTTTTGTTTCCGGAGTTGTTAATTATTTTTTCTGAGTTGTTAATTTTAGCCATTCTGACAGGTGTGAGGTGGGCTTTCATTGTGGTTTTGATTTGTATTTCCCTGATGGTAAGTGATGTTGAGCCTCTTTTCATGTGTCTGTTAGCCATCTGGATGTCTTCTTTGGAAGAGTGTCTTTTCATGTCTTCTGCACATTTCTTTTTTTTTTT
>LNAC01001200.1:117889-153689 GCA_002007465.1 Ailurus styani | reverse complement strand
CTCTGCCTGCCTCTCTGCCTACTTGTAATCTCTCTCTCTGTGTCAAATAAATAAATAAATAAAATCTTAAAAAAAAAAAAACTAATGGTGTGCTGTATAGTGACTAACATAACATAATAAAAAAAGAAAAAAGAAAATGAACTACTGAGTACAGTCTGAGGCTATTTGAAAAATTCTGGAAAAGCAGTAAATATAAGAATTACGGAATCAGGTGGCTCTTCAGTGAGGTTAATAGAGGCCTTGAAGAAAGGCAATGAAAGGTTGAAGGTGATTTATCACCTCTTTAAGGCCCACTGTGAAACCAAAGGCCAAATTAGTAGCATATAAAAAGAATTTCACATCCTTAAGCTAAAGGGTGAAGTGGAGGATCATGCCCAGAAGTTAATTACCAAGGTCATAGAGTTCTCAAGAATTCTCAGACTTGAAAGTCTGCTATGCTAACATGAAGGCCCTTTGGGGAAGGAGTGATACACTGTACCTGGTGATAGGACTCCCTGCATCGACAGTCACAGTTTAGGACCTCCGATTCCCCTTAACCCTCTAGGTTTGCAGAAGTGGCTCTGTCTCCTTGTTACAAGGTGGCAGTATCTTCTTGTTTGAAAACAATGTCAGAGGCTACCACCTTTCAAGATCCCATTCAAGAATGTACCCCTACCTCCCCTTCTGATCATCATGGGAAACATTAGGGTTAACTCATAGCATAACCCTGCCCAGGGAAGGCAGGGTCTGCTGAGAGAAGGAAGGAATTCTAGTGTAAAAGAACTACAGGACCTTACCGTACACGCAACCCTAGGAAAGTGGGCTTCCTCCAGAGAGTGCTGGAACCAAGTGTGCAAAGCGTGAAGTTCAGTAAAGGAGAGTTTATTAATATGGAAGCCACTCCTCAGAAATACAAACCTGTGTATGTTTCCATTGCTGTAGTAGTATATTTGTAAAGAGATTTACCTTTGTTTGCTCAAGAACGTGTAGAAATTGAAAATCAAGATGAGAGGAGTGGTTTTTATAGGCAAAGGTAAATTTCTAAACCTATGTAAGGCACTTTATGCCTTTCAGGAAGTGGTAGCCAATCTGAAAAGGCCAATGCCATTCTTGACAACATGCCATGTAGTATGTAATCAAAGTTTGTATTTTGTTTCGTTTCTGGTTTTTCTTTTTGTGTTTCAATTCTTGTTTTTGTTCATTTTTTTTTCCATTTTAAATTAAACGTCTCTGTTATGTCACGTAAGGGAATTTGACTTCTTTTTTTTTTTCAATTTGAAAATGCTTTTTAGACCCTGGAAGTTGATTTAATTCTTATTTTAGAACAAAATCTGGAATAAAAGGTTCTGTCTTCTTTTTTTCTTCTCTTTTTCAACCACTAGAGATAAAACACAGCACTTGTCTCTTTTCCAATCAGAAGTCATTACATCAATCATCCATGAATGTTCTGGTTTTTTAAACCTAATTTTAGAAGAATTAATTCCAATGATTAAATGGGAAAATTGTCCTTTTTTTTCACTAAATAACACAAATCATGTTTGCTCCTTTTGTATCATTGTCTCTACTCAATGATTTATTGTTCTTCATCCTTTATCTTAAAATAATTACGTTTGTACCTTTATTGTCTTTTCTAACTACTTAGTAGATTTCAGTGTTTTTTATTTTCAAAGTTTACCATTACATTACATTCTTAGTTAAAAAAGAAAAAATGAGTTTAACGTAAAGCAATTAAATAATGCAATTATTTTTTGTGTGTATTTTTTCCAAGTCAATTTGCATGTTGTTATTTTTTATTATGTTAATATCTATATTTCCAATTTGACTAGTTTCTTAGATTGCAAACAAATATCAGTATAGTGATCTTTAAGAACTTGCTTGTGCATATGTTCAATTTTTTAAAATGAAGATTGTGTCTTATGTCACCATTCCCTTTAATGTCACTCCTCAAAGGGCTAGCATGCTTTGAGACCCAGTGATGGGAAGGCAGTGCTTTGAAAAGACAGAATACATGGTCTCAGCACTGTTTCTAAACGTGTGATGTATACATAGTTGATTAAATAAAGCAATGCTAATTTGCTGATATTGTGTAAGCATTGTCCTATACCAATAAGACTAATTTGAAAAGAAAATGGGGACTCTCACAGAAATTACTGGAGCCAGCTCTGCCTAGGCCCAGACATGTTGCATATCAAAGAAGCCCAAAACAAAACAAAACAAAGGGAAAAAAAACCACACAACTCATGGAAGGTTTTTAGATCATCTACCATTCTTGGGGGACTAGAAATAATAGTTTTCTTCTGTCCAAATGTGATATTAATAATCCTCATCTCGGGGCACCTGGGTGGCTCGGTCAGTTAAGTGTCAGCCTTCAGCTCAGATCATGATCCTGGGGTCCTGGGACAAGCCCCATGTTGGGCTCTCTGTTCAGTGTGGAGTCTGCTTCAACCTCTCCCTTTGCCTGCCACTCTGCCTGCTTGTTCTCTCTCTGTCAAATAAATAAATAAAATCTTAAAAAAAAAATCCTGATCTCTGATCATTTGAAAATTTTTTTCCACTGCAGTTTTTTTTTCTTTTCTTTCTATGTTTTTGGATCTCTCTTCCACCTTGGTACTTTTCTTGTTGAGATTTAATTCTGATCACATAGTTTTAAATATGATCAACCAGTGTTCATTGTGATTTTAATGAAATAGACTATACAATAAAGATCCATTGATAAAGTACAAATTTAATTTGCCACAAGTGCCTGTAGGATAACTTACAGTGTCTTTATGAGAGTTTAATATGGTAAAATGCAGCAGAGAAGGCACATAGTAGATAATTGATATTATAAAAATTTTAACGGTAAAGCTAAAATATAATAAGAGAAAATAAAAGTATGTAATTAAAGATACTTATCCTTCTCACCCCTAAGACTCCCAAAATATTGAGCCTTCCCAGAAGCACCATTGTTAAATTGATTTTGTTACTTTTTTTTTTTTTTTTTAAAGATTTATTTATTTATTTATTTCACAGAGGGAGAGAGATCACAAGGAGGCAGAGAGGCAGGCAGAGAGAGAGAGGGGGAAGCAGGCTCCCCGCTGAGCAGGGAGCCCGATGCGGGCCTCGATCCCAGGACCCTGAGATCATGACCTGAGCCGAAAGCAGAGGCTTTAACCTACTGAGCCACCCAGGCGCCCTTGATTTTGTTACTTTCCAGATATATTATGTGCACGTATAGTCATATATAAATTTCAGCATTTACTTTTCATTTTGGGGAGGGGTTAAGGGTTTTTGTTTCATTTTTGGTTTTGTTTTTTTTTTAAGGAAAGAGAAAGAGAGCAGGAGGGGCAGAGGGAGAGAAAGAATCTCAAGCAGGGCTTGTTCAAGCCCCCTCCCCCAAGGTGGGGCTCGATCCCATGACCCTGAGACCATCACCTGAGCCAAAATCAAGAGTTGGATGCTCAACTGAGTGAGCCACCCAGGTGCCCTTTTTATTCTTTTTGTTTTGTTCAGTAACTTTTTCAGTAGTGTCTGTTTTGTTTTATGCAGTGACTATTTTTGAATTTTGTAAATAATGTTTTTCCTTGCATTTCTGAGCTATGCCAGCACTGTCCTACCATGGTATCATTACGTCTTCTTTGAAGGCAGTTAACTATTATTCAAGTTTGTTTTCATTATATCAACCATGTTGTCTGTAATTGATTTTAAGGAGAAATAGTTTCTCAGTTTCTTCTGTTTGGTACTCTTTTTTTTTTTAATTTGTTGAGGTATTAATTGCATGCCTTTTTTTTAGATTTTATTTATTTATTTATTGAGAGACACAGAGAGAGAAAGAGCAAGAAGGAGGAGCAGAGAGAGAGGGACAAGCAGACTCTGCATTGAGCACAGAGCCCAATGCAGGGCTGATCTTACAACCCTGAGATCACAACCTGAGCTGAAAGAGTCAGACGCTTAACCAACTGAGCCATGGAGGTGTCCCTCACTTGCATTCCTTTGCTCATATCTTCTTATAATTTCTTTGCCTCTATCACATACAGTGTCACTTCTGATTACTGCTAATCTTGGAATAAGATATACCATTTCTGGGCCAGCTTGCTGCTTAACAATCATACTTTAATTTGAGCCAGGGCACTGAGCTGGAAAATCACGCCTGTAAAATTTGGGTCAGTTACGCAAACTCACACTTTACTTTTGGGTCTATCTCTGCTCATTGATAGCAGAAGATATTTTTGACTCCTTGCAGAAGCCTCCAAGTCCTTTGCTGGTTTCTTACTTGTCCTTGGTTGCCAAGGATTAGAAATTTTAGAATGATACTCACGTAGTGTGCTCTCCTTCACCCTGGCACTCTGGGAAAGAGCCTGAGGCAAAGATAACGAGTCCATGATGTTCTTCAATTTCTCTGCTTCCCTTGTCACTCCATGGTGTCACGTAGGCACACGGACTTTCTTGCAGCCTTTATGTGCCTGTTGACCTTCTTTTTCCAAAGAAGCTGTCACTGATTGGCCCCCACGCACACCTTTTAGGTCATGCCATCTAATTTGGGCATATTTTGTATCCTGTTTGAGGTCTGAAATGGTTTAAATACCTAAAATCTTCCCTCTGTTTGGCCAGTCTTTCATTATATTTGGCTGTGGTTCTTCCATAGTTTCCGTAAAAGTAAAAGCTTTTCTTCTACTTTCTTGTTTTGTTTTGTTTTTATTGCACTGATTTCAGAGCAGGAAGTAGAGGCAGTAAAGACTCTAAACAATAACTTTTAACCAGAAAATTTCATACTAAGTTTTGATTAAAGAAAGTTTCCATCAATTGCCATTATAAAGAAAACAATACATAATATTTCCTGCATTTTTATGTCTTCTTAAAAGTTCTTTAGAAATCGTGCTCGCTTCGGCAGCACATACACTAAAAAGTTCTTTAGAAATAAGTTTTTCCATATTTAGGAAAAAACTCTCATTTGGAAGATTTCTAAAAGAACAAAAATTAGTAAACATGCAATTTTTTTTAAATATAAACAGTTGCTATAATAATGGTTTGATTTTTTTTGCCTTCATTGAAACCAATGGTGGATACTTAAACTCAGCTCTTTTTTATGAAACCAGCATGAGGAACAAAAAATGAAGCATACCATTAGGGAAGACAAATGACAGAATGGGTTTTAGATAAGCTGCCTTTCCTCTCTAGTACATACAGACAAGTACAATAAGCTCTGACTTTCACTGCTCAGTTCGTTGAATTAGTTTTGGTTTAAGTGACTTTAATGAGTCAAATAAATCATAGGCTTAGGGAACTTTTCAGAAAAAGCAAAGGCTTTTTGTCCTCTTGGCATATCATCAGGAGGGTGATCTGATAATCAGAAATTCATTTGTTTGCTTGCTTTTTTTAAAAAAATGCTATCTGAGGGACTGAGAAGTTGTTTCTGAGAAGTTGCATTAGAGATATGTTGTGTGATTCCTTGCCTGGTCTGTTGATAAAAAGTTTTATGGGTGTTCCAGCTCAGCTGGATATGTCCCTGGTGCTTATTTATCCAGTCAGCAATTGACTCCATTCATTGAGTCAGAATACAGGTCGGCTTGGTGTTTTCTGTACCATCATAGAGGTTATCTTTGACCACATGTCGCTGGCCATTTTGACTGATTTTTTAAATGAGAGGAAGGAGATTTCACATCTTATATAAAATCTAATTAATTGATCTATTCAGTGGTTATTAAATATGTTTATGTTCTTAAATATTTTGTAGGAACCTACACTGGAATATTTATTTATTTATTTTAGTGTTCTCCTTGATGAAAATTCATCCACATTTCTTTGGCCTGTTATGTTATCTTCTAGTACATTAAGTAGCTGCCAATTGAATTTGATCCTACCTTCTGCTTAGAAACCCTATTCTTTCCCCTTCCCATACTTAAGTTCTTTCTAATATTACTTAATCCATTCTAAGCATTAATTCTATAATATTTTATCATATCTGAAATCCCAATGTAAAAATTGGTATGTGCAAAAATGCATATTGTACTCCATTCTGTATTGTGTGGCAGACATATTTCTTTTTGCAGGCATTTTTTTTTAACATAGGAAAATGTTAATCCCAAGAATATTACATTTAGAAAGGTCAAGGCAACCATGGGAATTTTCTTAAAGCTGTTCATTATAAACCTAAGTTACCCAGTATTTTCCTACCACTCAGATGACATAGAAGACATAGGGGACATGTATTAACAGTAGGCAGGTGTTTTGCTCACTTTTAAATGGTTAGGTTTTGAAGCCAGCATTACAGAATGCCTATAAAACTCAACAATTACAGATAATTTGACAACATCCTAAAATTGGAGTTCTGAATTACAATCTACCATTTAGATGCTAAAATACTAGCCTGTGTTAGTCACTTGAAAGCTCTGCCATTTTATTTGCTAGTCATAAAGTATTCTAATTAGACCAATACTATATCTGGTAAGTTGATAACAGTTTGCATGTGTGAGTGTGCATGCAGGTGCATATAAACCATTTTCCACACACATGCAATTATATACAGAGAAATGAAACGAATCTCAGTCAAATTCGATTTTCACCCCCAGGAAATGAAGCAACAGTTTGGCCATCCATTTACTCGATGATCACATTTCTGCTTTTGAACTTTATGTTTGAATAATTGGGTCCAACAACCATGTATTCTTGAAAACCAGTATCTAGATGTTTACCTAAAATGAATTGTGAAATGCCATTTGCCAGCCATCAGACTCAGAAGAAATAGGTTGTAAGTTTATAGTTACTTTTAAGGTCTGTTTTGAGTGTGTGAAATATTTTAATTTCTTTAAGAAAATACTAAGAAGTAATATAACAATATATTTTATTTGAATGTAGAACGCAGAGGGCAAAGATTCTTGTACGACTTACCTGTCTGTATCGATTTATTTATAGAAGGGGAATGATGGGCCACAAGAGACGTGTAGACGGTGATGTGCAGGTTTAGAGACACGTGAGATGTGGGAACTAGGCACCCCAATTTACTTATAACCTGTTTGTGGAGACACAGCACAGGGATGAAGGGATGGTGCTGAGCCTTCCCATAGTGGTCACAGACCGGAAACCAGCCCAACCTGCACGGTCCTATTTCCAAGTAACCTGGCAACATGCGGTTATTATTTGTGTGAGTACTTGTTGCTCGGATTGGGAAGGAAGGAAAAAGTAGCTCATAGAGAACTTTTACTATCTTTAAAAATCAACTAAAATAACTTGACAGTTCTAGACATATAAGATGACACGGTTTGCATTGGGAGCTTTGCAGGTACAAATGATGCTGTGTAATTAATGCAAGTAGTCTCTTAGCAAAATTTAAACATTGGAAATTGAATAAATAGGTCACACTGCCATGAACTTGGCAGAGGCAGGATATTATTTGGGAATAACGCTTTGACTCATTTATCTCTAAAAGCATACAGCAAAAGTACTCGATTGGTGAAGCACTAAACTCTCATCTTTTCTGAGTGCAAGTCAGTGGCTGTGAAACCAATAGGAGTGAACCCCCAACCTGTCTGAGGCTGTACCACACCAAAAATGCTTTTCTCTGAACCACATATTAAATACCCTAGACTCGTGATGAATATGTCATGATCAGCTCCTTGTTCAGGTCAGCAGAAACAGTGACTGATGCTCAGATGGCTTATTTACCCAGGGATATTCCTCCTGGTCTAAGCCTCATAACATCGGTATCACTAATTTCCACAGTGGAGCCCCTCGCTGGCGCCATGGGTTAACTGCCCAGCTTTTGGTTTCATCTCAGGTCATGATTTCAGGGTTGTGAGATCAAGCCCTGTGTCAGGGCTCCCGGCTCAGCATGGAGTCTGCTGGAGATTCTTTCTCCCTCTTCCTCTGCTCTTCCTGCTCGTGCTCTCTCTCTCTCTCTCAAATAAATACATGTTTAAAAAAATTAAAAGAAATCATTTTCCTAGCTAATAATTTCCTAAGGGAGAAAAACTGTTCCCTCTTATTTCATCTTTGACAAAAAAATGAGGTCAGAATGTGATATGATAAATGCCTTTGCTCTGTCTTCCTGGTAGATTTTAATAACAATAGTGTCAAATGTGTATAAAACGGTATGGGCTGCCAGATGAGCTTTGTTTCAATTTTCACTTCTTTTCAGCTCAGAGAAGAAACAAAATCAGCCCCTAAGAATCCATTTGTTGGCACGTCTGTGGGTTGTTAGACCTTAATGGTAGATCACCATGGAGTATTCAAACTCTCTAGCTGATCCTCTCCACCTTAAGAAGCACAGGGGTGAATGTAACATTACAGCAACAAAAGGAAACTGTCCCCCTGGGGTGACTTTGCTGGAAACAGATCTCAGTTCTTTAGCTTAACGTGTCCTTTCAAAATAAAACCTTTAGCTTTGACCTTAGAATCCGTGCTTTTTTTTTCTTTTTTTTTTTTAAGATTTTATTTATTTATTTGACACAGAGAGAGAGATTACAAGTAGGCAGAGAGGCAAGCAGAGAGAGAGGAGAGAGGAGGAAGCAGGCTCCCTGCTGAGCAGAGAGCCCGATGTGGGCCTCGATCCCAGGACCCTGGGATCATGACCTGAGCCGAAGGCAGCGGCTTTAACCCACTGAGCCACCCACGCGCCCTTTTTTTTTTCTTTGTGAGGGAAAATAATTCATCAATATATTAAGAATAGGTGAGATGACCAAGCAAGAGAACTAAGAAAATAGAATTAATTTTTTTAAATCACCATTTTTTAAAAATGTTTAAAAAATTTTTAATGCGTCTGTTTCTGAGGATCAATACAATAACAGCAGGTTTTCACAGATGTCAGAGTCTGATGTACTTGTTTCTGATGTGTAGTTTATGGCTTCTTTGTGTGTGTGTGTGAGGGTACTGATCATTCATTAGTTAGTTTAATTTATCCCTTGAACAGGTGATAAGTGTCCAGCAAGCAAGCAGGCACTGTGTTGAGAGTGTCTCTCAAGCATGAGACCCGAGATACAGCTAATCTTTGTCTGCGGTTGCATTTGACATTTAGAACACAAATTTAAGTAAATGCCAGTGTTTTACTCTGAAGATGTAGTAATTTCCTCTATTTGAAAGTGTTTGTCCTTTTCGGTTCTGTGCAGTTCAGTCAAGAAAACATTTATACAAACTTCTGGTGGCTGATTCCAGTAACCAAATTGTGTAAATCAAATATAGCCACCCAGTTCTACAAGAACAGGATGTGATTCATACCTTGCTCAATGTCTTAGTGTCTTGGTTTCTGTTTTTCGGCTTGATTTTTTTTTTCCTTTAACTAGTGTGGGATGCATTAGTTGTAACGTCAGCCACAGCAGCTTGCATTCATTATGTGGTTCCTCTGTCCGAAAGAACACCAGATACGAAAATATGCTTTCTTCGGCATGTCACTGAACAGGGTCCAACAGAGTCATATAAAAATTAAAATCATTTTTGTAAAGTCATTGCTGTATAGGTTTTGTCAAGGTGGTCTCACCATGAATGGTATTCCCCAAACTAGAAATCATCTACTTTCTACTGCTTAATTAAATTTTTAGATGTCAGTGGCTATATGGAATGTACAATTCCTTGGTATTTTTTTTTAATTTTTAAAATTAACATATAATGTATTATTTGCCCCAGGTACAGGTCTGTGAATCATCAAGCTTACACCTTTCACAGCATTCACCATAGCACATACCCTCCCCAATGTCCATAACCCAGCCACACTATCCCTACCCTCCCTCCCACCCCCCAGTAACCCTCAGTTTGTTTCGTGAGATTAAGAGTCTCTTATGATTTGTCTCCCTCCTGATCCCATCTTGTATCCTTTTTACCCTCCTTATCCCCCACAATCCCCTGCCTTGCCTCTCAAATTCCTCATATCAGAGAGATCATGTGATAATTGTCTTTCTCTGATTGACCTATTTTGCATAGCATAATACCTGCTAGTTTTTGCAAATGGCAAGAATTTGTGGGGTTTTTGGTGGCTGCATAGTATTCCATCATATATATACACCACATCTTCTTTATCCATTCATCCAGTCCTTTCTGGCCTGCCAGGTCTTTGTGGATAGGTCTGCTGCCAAACTAATATTTTTACCATTGTATGTTACAGACTTCTTGTCCTGAGATGCGTTCAGGATTTTCTATTTGTCACTGAGACTTATAAGTTTTACTATTAGATGATAGGGTGTGGACCTATTTTTATTGATTTTTAGGGGGAGTTCTCTGTGCCTCCTGGATTTTGATGCTTGTTCCCTTTGCCAAATTAGAGAAATTCTCTGCTATAATTTGCTCCAATATACCTTCAACCCTCTCTTCTTCTTCTGGGATCCCAATTATTCTAATACTGTTTCGTCTTATGATATCACTTATCTCTTGAATTCTCCCCTTGTGGTCCAGTAGTTTTTGTCTCTCTTTTGCTCAGCTTCTTTATTCTCCATCATTTGGTCTTCTATATCAGTAATTCTCTCTTCTGCCTCATTTATCCTGGTAGTAAGAGCCTCCATTTTTTATTGCACCTCATTAATAGCTTTTTTTATTTCAACTTCATTAGATTTTAGTTCTTTTATTCCTCCAGAAAGGGATTTTCTAGTATCTTCCATGCTTTTTTCGAGCCCAGCTAGCACCTTGATAATCATCATTCTGAACTCCAGTTGTGACGTATTACTAATATCCATATTATTAGGTCCCTAGCAGTCGGTACTGCCTCTTTTTCTTTGTTTTATGGTGAGATTTTATGCCTTATCATTTTATCCTGATAAGAATAGAAGAATGAGAGAACAAAATAGTAAAAGGGTACCAATGACTCCAGAAAAATCTACACTAACCAAACCAGAAGAGACCCAAAACTGAGGGGAGAAGAAAGGGGGAAAAAAGAAAAAAATATATATATGTACACATCTATATCTATATATATGTAGATATATATAAAGAGAGATAGATACATCTATATAACTATCTATATCTGTATCTATGTATCTATATATCTATATCTATCTACACATATAGATATAGATATAATACTGGTGAATAGAACAAAGCCACACACTTGATTCTGGGTGTATTTTGGTCTGTTATAAGAAACTACCTCCCAAAATTTTAAAGAAAGAAAAACTTATATATATATATATACAAAAATAAGGGTAAACATGATGAAGGGATGGAATATGACTGGAAAGATGAAAATTAGAAAAGAGTCTAAAAAAGGAATTGATAAGATGAGTTGGTTGAAAAAAGAAAAAAAAAGAAGAAAGAATGAGATCAGGCTGGAGACTAGAACAAAGCCATGTGCTGGATTTAGGGTATATTTTGAACTATTAGAAGAAATTGTATCTCAAAATTTTAAAGAAAAAAAACCTGTACGTATACAAAAAAGGTTAAATACAATGAAGGGATAAAATACGACTATAACAATGAAAATTAAAAAAGATTTTTAAAAAGGTATCGATAAGATAAAATAGTTAAAAACGTTAAAATAGGAAAGAAAAAATGAAAAAGATAGAATAAAAAATAAAATTTAAAAAGTTAACTTTGAAAGACTAAGGGATCATGGGAAAAAAGCAATGAGTTCTGTTTTGCTTTCCCCTAGTGCTGGAGTTCCGCAGTTCTCATTGATTGGTGAACTTGCTCTTGGCTGGATGTGCTTGATGATCTTCTGGGGGATGGGCCTGTTGCACTGTTTCTCAAGTGTCTTTGCTGGAGGCAGCATTGCACCACCCTTGCCGGGGGCCAGACTAAGTAATCTGCTCAGGTTAGCTCTCTGGGGCTTTTGTTCCCTGAATGCTTTCCTTACAGGTTTGGAGGATGGGAATGAAGATGGCGGCCTCCCAATCTCTGACCTAGAGGAGGCGAGAGCTCAGGGCCCTACTCCTCAGTGCGCCCTCAGAGAAAAGCAGTCAGTCCCTCCCGTCTCCCTGGTCTCTGGCCGCACTCTGAGCTCACCCGGCCTGTGACTGAGTGTTTCTATCTCTGGCGCTAGGCCTCGTCTGGAGTCTCCAAAGCTGGCAGATTCCCGTAGCACGCTCCCACACCACTCCCCCTGGTGGAGGAAGGTGAGTCTCCCAGACTTGCCACTTGAGCAGACCGTGCTCAAAGAGCCATGGCCCAACTGTGCCAGGGGTCCTGGTTTAAGGTAATCCCGAGCTGAGAGCCCCTCCTCGGCTCCATCTTAGCATCTGGCTTCTCCACTCGGGTACCTGGGAGCTCTGCTGCACTCAGGCAGCCCCAGTCTTTTTATGTCCCCACTGGTCCTGAGACTACACTGTCCCTGCAAGGGCTCCACCCCCTGCTTAGCCTCTGGAGCGACATCCCTCAGTGGAGCAGACTTCTAAAAGTTCCAATTTTGTGCTCTGTTGCTCTCTCACATGCCGGGAGCCAGCCCCTCCCCCAGTGATCTATCTTCCCATCCCTTTGAATTCACTTCTCTGCACGTCCTACCTTCCAGAAAGTGGTCGATTTTCTGTTCCCTGAATTGCTGCTCTTCCTCTCTTCGATCTCCTCTTGAGTTTGTCGGTGTTCAGAATGGTTTGATAACTATCTAGCTGAATTCCAGGGACCAGATAATATTTAGTTCTCTTACTCCTCTGCCATCTTGTTCCTCCCTAGCCAATTCCTTGGTATTTTATATGCTTTTCTCTTTAAAGGGGTAAAGTTCCCTTTAGCCATTTTGATAGCTAATGGTTTGATGCTTAAGTATGTGAGCTTTTCTTGTAAACTTGTGTATGGTATACTAAAAACCTTCTGATTCTTAACTCACATCCCAACACCATTCCTTCTCCCTACCTTTACTCCTACCCCAGCTTTTGAATAGGATTCTACTGCATTCCCATAAGTGTTCTCCTGGTAAACACTGGCATCACCTTCCTCAATGTACCCAAGTCATTTGCATAGCGCTTGATGGGATTTTTCAACAGAATCCTTTCAATGAAGCCATGTTACCACTTGAGTAAAGAAAGGAGAAGTTACAGCAAGGAGGAATGTAATCCCACTGCTATTTTCCTCAAATTAAAATCAGTCCCAGGACAGCTCTTTTAATAGACTGTATATCTCCAGTGCCACAGAATCTATAGCATAACACAAAGACTTTTTCCTAAATGGGGAGGGCAGATTGGGAATGAAAACTCTATCTTAAGGAGAACTTCACTCTTTGAGATGCTCTTTAAATGTTGTATCCTGAATGTATATAGTAAGAGACCCTGAGTGTGCGTGAGTTAGGATCGATTAAGGAAATGGATTTTCAGATTCTCAACTTCTGTGTATGGTCTTGCCAGGGCGAATTCTTGCTCTGAATGGAAATGTCTGTTCTCCTTTCCTGCCTCCCTTTTGGCGCTTATTTACACCTGTCCCCATCCTAAGTCTTCCCCTGCCACGTAGCTCAGAAATGCAGAAGTTCCCAGGTGGTACGGGGGAAACTCCATAGTCAAGGCATCGTAGATAGATTCCATCTATCTCATCAATAGATCTGTTTCTAGTAAAACTTTTTAAAATTTTTTCATGTTTCAAAAAATGTTATTTATGGGTCATCTGGGTGGCTCATTTAGTGAAGCCTCTGCAGTTGGCTCAGGTCATGATCCCAGGACTCTGGAATTGAGCCCCATGTTGGGTTCTCTGCTCAACAGGGAGCCTGATTCTCCCTCTCCCTCTGCCTGCTGCTCCCCCTGGTTGTGCTCTGTCTGTCTCTCTCTCTCTCTCTCTCTCTCTGTCAAATAAATAAAATCTTTAAAATAAAATAAAATAAAAATGTAATTTATAATGATTTGTAATGTTTCCCTGAACAGTTGGTTATTGCTAATAATTGTTAGACTAATTCCAGAGGAAATTTTAGACACTTACGACCTATGTTCATAGGAAATGTTAATACACATTTACATTTAATTACATATTTTTATTGCAAGGAAGTGTTGTAGAGTGTTCAGTAGAAACATTCAAGTATAAAAATACATTACGATAAAAACCTGTCAGGAAAAATGGAGTGAAGATATGATTTCAGTGAAGAAAAAGCAATCAAATTTTTTGAATATTAAAAAGGTTATGTTCGTATGTTTTGAACTGAATGATGAGGTAATTATATCATCATGGTTATTTTTATAACTCTTTTGGCTATATTTTAAGAAGGGATTTAACAGTTGTGTTTAAAATGGAAGTTATATCCCTTGAACTGTTGAAAATCATTTAAAAATTTAGATTCCAATGTCCAAAATGGAGAGGTGTCTCACTTCACATTTTCTTAGGAAATATAAGACTTAAAGAATTGGAAGATCCACAGGTCTCAAGGTCACAGTTAATCAGCCCTTACTTAGAAGCATCATACTTTGTGTATTTGCCTTTTTTTTCTAAAAGGGCTCCTCACCCGCAACAGTGTCCTTGCCTTCCATCCAAGGCTCTTACAACTCTTCTGGAGATAATATTTTTCCTTAGAGACAGATCTGTCACTGCAGAGCAGAGTTCATGGCAACATCCTTCCCCAGGAGCGTTGGAAATTCTTGTTCTACATGTTGGTTTCCTCCTACCAGGATCAATCTTAAACATCTGCTCTTTTGATGTCCCACAGTCATCTTGAACAGCACAGTGGAGGCATATGGATTTCTAGGCTGGTTGAGAAGGAACCTAATGGCACTTGTTGGGTACCAGAGGGTTTCATTGAAGAGAAATCGTGGCCTACACATGAGCCACTTTCTGAGGTTGGGGAAAGAACCCTGGTCACCCCTCTGAAATTCTAACCTTATTTGAGCTTCTCAATGCCTTTTTCCTGAAATTACTGTCAAGATGTTGCTCATCGTTGAGTAAGAATTAAATCTAAAGGGTATCCTTTCTTGTGTGCCTCATATGAATTCTCTACATTATTTGACAGGGATGACCATCCCTTCTTTGATGTTATAGCTCTCCTGACAGTTCTTTCTTGGATCACCCCCATGTCTTCCCACTTTTCCCTCTCAAACTCTTTCATGTGTAGTTCTTGGGCTGTCTGCCCCCAAACTCTGCTTTTCTTCCTCTGAACACTCTCTTTGATGACCTCATCCTGAGTCTAGTCTTTAGCTACCACTAGGATATTAACACAACTCCAATCCGTGTTTCCTCTAGTATCTTTCTGCTGAGTTTCATGCTAATCTTGCAATCTACTCTCAGTATGGCTCTTTGTTTTGATGTCCGTTATAGGTGCCTTAATATGAGTGAACTTGTTCCAGAAAGATATACAATGTACATCCAGTGATTTCCCATACACTCTAAAATAAAATATCAACCTGTAGGCACACATACCTCTTAGGCTGAATGGAAACTGTGGTCAACTCAAGTTATTCACTTCTCAACATTGGAGCGCTGCTTCTGCCTGATGGGGCACTTCACTCTCTAGTAGAACTGCCTTCAGTCTCTAAGACTGTCCCCACCAGGGATGCTCATCTTTCTCTTTCCTCACATAAATACTCACCCTTCTTTCAAGGGTGGCTCCAATTTTCACACATGCTGTCTTTCTTAATTGTTGTAATACCTATTCATCTTATCATTCTAGAACTCCATGACAATGTTTTGTATGTAAAAATTCATTTGCACAGAAAGTCATATATATTCTGAAATTCTGCATATATTTGCATATATATTTTCGTTTCACAGCTAACACCTAAGCTCTTAGAAGTATCTAAGTATCTGTGAGTATCTTTACTCGCTGACTTTTAATGCCTAAATAATGTTTTGAACATAATGGTGATTAAAAAGCACTTGTTACATGAGTAGTTTAAAAAGTCATTCATTTTCAAAGACAGGGTGTATTTAATGTTTTCAGAATGACAGTTGATAATTGGCAAAAAGCCAAGGAAATAGGAGATTTATTATAGTCAGAAAGTCCCAGAGCCAGTATTCTATTTTGCTGGAATAAGCAGTCACCTGAGGAGTAAGATTTGAAAGTGCGAAAAGTATCTTCTTGCACATATATACCCCCCCTTAAAGATTCTGCTTCTATGCTTAAGGTTCTCTCGATTCCTCAGAAAAGCCCAAGTAAAAATGCAAATATTATTTGGAAGAGTATTTTGATTTAAATTAGTTGATAAGATTAGTCAGGTGAGTTGTCCAGACTTAAAAAGCAAGCATCTTTGAGGAAGGCAGTGGCCAGAAAGTATTGAGGACACCAAGGGTGTTTGGTCAATGTGCTGAATACGTAAGAATGAAGTGTGCACTATGTAAAAGTTGTGGGCACAGAAAGTTCTTGAATGAACCATTATCGATGCTAGAGGGATGTGCTTTGTGTGAGGTAGCTTTTTTTTTTTTAATTCAATTAGCCAACATATAGTACATCATTAGTCGTTGATATAATGTTCAGTGATTGATCAGTTGTGTCTAACACCCAGTGCTCATTACATCACGTGCTGTCGTTAATGCCTATCACCCAGTTACCCCATCCCCGCCCCCCACCTCCCCTCCAGGAACCCTCAATTTCTTTCCCGGGGTCCAGAGTCTCTCATGGTTTGTCTTTCTCTTAGATTTCTTCCCATTTAGTTTTCCCTCCCTTCCCCTATGATCCTCCATGTTATGCCTTATGTTCCACATATGAGTGAAACCATATGATAATTGACTTTCTCTGCTTGACTTCTTTCACTCGGCATAATCTTCTCCAGTCCCATCCATGTTGATGCAAATGGTGGATATTCATCCTTTCTGATGGCTGAGGAATATTCCGTTGTCTATATGGACCACATCTTCTTTATCCATTCGTCTGTTGAAGGGCATCTCAGCTCTTTCCACAGTTTGGCTATAGTGCGAGGTAACTTTTGATGAGTGCATGTTGGGACGAGCTTTGCATTTACTGAAAGTATCACTAAAGGAAGAATCAGAGTCACTACCTTGAGAGAAATGCTCTATCAAGGGTGTTAAATGCCTTGTACGCTAGAGATAGCACCAAAGCTATATTTCCTTAGGTATTTTGACTTTGTTCAGTTATTGTTTATATAAGAAAGAAGAAGGCTGATCAAGGAAAGGAGCAAAAGAAACATAGAGGAAAAAAAGAATGTATGTATGTTGCCCATTAGTGTGGTTGGTACTGTGTAGGCACTTGCAATATTTATTTTATGTATTTTCATGGTAAGAGAGTTATGGGTATCATAACTTCTCCAAGAAGAAATGGAGATTCAGAAAAAGTAGGTGACTAGTCCAGTGTCTTGCTTATTGATAAGAGCTAAATATGGTATTTAACAAAACATATCTATAATTTCACTTTCCATGCTTTTTTTCAAAGATGCATTTATTTATTAGAGAGAGAGAAAGGTGGGGGACGAGCAGCGGGTGAGAGAGAACTCTTAAGCAGACTCCTCCACTGAGCACTGAGCCAGACTCAGGGCTCATTCGCTCCATCTCAGGACCCTGAGATCATGACCTGAGCCCAAATCAAGAGTTGGATTTCTTTCTTTTTTTTTTTTTTTAAATTTTATTTATTTATTTGACAGAGAGCGAGATCACAAGTAGGCAGAGAGGCAGGCAGAGGGAGAGGAGGAAGCAGGCTCCCTGCTGAGCAGAGAGCCTGATGCAGGGCTCAATCCCAGGACCCTGAGACCATGACCTGAGCCGAAGGCAGAGGCTTACCCACTAAGCCACCCAGGCGCTCCAAACATTGGATTTCTTAACCAACTGAGGCACCCAGGCACCCCTCTATGATTTTTAAATTTTCATTTTTACAAAATTTCAATTAGGAAGGAATGAAAGGCAAAGAGAGAAACATCATGAGAGGTTAGATTATCACCCTGTGACTAGACATTTTTATATGACGGGAACTTCCATAATATAGGAAGATAGTCAGATTTCCACGTTATTAGCAACATAAACCAAGTTTTGAATTTTTTATGTGTTTTAGTTTGTGTTCCAGCAGTAAACTCTGAGACAGGATTCATATGCAAAGAGGTTATTTGGGAAGTGATCCCAGTAACAAGAACAGAGGCATGGGGAAGTGATAGAGAAAAGGGAAAGAAGCCCCCAAAAGATTCATTATCAAACCAGCTGCTATTGCAGCTTAATCCCACACCAGTTATGACCCTGAGGGGAGAGATGGCATTGTGAGCCACCTCCTAACAATTCCTGATGAAGGGCTGCTTCTGTGGACCATTAATTTGCCCAGTATTTCCAGTCTTTTCCAGCCTATACAGGGTGGTCTGGACGTAGGCAGCCAGAGCCAGCCTTCAAGGAAAGAGCAGGGACTGAGGGTTGGAAGGTGATTGGCAGGTCCTGAAGTCCTCAGCTACAATAAGGCAAATAACTTGCTGAAAGAGTACTAGGTTGTGAATGGAGTCACCAGAAATGCCAGGCAACTGACAACCAAGAAGTCCTAAACTCCTTCATGGAATGCACTGGTGACCACCAGCATGTACCCCTCCCCCTCCCCCCAAAATAGTGAAAGCTGCACCTAGGGCACCCACAGTTAGCCCTGCACATACAGCACCCACATTAGCATGCCTGCTCTGGCTGCTTGTGGCATTTGATCTTGCCGTGATGTTCCTCTCTGCCAAAGCGTTTCCTTAGTCCATCATCTCTAGAAATCTCATTGGCCACATATAAGTCATTTGCCTGAACTCCTAGAAGAGTATCTGGAACTTGAGCTCCTGTGGTGGGAGCCACACTCTGCCCATCCCATCAAAGCGCCCAAGTTCATGACAGGTGATTCTGGAAGCCTTGTGAAGGAGTTAAGATCCTGATTCTCCAGCGAAGATTAACAAATTTCCATGATAAGCAGTTAATGTTTTTTAACTCAGCCATTTTAAATGACTCTTTGGACCAGTCTTCAGGAAGAAGCTGCACCCCAAAGAATTCCATCAGGAAGGGTGAAAGGGGCGTTTGGTGGGAAGTCTTAGCTTTAACCGAGGAGGTGCCCCAGTTCCTTCATGCTCAGTCTTAGCTCAGTCTTGGTTTTGTACTACTGTTGTTTTTCTGGGTCAAAATTCTTAGCTCCCCTGGCTCTTTCCTTTACTTCCCTTTTTTTTTTTATTTTGACATATAAGAAACTTCACTGTATAAGAAAGTCTTTCTCCAAATGCATCCCCAGGGCACCATTAAAAACCCAGAGCAGCAGGCTCTTCTGCCTCTGTTGGATCTGTGAGTCATTCCCTCAGTCGTTCTGTGCAGCGTGAGCCTGAACCTACCCATAACCCTGTGAAGGCAATTCATTTTGACAGTACTGTGCTCTGTGCCAAGAACTGTCTGAGGCAAAGAGAGAGGTAAGATCCGAAGATGAGACGGAAGTAGCCTCAAGGGAGTTTATCATCTCACTGAGGACCTGAGCTAGCCACGTGTAGACGTGACTGGAAGTAGATAATCTTACTCACTTACAGTAGTAGTGGGGAGAGGGATGAGACGACCTCCATTAGGGGTTGGGTCACAGGTAGTTTAAGACATTGGAACAGCTACTACTTGAGGTTTGGGGAGAATTTGGATTTAAGTGTTACCGAGGTGTTGAGACCACTGACTTCTCTTGAAACCAAATCAGGAAAATAGGGGGGTGGTGTCTGAGAAAGATTAAATGTCCTCGTTTGGTCAGAATATTTAGTGTGCATCGAGTAAGGAGACACAGAAGAGTAAGGTGCGACTAGTTACCACTGTGTGCAGATCAAGACCACTGGGGAAAGTCCCCTAGGAGCTCTGGAAATTGTGACCCTCGCTGAGACCTAAGCTGTGTGTTTCTTTTCACGTTCGGCAACGTGCCTGCTCTTCTGTCCATCAGCAGGCATGTAGCTAATTAATTTAGCTTTGAATAGGAAATTCACTATTAGAAATCACACTCTTTTCAGACCATTATCACGTTCAAAGATAAAAAGGGTTTGCATGCGCTAAATGTTGAAATAGACGTTATTTTACTCAAACTGATCTCTCTATGCTCTAGTCTCACATCCTTCAGAATATCTGTTTTATAGTGACAAGTACCTTGCCGATAATGAGACAGATAGAACAGTTCTGAAAAACATGAAAGTACAAAGCTTCAAAAGAGTGTCTCTCATACTCTCTCAATTTCTGCCACAACTTAGTAGTTAAAATAATGCCATTATACCAGTTTCCACTAAGTATGACAAACTGTTCTAATTAAACCATTTAAAACAACAATTTTATTCCTAACATATGTGCAACCAAATGTGTTTTTAAATTAATTTTCCATTGCTCTTTTGTGCAAATTAGAGCTTTCATCATTGCAAATGTGATTCTGTAAAATGAAAATACTAGAAACCAGAATTTGTGACAAGAAAATTAATTTCTTGCTTATTGAAATTTGTACCAACAATATGTTATATAACAAAACCAAAAAACCAACAAAATACAAAAATTCGCTTCCATTATGGGAGTACTAATTTTTAAACAGTAGAAATCTAATGCACAATACTTTTAGAGCAGAAGTATATAAAAATTCCATTAACTATCTTATTAGCACATCTGTGTTTTAGAAAATATTAGATTAATTTGAGAATATTTTTCCTTCAGATGAACTTGAAAGATGTTTTTCATTCTCCGTTTACCTTATTAGACCATTTGAACATTGATGGGCGAGCTTGGCTTAGATGTTTTGGTGCTCTACAGTTATTTATATGAATTTTTAAATGATTCTATATATCCTGTTTTTAACTTACATTATCTCCATAGGACATAAAGCTCTAACATCTCAATAAATCGGGTGCGAGTATATTGTAAAAACTATGAATTTTACAATAGCGTAAAGAATAAAATGTGAAGAATTTGAGTTACATCATTTTGTAATTGGTAGTAATATTAAAAAAAAGCCAGAGGTAAAATTTCATCTAATTTCATAGTTCCTTTTACCTGGAACTCCTCTGCCATCAGCCTTTTCCAATACACCAGTCAGCATCTTTCATCTGGACTATATCATCGGCCCCCTGAATAACTTCCTAACAATCACTATGTCCTCTTCTCAGTCCATTCTCCACAAAGCAGTCGGAGCTGTCTTTTAAAACTGAGAATCTAATAATGTCATTTCACTTGCTTAAAACTTGTCAATGGCTGTTTATTGCTTTTGGAGTAAAATGGAAAAATATTAACATGGCCTAGGAGGACTTGGATAATTTAGGTCTTGTCAAGATCTGAAGCCTCTCTCCAAACCTCTCTCAAAATGACTGTCTTTGTGGAGTCTCCCACATTCCCCAGTTTCTCAAATATGCTATTCCTCTTTCTAGAACGCTTCCCTCTCCTCCATTTCCTAGTTAGTAAAAATATCCATCGAATTAGGGAACAGACCACACCACATTTCAGTTCAGGTCTTTTCCTTTGTTATAGGCTCACCTAGAGCCATGTCTCTTCTGTTTAATAATGCTGGTTTTAATTAGTTACTAGTAAGAATTTGTGTGACTATTTGAATAAAGTCTTTCTCCCTAGCTAAACTAGGAGGTCCTGACAGAAGGGGTTATATACGATTTTGATCACATTTTCATCCTTATTGTCTAGCAGAATAACTGGCATTCACTATTAGGTTTAATGAGTTTTAAAACATAGTAAAACCAAAACAAACAAACTAGAAAACCAAATCCAACAATGCATAAAATGGATTTCATACTATGACCAAGTGGGATTTATTGCAGGAATGCAAAGTTGGTTTAACAGTTAAAAACCAACATAATACATCATATTAATAGAATTAAGCAAAACAACAAATGATTATCTCAAAATGTTCAGAATAGAGAACCTGATAAGATCTAATACTCTTTCATGAAGAAATGCTCAACAAACTAGGAATAGAAGGTAACTTCTTCAATTCAATAAAGCATATCTAAGGAAAAAAAAAAACCGCAGCCACAAAATGGTAAAAAAAAAAAAAAACAAGCTGAAAGATTCTCACTTAATATCAGGAACAAGCCAAGAATCCCTACTCCTAACAGTTCTGTTTAAAATTGTGTAAGAGTTTCTAGGCAGATTAATTAGGTAAGAAAAACAAATGAAAAACATCCTGATTGAAATGGAAGATGTAAAATTAGTTCCCTTTGCATAGGGCATAAACTTAAAATTGTAAATAATCCATTTTATAATAGAAATTATAAATAATCCATTAAAAAGCATTAGAACTAATACATGAGTTTAATAGTATTTCAGGATAAAAGATGAATGTATGAAAAATAAGTATGTCTAAATACTAGTAATGAAAAAAGAATAAGTTAAGGAAACTACTCATTCATAATAGCATCAAAAAGAACAAAATAGTAAAGTTAATGAAAGAAATTCAACACTTGTACATTGAAAACTACAAAACAGTGTTTAAAGAAATTAAAGAAGATCTAAGTAAATGGGAAGACATCCATATTCATGGATCAGAATTCTTAATATTGTTAAGTTGGTAGTATTTGCCAAACTGATCTAAAGATTCATTGCAATCCCTATCAAAATTATAACGTTTTTTTTTCTCTTGCACTAGTGGATAGTCTAGAGATAAAATTTTTATAAAAATGCTAATGGTCCCGAAGGACCAAAAGAATTTTGAAAAAGAACAAAGTTGGAATACTCAGTTTCCTATTTGAAAATTTACTACAAATCTTCAGTGATCAAGAGAGTATCATGCTCACTTGAGGGTAGATACATTGAATAGTAGAATAGAATTGAAAGTCCAGAAAGATGATCAATTGACAAGAGTACCAGACAATTAAATGGAGAACATTTTTTTAAATAAATGGTACAAAAAAACCAGAATATCCTTATGCAAATAAATGAGGTTGGACTTCTACCTCATGCCATACACAAAAATTAAATTGGATCACAAAAATATAAGAGTTTAACCTATAAACACCTTTGAGGAAATATAGGGGTAAACTCTACTCTGGGTGAGTCAATGGTTTCTTAGATGTGATAGTAAACGTAACAGCAAAAAAGAAAACGAGAGAGAGAGAGAGAAAGAATAGATCACATGAGGGTGCCTGGGTGGCTCAGTGGGTTAAAGCCTCTGCCTTTGGCTCAGGTCATGATCTCAGGGTCCTGGGATTGGGGCCCGCATCGGGCTCCCTGCTCAGCGGGGAGCCTGCTTCCTCCTCTCTCTCTGCCTGCCTCTCTGCCTACTTGTAATCTCTCTCTGTCAAATAAATAAATAAAATCTTAAAAAAAAAAAGAATAGATCACATGAGTTAAAGCAAAATTAAAAAAAATGTTTTATGATTCAAATGATACAAGCAGGAGAGTAAATAGAAAACTCATGGAATGGAAGAGAATATTTCTAAATCATATCTCTGATAGAAGACTTGCATCTAGACTATATAAAAAATTCTTACAACTCAATAATAAAATACAAAAAATTAGAGATGCAAAAGAGATTGAAAAAACATTTTTCATATGAGATATGTGAATGCTCAAAAAGGATATGAAAAGTTGCTTAACATCATTAGTCACTAGTGAAATCCACATCAAAACCACAATAAGATACCATTTCACTCCCACATTCATGGGTATAATCAAAAAGAGACAATAACAAGTATTGTTGATGATGTGGAGAATTTGGAATTCTCAAACATTGATGGTGTAATATAGAACTATGCAACCACTTTGGAAAACAATATAGCAGTTCTTCAAAAATGTGAGCAGAAAGTAAGCAGATGACCAAATAATTTTACCCAAAAGAGTAAAAACATTTATCCATGCAGAAACTTGTACATGAATATTCGTAACAGCATTATTCATAATCGCCCAAAGTGGGGACAACCCAAATGTCTATTAACCTAAGAATAGATAAATGTTACATATTCATACAAAGGAATATTATTTGTCAATAAGAATAAATTAAGTTCTGATATATAGTACAACTGGATGATCTTTGAAAACATTTTGCTAAGTGAAAAAAGCCAGTGACAAATAATCATATATTATGTGATTCCATTCAATATGAAGTGTCCAGAATAGGCAAATCTATAGAGTCAGAAATTAGGTTAGTGGATGGTAAGGGATGGGAATTTGGGGGGGAAGCAGGAGATTTGAAATGTCTTTTTCAGGGGACAGAAATGTTTTAAATTTAATTTGTGGTAATGATTGCACAATTCTGTGAATATATTGAAAAACATTTAATTCTATACTTTAAAAGGGTGAGTTTGGGAGTGTCTGGGTCAGTCTGTTAAGTGTCTGACTCTTGATTTTGCCTCAGGTCATGATTTTAAGGTTGTGAGATCAAGCCCTGCATTAGGCTCTGTTCTGGGAGTGGAGCCTGCTTCAGATTCTCTTCCTCCTGCTCTGCACTTCCCCCTTTAAATAAATGGGGGGTGAATTTTACAGCATGTGAATTATGTTCCCGTAAAGGTGGTTTAAAATAATTGAATGAATGAATGAACAAATTAGTACTAACACAGTGTTATACATTGAAGATATTTTAAAATAAATATAATAAAACCTCTGAATACCCTGTTGTATATTCAATGGATATAAAATGTAAACTCCCCCAATGTAGAAATATGCATCTCTTTATAAAACAGGTTTTCTGGAAGCCACTCCTAAACAATAATTTGAATATATACTCTGTATGTGAGTGTCACCCCTTAAAGGGCCTCTCTTTTTTTCACAACCTTGAAACAGGCCTTGGCTTTTCATGATGGCTCTCTGCAATTAAATCCACTACCAAGTCATTAGTGAGCTCTGTAGATTTTCCCAAGTTATGTATGTCATGTTTGAGGAAGGAGAGAAAATGGTTTAAACCAAACTCCAAATGGAAAATACCTTAATAAATATATCTCCTTTGACAGGTTAATCATCCCATAAATTCCTTCTCCGGCTGTCGCTTGCTTTTTTCAACTTTCCTTCCCCACGTTTGCATCTGTTTCTCCATGTCTCTTTCGTTATGCAGAATTTCTTGTTAATGTCATATATTTACTACTCATAGTCACATCCCTGGGCATACAGCTTCGAAGTAAGTTTATTAATGACCTTAGATCAAGAAAACTCCTGATATTTTATTGCCTGTATGCAAGAAACACTTTGTCTATATATAGATACTTATAATTAGATAAATGAATATTATGAAAGTATTTTGAAACTCTGACTTTATTATTATGAGTAATTAACATGAATATAATGCCTATACATTGCAATTTAACTGAACAACTATTTATTGACAGTGTGTCAGATATCATGGTAGATGCTAGATATAACCAAATATGAAGGTCATGGTCTTTGCATATAAGAAATTCACAATCCAGTTCTTTTACAGACATGTTGGAAATTAACATTCTTCCAACTCTGTAAGGAAACTAAGGCAAAATGAGAAAATTAGGCTCAAGATAATCATCTAGTGACTGGATTTGTACTCACAATTTCTAATAATAGATTTATTTTCTTTGACCAGTGAGTCACACTGACTATAAGACAGTTTGCATATAGTATGTTTTTTTAGGTTTAGTAGAATCCCATTCACAGATTCTGAAAACATTTACTCAGTGTACTTTGTATAGGTAATACAAACACCTGTATCTGCCAGGGTTCTTATTTACATAAAACAGAATCCACTATAACCAGTTCGAGCATGAAAGAATTGGTTACAGGGAGTTCTTTGTTGTGATAGTGAAAGGGGCCAGGCTCATTCTGGTGCCTAACAATGATTCTAGACCCAAATAGTCTCGGTTGGGCAAAGAAGGAAACAGAATCATAATTACTGACTCGGGGTATATACTAGCTCCCAAAGGATGAGTCCAAAACATTTTAAGATGTATCTCTTAGCAAAGACTATATTTGCCTTTATTATTCCTTTCTAGCAGTTTGTAATTCAGGTGGTTTCTAAGTGATGAGGTACATGGCAAAGCTAATAAATCCCATGGACACAAGCCCCATTGCCTTACATCTTTTGTAAGAATATGAATTCCTTGATCAGAAAGATTAGGCAGAATAATGTAGTGCTAAGGTATTTCATAGGAATATAGATACTGCTGCTTTTAGAAGTGTGATGAACACAAATGTCAAAATCATATACAAAATGTGTTTATTCCAATAAGAACAAATTTCCCCCCGTCAAGGATATACTTTATCTGCCATCAGGTGATTTGTTACTCAGTTATTTAGCCATATGGGAGGTTAGATATTGCTACCATTCAGCCAGGCAAAATTGGTGGGAAAAAACCATCTTTGGTGAAAGCCAGCCTGTATTTTTATATCTATATATCACATCTATTCTTTCTACCATAGGCACCTTGTTTGTTATCGTTAAGCAAATCCTGGGGTGGCTGGAGGAAGGCTGACTGATGGCCATGTAACAGTTTATTTCATAAGTTTAATCATTAAGTGCATATGCAGCAGCTGGATGAGTACTCACAAAGAACAGAATTCCTCCTAGACTGGTCTCACTCCAAGAGGAGAATTCTCCAAGTTTTTACCAATTCTCTGCTTTCTACTCTGCCTTCCAAGTCCCTGACCATCCTGAAACAACTATTTCAGCGATTCTCTTATTTTTAAATGCCAGCTCTACTTTAAAATGTATTTCCTACTAGGAAAAAATATCTTCTGCCTACAAGGAAGTTTTCTCTACTTTGTTATTCTCAGAGCCACACCGGGGTAGGCCTGGGACATCTCAGTAGTCCCCTTCAAACCAGAGCAGCTATACTCTAAGACCATTTCCAAGCTAAGTTTGTTTTTCTTTTCTCCTCATTCGACTAGAGAACTCCACGTGAGGCTAACGTTGTCTGGGGGAGGATGGGCAATAAAGCAGGAGGATACTGAGAATGTGAGCCATCTGCTTCAGAATTTGTTCATTCATGGCGATGCCACGTCAACTTCCGATGATATGGAATGATCCTGGTTATATCAGAATTTATGGCCTGCTGGATCAGAAAATACCCAGTTCACAATGGGCAGTTGAGGTCACATGGTTACCTGATAATCTCATGGCAGGGCAGTTAGTCTCAACTGTATAGCCCAAGAATACACTGTGAGCTAAAAAGGACTGCTGTGATTCCTCTAGTGCAATTTGCCTACCATCCCTCTCAGGTACACACACTTCAAACACCATTCAGTGTGCTTGACCAAAATGGCCAAATGACAAGGCTTCTTACACCACAGACTGTGCCTCTAATGAAAACGAAGAGCGCTTTGCTTCCTGCAGATAAATGCTGCAATTTATGATTTTCAGACACATAGAAATGGAGATAGCTTATCAACAACAGACCTTATTACAGAAAATAGTGAGGATGTACTTAAAAATGAGAAAAATTTATTCTGGAAGGAAGGACTGAGATGTAAAAATCAATAATGAATAAAGAAATTGGTACTTGTTGGGCGCCTGGGTGGCTCAGTGGGTTAAAGCCTCTGCCTTCGGCTCAGGTCATGATCTCAGGGTCCTGGGATCAAGCCCTGCATCGGGCTCTCTGCTGAGCAGGGAGCCTGCTTCCCTCTCTCTCTCCCTCTCTCTCTCTCTCTCTCTCTCTGCATGCCTCTCTGCCTACTTGTGATCTTTCTCTATCAAATAGATGAAGGAAGGAAGGAAGGAAAGGAAGGAAGGAAGGAAGGAAGGAAGGAAGGAAGGAAGGAAGAAAAAAAGAAAGAAAGAGAAAGAAAGGAAGGAAGGAAGGAAGGAAGAAATTGGTACATGTCTGGGAAAGTATATGTCTTCAATATTATTATCTAATTTAAGAAGTTAAAAATGCCAATAGTAACATTGTGGGCAACAGTATATAAACCAAAAAGAGAGGGTTGATAAGAATTGAAGTGACCTCAAGTATTACTTAGGTAGAATAGAAAAGATTCCAATTAATCTTTGAATTATATATGTGTGGTAAAAGTAGAATGGCAGCCACTAAAATAATGGAAGTGTATACAACTTCCAGAAGATACAGGGAGGAAATGGAATTAAAAAAAAAAAATCTTGAAGTAAGCAAAATAAAAACAAGTGATATAAGCAAAATAGGACAAAAACTCAAAACAAAAGAGAAAAATCAATTCATACTTATCTGTATTTGTAATACATATGAAGGAAATAGATTTGCAGGTAAAAACAAACAAAAATGGGGCACCTGGGTGGTTCAGTGGGTTAAAGCCTCTGCCTTTGGCTCAGGTCATGATCTCAGGGTCCTGGGATCGAGGCCCACATCGGGCTCTCTGCTCAGCAGGGAGCCTGCTTCCTCCTCTCTCTCTGCCTGCCTTTCTGCCTACTTGTGATCTCTCTCTCTCTGTCATATAAATAAATAAAATCTTTAATAAACAAACAAAAATGAAGATACTGATTAACCAAATTGATAAAATTTAGATGTATATTGTATATATAGGAAATATAATTAATTAAAAATAAAAAATGCAATATAATTTATAAAAATAATTGTTGTGGCCTAAGATGTCCCTTGTTTGTGTCCTACTCCTCAACAACAAAATTTCAACATCCATGGATAAAAGTATCTTTGAGATAAGTGTGGGATCTAGTACCATATATAAAGGGACCCAAGAGGAGTCTTGCTCATCTGTGCATCCGACACATGCAGGGAAAACTTGCTCCCAGCTGTGGACCCTGCAGTGGTCTGTGAAAGCAGCTCTAGCCCCTCTCAGCCAGGGGGCTTCAGAGAACACTAACTTAGGCACTCACTTATGGACAAAAAAACCTTTGTAGAAGTCTGGGTTTCCAATGGAGACATTCCAGCATGTTATTGGAATAAATAAATACATATGTGGATCCATTGGAGTGAATGAGTAAGAGAAACAATTTTGTGTTACCCATATCACTCTTACCGCAAGGCAGCACATCTTAGTGCCAAGAAAGATTTTCCTTGGCTCATGATTTATCCCATGGGGGAAAGGGAGAGTTTGTGAGTGAGCATCCGGCTTTCTGAACTACATGGGATGCTGCCAGAGTGGTTGATTTCTCTCTCACACATTCCAGAGTACTAAGCCATGAGCTAAATGTCTGGGAGACAGGAGGAGGCAGGAACAGTGGTAGCTAGAACTCCTGGAGAACATTGAAGAGACGTGGTTCCTAACCGTATTGTGGAGTCCATCACGAATCCCTCCCATGAGCTATTGTTAATGCCTCACTCATGATCCTTTCAACTGGTCAGTGGGCACCCCAGTGCTCTGCATGCCTCACCCCCATCCACACTGCACCCTGTGGCCAGCTCTCCATATGGCAGATGAGTAGTAAGCATACACAGAAATTTGGTCAAATCTGCAGGCCAGAAAGAGACCACAAATTTCAGCTTTGGCACCACATTTGAGGAAACAAAAGAGAAGCTGTCAGTACTTGGCTCTGTGCATTGCAGCATCCAAAGAAGGCATACAGGGCTAAGATTTCTTGTCATAAGAGGGAGCAAGAAGTATGCAGCAGGTATACCTAGAGAAGATCTGAGATAGCTTCAGAATATAAGTGCTGATGGAAGGTTCCCTCCTCCCCCTCTGGAAAGCAGTAAATATTGGAGGAGGTGACTGCTACTTCAAACAATGTGAAAAATCAATGTAACATGGCACCACCAAAGGATTTCAACAACTTTCTGGCAACTGAACCCCAAGACATAAGTAAGAGCTGTGATTTACCAAATAAAGGATTCAAAATAGCTCTTTTAAGGAAAGTTAGTGCTCTGTAAGAAAATACACAAAGACAATTCAATAAATTTGGGAAAAAATACCTGAGCAAAATGAAAAAAAAAATTTAACAAAGACAAATATAAAAAAGAACCAGATAGAAATTCTAGAGCTTAAAAATACAATTAATGAAAAGTACAATAGAGAGTCAATAATAGAATGGATCAAGCAGAAGAATCTGTGGATAAAGACGGGAACTTTGAAATAATCTCCTCAGATGATAACAAGGAGGAAAAGATGAAAAAGAATGAAGAAAGCATATATGATCTGTTGACTACCACCAAAAGGATCAATTTATGAATTGAGAAAGAGAAGATAGGGAGAAGGGAGCAAAAACCATATTTAAAGAAGTAATGGCTGAGAACTTCCCAAATCTGGGAAGACATATAGTTGTCCAACTTCATGGACCCATATGTCGCCAAAAAAATAAACTCAAAAAAATATTTTTCGATACAACATTCAAATAAGCCGGTCAACAATTAAAGACAAAAAGTATCTTACAAGAAAAAAGAGGTTAAAAAATTGTAAAGTACAGTGGAACCCACATAAAGCTATTAGTGAATTTCTCAAAAGAAATCTCATAGGCCAGGAGAAGGTAGAATAATATATTCAAAGTGCTGGAAAAAAAATCTGTCAACAACAAATATTCTGTCCAGAAAGATTAGCCTTCAGAAATGAAAAAGAAATAAGACTTTTCAGACAAGCAAAACCTGAGAGAGTTCAACACTATTAGACTGCCTTGCAAAAAGCACTGAATGGAGTCCTTCAAACTGAAATGAAAGGATGCTTATTAGTAACATGAAGATATATGAAAATATAAAACACACCTGGTAAAGGTAAATATATAATCAAATTCAGAATAGTCTAATACTGTAATATGGTGATGTGTTAGCTACTAAACTATAGTATAAGGTTAAAGTATAAGTGTATCAAAAATAATTAGAGGCACTATAATTAATGAGTACACAGTATAAAAAGTAAATTGTGATATTAAGAACATAAATAGGGAAAATAACACAGCTTTTGTATACTCTCAAAGTTATCATCAGTGTAAAATCGACTGTTATATCTAGAAGTTTTATGTAAGCTTTTTTTTTCAAAGATTTTATTTATTTATTTGACACAGAGAGAGAGATTACAAGTAGGCAGAGAGGCAGGCAGAGAGACAGGGAGAGGAGGAAGCAGGCTCCCCGCTGAGCAGAGAGCCCGATGCGGGCCTCGATCCCAGGACCCTGAGATCATGACCTGAGCCGAAAGCAGAAGCTTTAACCCACTGAGCCACCCAGGCGCCCAGCTTTTTTTTTTTTTTTTGACAAAGAGAAAGATCACAAGTAGGCAGAGAGGCAGGCAGAGAGAGAGGAGGAGGCAGGCTCCCTGCTAAGCAGAGAGCCCGATGGGGGCCTCGATCCCAGGACCCTGGAATCATGACCTGAGCCGAAGGCAGAGGCTTTAACCCACTGAGCCACCCAGGCGCCCTTATGTAAGCTTTTTGATACCCACAAAGCAAAACTTACAGTAGACCCACAAAACATAAGAGAAGGAAGTCAAAGAATACCACTACAGAAAATCATCAATTCACAAAAGAAACCAACAAGAGAGGAACAAAGGGAAAAGGGAATTACAAATGGCTAAAAACAATGAATAAGATGATTATTCTTATAATAAGAAGAATATTATTCTTATATTCTTATGTTCTATTAATAAGTCCTTACTTATCAAGAATTACTTTAAATGTAACTGGATTAAACTCTACAATCAAAAGAAATAGAATGGCTTGATGGATTTAAAAAAAAAAAAAGACCCAGATGTATGTTGCTTACAAGAGATTGACTTCAGCTTTAAGGACACACATAGCCTCAAAGTGAAGGGATGGAAGAAGATATTTTGTGTAAGGGGAAACCAAAAGTGATCAGGGGTACCCATACTTATATAAGACAAAGTGGACTGTTAGCCAAAAACAGTAACTAGAGACAAAGAATTTCATTATATAATGATAAAATGGCCAATTTATCATAATAATCACATATGTGTGTGTGTGTATTTGACATTGCAGCACTTAAATATATAAGGCAAATACACATCTGAAAGGAGATATAATAATAATCATAGAGTACAATAATTACTAATAGTCTTCATACCCCACTTCTAACAATGGATAGATCAACCAGACAGAAAATCAACAAGGAAACATTGGACTTGAAACATAATTTAGACCAAATGGACTTAATAGACATCAACAGAACATTCCATCTAACAGGAGCAGAATGTATATTCTTCTAAAGAACACACAGAACATTGTCAAGGACAGATCTATATGTCAGGTAACAAGCCAAGGCTCAGAAAATTTAGGAAGATAGAAATCATACCGAATCTTCTCTGGTCATAATGGTGTGAAGCTAGAAATCAGTAATAGGAGAAAAAGCTGGATTATTCACAAATATTTGGAAATTATACAATATACCCTTGAATAGCCAACAGGTCACAGAAGAAATTTTTTTAAATTTTGAAACAAAAATGGAACACAACATGCATACCAAAACATATAGGATGCTGTAAAAACAGTTTTAAGAGCAAAGTTTATAGTGATAAATGTATACATCAAGAAATAAAGATCTCTAGACAACATAAATTTACACCTTAAGGAACTGGAAAAAAAGAAAAACAAACTGAGGCCAAATTAACAGAAGGAAGAAGAACAGAAATAAATGAAATAGGCACCAGAAAAATGATAGAAATTATCAGTGAAACTAAGAGCTTGTTTTTTTGAAAAGATAAAGTTGGCAAACTTAGCTAGACCAAGACAGAAAAAAAATAAATAAAATCTGAAATAAAAGATATTAGAATTGACCACAGAAATACATAGCATCATAAAAAATTACTATGAACACTTACTAGTCAAAAAATTGGATAATCTAGAAAAATGAATACATTCCTAGGAACACACAATTTATCAAGACTGAATCATGAAGAAATAGAAGGTCTGAACAGACCAATAATGAGAAAGGAGACAATAACAGTTATAAAACATCCCAACATAGAAAAGCTCAGGGCCAGATAGTTTCACAGGTGAATTCTAAAAAATATTTAAAGAAAAATAATGTCATTCCTTCTCAAACGCTTTGAAAAAAGTTAAACGAGAGGGAACATATCTGAACTTATTTTACGAGGCAAGAAATTACCCTGATACCAAAATCAAATGAGGACACTCCAAGATAAGAAAACTAGAGATCAAAATCCCTGATAAATATAGAATAAAACGTTCTCAACAAATTGTTTGCAAACCAAATTTAGCAACTCATTAAAAGGATCATATGCCATGATTAAATGGGATTTATCCTTGGGATACAAACATATACAAACCAATAAATTTGTTATGCCAGACTAATAGAATGATGGACAAAAATCATACATTTACTCAATAAATGTAGACAAAGAATTTGACAAAATACAATATCCTTCCATGATAAAATGCTCATCAAAAGGGTTATATATAAGGAACATACCTCAATACAATAAAGGCCATAGACAACAAGCCTACAACTAACATTATACCCAGCAATGTAAGACTGAAAGCTTTTCCTCTAAGATCAGGAATAAAACAAAAGTGCCAACTATCACCACTCCTATTCAACATAGTATTGAAGTACTAGCCAGAGCAATCAGGCAAAAATAAATAAATAAATAAATAAGTAAATAAATAAATAAATAAATAAAAGGGATCTAAATTTGAAAGAAAGAAGTAAAAAGTTATTTGCAGATGACATGATATTATGCATAGAAAACTCTTAAGAGTCCACCAAAAAACTCTTAGAACCAATGAACAAATTCAGTAAAGTGCAAGATAGAAAAGCAACATACAGAAATCATTTGTATCTAAACACTATTAACAATGTCTGAAACAAAGGAAACAATCCCATTTACAATTGTACTAAAAACAATAAAATATTTATAATTAAACTTAACTAAGGAAGTGAAAGATTTATACACAAAAACTACAAGACTTTGATGGAAGAAATTTAAGTAGACACAAACAAATGAAAAGACATCCTGTGGACTGCAAGAATTAATATTGTATTAATATTTTTAAATACCCATACTACCCAAACTCTTGTATAAATTCAATATAATAACTAACAATTCCAATAGCATTTTCCAATAAAAGTGAAAAATCAATTTTAGAATTTATATGAAACCGCAAAAGAACCTGGATAGCCAAAGCAAAGCTAAAAAGAGTAACAAAAGCTGGGGGTATTATGCTTCCTGATTTCAAAACTAGATAATTGGACTACATCAAGGTAAAAAAGCTACTGAACAGAAAGGAAACAACAAAATTAAAAGGAAAACTCTAGCACTGGAAAAGGAATTTGTAAATCACACTGCTGATAAGAGGTAAATATCTAAAATATATAAAGAACTCCTGCAATTCAATAGCAAAACAAACACACAAACAAAAACAATCTGTTCAATTAAAACTGGGCAGAAGGGGCGCCTGGGTGGCTCAGTGGGTTAAAGCCTCTGCCTTTGGCTCAGGTCATGATCTCAGGGTCCTGGGATGGAGCCCTGCATCTGGCTCTCTGCTCAGCAGGGAGCCTGCTTCCTCTCTCTGCCTGCCTCTTGTAATCTCTCTCTGTCAAATAAATAAATAAAATCTGTAAAAAAAAATGGGCAGAGGAACTGAATAGATATTTTTCCAAAGAAAATATTTAAATGGCCAACAGATAGGCAGAAAGGTACTTGCTCAACATTATTAATCAACAGGGAAATGGAAATCAAAACCACAAAGTGATTTCACCTCACACCTGTTATAATGGTAATTATTAAAAATGCAAAAGATGAGGATGTGGAGAAAGGGGAATATCCTATCATAGGTACCTTGTTGGTGGGAATGTAAATTGGTATAGCTGTTAAGGGAAACAGCATGGAGTTTGCGCAAAAAATTACAAACTGCATTATGATCCAGCAATCGTACCTCTGGGTATATTTCCAAAAGAAATGATAAAAGTATCTTGAAGATATATTTGCACTCTGATGTTCATTTTTTTAAAGATTTTATTTATTTATTTGACACACAGAGAGATCATAAGTAGGCAGAGAGGCAGGCAGAGAGAGAGAGGAGAAAGCAGGCTCCCTGCTGAGCAGAGAGCCCGATGCCAGGCTCAATCCCAGGACCCTGAGATCATGACCTGAGCCGAAGGCAGAGGCTTTAACCCACTGAGCCACCCAGGCCCCCTTGATGTTCATTGAAGCATTATTCACAATAGCCAAAATATGGAAACAACCTCAGTGTCTGTTAAGAGATGAATGGATAAAGGGGTGTGTGTTTGTGTGTGTGTGTGTGTACGTAAACATAGTGGAATATTATTCAGCTGTGAGAAGGAAGGAAATCTTTCCAATTGCAACACCATACATGGATCTTGAGGGCATTATTCTAAGTGAAATAAGTCAGACAGGAAAAGACAAATACTGCATGATACCACTTATATATGGAATCTAAGAAAGTTGAGTTCATAGAAGTAGAGAGTAGAGTGGTGTTTACCAGGGACTGAAGGGTGGGGGAAATGAGGAAATGTCAGCCAGAGGGTACAGACTTCTAGTTACAATATGAACAAATTTCAGGGATCTAATGTGTATGTGAGTGATCATCATTAATTATACTGTATTACGTACTTGAAAGTTGCTAAGAGAGTAAGTTAAATGTTCTCATCGCCCCCCCCATGGTAATTATGTGATGTGTTGGAGGTGTAAGTTAATGCTATGGTAGTAATCATTTTGCAATATACGAGTGTAACAAAACATGCTGTATACCCTAAACTTACAGTGTTTTTTATCAACTGTATCTCAGTAAAGGCGGAGGGGGAAGCACATAGAGAAAAAAATAATAGAAAAGAGTACACTAGGCAAATACTGCCTAAAAAAAACACTGGAATAGCTGTTCTAAAACCAGACAAAATGTACTTTAGGCAAAAAGATAATAAAAATTTTCAGTACATTAAAATTATAATGATTAAATGCTTTAGTTTATCAAATAGATATACTAATTACAGACTTAATTTATCTGTTAACACAAACACACAACTCACCAGTAGAAATGAACAAATCCACCAGCAAAGGGGAAACTATGAAGCAGGTTTACAATTACATGAAAAAGTAGTTATGGGTCGTAGGGTAGCTCCATTTTCAACTTTTTGAGGAATCTCCATACTGTTTTCCAGAGTGGCTGCACCAGCTTGCATTCCCACCAAAGTGTAGGAGGGGTCCCCTTTCTCTGCAACCTCGCCAACATCTGTCGTTTCCTGACTTGTTGATTTTAGCCATTCTGACTGGTGTAAGGTGGTATCTCGCTGTGGTTTTGATTTGTATTTCTCTGATGCCGAGTGATGTTGAG
>LNAC01001200.1:63610-117882 GCA_002007465.1 Ailurus styani | reverse complement strand
GGGGGTCGTGGGGGGTAGGGAGGGAAAAGTAATGAAACAAGATGGGATGGGGAAGGAGACAAACCATAAGAGACTCCTAATCTCACAAAACAAACTGAGGGTTACTGGGGGGTGGGAGGGTAGGGATAGGGTGCATGGGCTATGGACATGGGGGAGGGTTTGTGCTTTGGTGAATGCTGTGAAAGATGTAAGCCTGATGATTCACAGACTGTACCCCTTGGGCAAAAAATAAAAATAAAATTTAAAAAAAGTAGTTATGGGGTGCCTGGGTGGCTCAGTGGGTTAAACCTCTGCCTTCGGCTCAGGTTGTGATCCCAGGATGCTGGGATCAAGGCCCCTGTTTTCCCCTCTCTCTCTGCCTGCCTTTCTGCCTACTTATGATCTCTCTCTCTCTTAAAAAAAAATAGTTATGAACAATATAAATTTGTATGTATGTTTATGCATAATCTATAAATAATATCAAATACATTGTTTCTGTGCATATACTGGATTTATATACATAAATTTCATATGTGTATGACTTCACCTAACAATTATTACACTTTCTTTTCCAGCCTACACATTACATTTTACCTACTTGAGTATGTTTTAGCCTGAAGACTACAGTTGTTAAAATTCAGTGCTATAGTCCATATTTGAGAACATTATAATTATATTTGAACTCAATAACAAAAACACTGATTAAAATATCAAACATTTAGAATTTTAAAAGTACACTTTAAATACCTATTTAAAAAAGAAAACAGTGTAAAACTAAAACTACTTTTAATTGAATGTTAAAGAAATTTCTCCATGTCACACTTGTAGGATGTAGCTAAAATAGTACTTAGAAGGAATTTTATTACCTTGAATATATTTATTTTATATAAGTAAATGGACTAAACATCTAATTGAGGAGTTTACAAATGCAAACAAAATAATAGGGATGCCTGGGTGGCTCAGTCGATTAAGCATCTGCCTTCAGCTCAGGTCATGATCCCAGGGTCCTGGGATTGAGTCCCACCTCAGGCTTCTGGCTTAGTGGGGAGCCTCTTTCGCCCTCTGCCTGCTGCTCTCCCTGCTTGTGCTCTCTCCCTTTCTCTGACAAATAAATAAATAAAATCTTTTAAAAAGAAAACAAAATAATGAAGTAACTCCAATGAAAAAAGAAGACCTAATTACATCAGGTTTGGAAACCGATGCGATTAAGACAAATACACATTCAACAAGCTTAGAACCAAGTGATCAGAAGTCATATTCAGAGAATGTATCCTTGTTTTTAAAGATTTTAGGTATTTATCTAAAAGAGAGTATAAGCAGGGGGAGCGAGAGAGGAAGAAGCAGGCTCCCCCCAAGCAGGGAGCCCAATGAGGGGCTCAATCCCGGAAACCTGGGATCATGATCTGCGGCAAAGGCAGACCCTTAACCGACTGAGCCATCCAAGCACCCTGAATAAGTATACATTTTATTTTTTTTTATTTTTTTTTAAAGATTTTATTTATTTATTTCACAGAGGGAGAGAGATCACGAGGAGGCAGAGAGGCAGGCAGAGAGAGAGAGGGGGAAGCAGGCTCCCCACTGAGCAGGGAGCCCGATGCGGGCCTCGATCCCAGGACCCTGAGATCATGACCTGAGCCGAAAGCAGAGGCATTAACCCACTGAGCCACCCAGGCGCCCAAGTATACATTTTAAAAGGCAGCAAAAGAACACTTTGAAAACATTATGGTACTAATTCTCTCTTTGTAATATAGGTTAACTCGATATTTCCCGGAATTTATCAAAACCTACTTAAGAAATATGAATGTGTTTGTTCTCACGGAAGAAATTAACTCATTATTTTAAAATCTTTTCACCCACAGGAAACCCCCCAAATCCTCTTGACGGTACGCATAAAAAGTTACCAAAGATACAAGGAATTATCGTCTTGATCCCCCTAGATTCCGCCACAAAAAGCAAAAGTAGGATGATTGTTTTTCAAAGGTATCTGCATCCTGGTGAGAGGAACTGTGAACATGTTACTTAACACAGCAAAGGGAGTCTGCAGATGAACTAAGAATTTTAAATACTCCGAATTATCCACAGGGAACCACTGTAATTCCCAGGGTCCTTAAAAGTGGGATAGGGAGGCAGAAGGAGGAGCATCACAGAGATATGGCAGGGAAAACAGGTTCCAAAAAGTTGCTACGTGACTGGCTTTGAAGTGGGAAGAAGGAGCTCTGAGCCAAAGGAAAGTGGCCACTAGCAGCTCAGAAAGCAAGGAAATGAACACTCTCTTAAAGGCCTGAAAATCCTACAATCCTGTTGGCATCTTTACAGTAGCCCAGTGAGACTCATGTCAGACTTCTAACCTCTAGAACTGTAAGGTGATAAATTTGCATTGTCTTAAGCCATTAAGTTTGTGGTAATTTGTTATAGCTGTAATAGAAAACCAATACATTCCTCAGTGAATTTATGAAGCTAATATATTCTTGATATAATTCCACATACATTCAGAAAGAAAAAGGAATTTTGTGTTAATCTTATTTTTGAAACAAAAGAAAGAGAAGTACCAGCAAACTGAATTCATCATTGTATAGAAAGTTATACATTTTATTTTATTTTTGAACGATTTTATTTGAGAGCCAGAGAGACTGAAAGAGCAGAGGGAGGGCCAGACGGGGAGGGAGAAGCAGATTCCAGCTGGGCTGGGAGTCCAATGTGGGGCTCAGTCCCGGGATGGGATCATGACCTGAGCCAAAGGTGGAAGACATTATCCAACTTAGCCACCAAGGTACTCCAAAAATAATACATTTTTAAAAAGATTTTTATTTATTTATTTGACAGAGAGAGACATCACAAGTAGGCAGATAAGCAGGCAGAGAGAGAGGGGGAAGCAGGCCCTCCACTGAGCAGAGAGCCTGATGCGGGGCTCGATCCCAGGACCCTGAGATCATGACCTGAGCCGAAGGCAGAGGCTTAACCCACTGAGCCACCTAGGTGCCCCAAAATAATACATTTTAAACTAGTATGGTTAAAACATACCACCGCATTTTAACATTAACCAATTGGAGGAAAAAAACCTAAGATCTGCATAATAGATTAAAAACCTTTCCATAAAAATTCACATATTTAAAATAAAAAGTGAAACCAGAAGTTGCAGGAAATTTTCTTAACCGAATATATGCTAGCTTCTGAAAAACTTCCGGAAATATTCTTACCGGGGAAATACTAGAGTAATTTCCTTTGACATTAGAAATAAGATAAGGATACTCTCCATCATCTCAAAAAATATTCTATTCATTCTAACTACTTTAGGGAGATAATAAGAAAAAATAAGTGATATAAGAAGAGGAAAAAAAGAAGCAAACAGTTACCTGTATTCTATTTACATATAACAGGACGTTTTTACATATTTGTAGAAAGGGATTTGCTAAGGACTTCATTAGTATTGCTAATATACTGTTTCTTAAGATAAGTGGTATGTGCATTGGTATATAATGTAGTATTATCCAGTCCTTTTGGATGTTCTTACAAATGTACTATGTAAAAACATCTTTTTAAACCACAAAAAGGTTTTTTTTTAATTTTTTTAATTTCACATATACAGTCTCTTGTTATATGTTATATATAATTTGGTATTTCACTCTCACTTTCTTCACATCCTTTATTAATTACACTGTTCAGATCTGGATTCAATAAACACAAGTTTTTAAGTGACTCCACAGATCAGAATGGCTATTGATTATTTCCCGAAATATAGATGCCGTAGGTTCTTCTGATACAATCTTAATCTTGAATATTATGGGTTGTTTAGAGAGCTACATCACTACTAATTCATATTCCATTTTCTTTTAACTACAGTATCTAATCCTAAACTATATAACTGAATGAACGTGTATTTCATTCATCCTTTAAGGTAGCCATTCAACAAATAGGAATTGAGTGGTATATCTTAAGAAATCTGTGTATGTAAGAGTATGTAAGAGTCTAATGGGAAGGAGTAACATGGAATTAATTAAAATACAGCATCATCTATTCTAAGTCAGGTTGGATTGGAAGGAAGTCAGGAGGACAAAACAAAATCTTTCTCAGACATGTCCCAGCGTGGGCATTTGTCACAGCTATGTTATATCACAGCATATTTATTCGAGCCATTTGAAATCCCGAGCTCAGTCTACAGGGCAAGGAAAAAACTGAAATGTGAGGAACCAAAAGGTTTGCTTGTGTTGTTGTTACCACATTAAAGAATTTATATCTTATCCTGAAGGTTTTGGATACCAGCTTCCTTGCAACTTAAGCGAGGAAGTGAGAACCCAAGTTTTACCCTCTAAAATACTACTTTGATCACCAAAGGAGAGTAGAAGACTGAAGAATTTGAATCGTACACTCAAAAACTGTAGGTGAAATCAGAGGTGGAATTTTCAACAGGCATCTGAATTACAGTCCCCAAGGTAAATCTAGTCTATTAGCCTCATAAAGTGCTGTAATATCTTCTCAAATTGCATGTTTGAGGCCTGCAGTCCAGGGTGTGGATGAATGGAAAGGAAGTTTGTAGGAAAGCTACAAGGGTCGTGTTTCTGTGATGCACTGTTAGATCAATAAAGAATGATATCGGCAAATAGTACAGGCTTTGTTTTCAGTGTTTACATGAGCTTTTCACCATGGAAAGTTTATTTCAACAACTGAACTGCCTGAGCTTAGAATTGCAGGCTCTCCATGCTTCCTCGGAGTCTATATCGCAAAATACTTGTAAGTGATTAAGAATGGTAATAGCGTAGGATAATTTCCAGTCTTTCAAGGTGTTGAATAGGCTTCTTTTCTAGCCCACCTTCTAATTACTCTCAGAAATAGTAAGTAGGCATTAACTATAAATACTAGCATTGTTGTCTTGGAAGACAACCTTCAAGGGAGAAATAGACAGTGTTAGGATAACACCCTTCCAGCTTCATGGCGGCCAATTTAAAGTCAGTCCTTTACAGGCCCCCCGAGGGGGCTACACTACTCTGAGTCCCGTGCTCAGCAGGAGTTATGCTGAAGTCATCTTGTGGTGGAGGTGATTTGCATCTCTGTTCTGTTCAAATGTTTCTAGTCAGAGTACATTTTTCCCTATTGTAAAATAGAGCCAAGAGCCATGATGAATCAATTATCTACATGTTTAAGAGAGCTTCAAAGAAAGTAAAAATCAGCAACTCGGGCAGTATGCAGAGGTATTCTGTGCCCTGTGTGCTCTCTGAGAAGCAAGATGGTCTTCTCAGGGGCCAGAGTGCCTGCTTGTCCACAGCGCTGAACTGCATGGGACAACTCTTGTTTCCTTCCATACCTAAAATCTGTGGTTTATTCTTTGTTCAGTCTCCTACTCAGAGGAGACAGTGGCTCTTTACAAATCTAGAGTATATTAAGTAGCACCAATCTTGCTCAAAACCTTTCAGAAACCTACTGTGGTGCCCTAGGGATAAACTCCAGAATCTGTAACCCAGCCCCAGGGCTCTGTGTGAACTGGGCAGTGACTTCTCTCCCTTCACGCTCTTCGTCAGACCGACTGCCCGGGTCTTCAAACACACACAGATACAAAGCCGTTTGATAGATCCTCAAACACACAAAATTCTCATCCGCTTCAGGAGGTTTCCACTTGTTCCTAAAACTAGAATCTCTCTCTTTACTCACTGTGCTGAGGTAATTCCTTCCAACCTTCAGATCTCAGCCCAACCGTGACTTCCTGACTTCGTTGAAAAAGCTCATCATCCCCAATCTAATGAGGAACCATTATATTTTCCAAGTAAAATTATAGCTTCTTTCATAGTTGATGGGAAGGAGTTATACTGACATATTGAGAGGAGATCCATTCCAAACTGAATATATTAAAAACCCTGCAAATTATGTTACAAAAATAGTCATCATATGTTTGTTTTTATTTAACGAGTGTGTATTCTACTTTTAAACAATATACACTGAAAATCCTTGAGAATCAAGATTATTTTGTTGTGTTCATCACTGTATACCCAGCACTTGCTCAAGGCCTGGTATTTTTATAATGTATACTTATTTATGATAAATAAAAGATAGTTACAGTAAATTAAAAAAATTGAAGACAGGTGTCATATATAATTCATTCATTGACAGCAATCCAGCACATGGCAAAGACTGGATTCATATTTTGGCCTTTATATTTCAAATAGAAGTAGACCAGTAGATGTTTTCTGAGGTTTTGCTAATTCTTAAAGTTCACCTATACCGTATTAAGATATAATGTTAAACAGCAGTTCTCGTAAATAAGTGACTTATTTTTATGTGTAATTCCATCACCATTCGTTGAAGAGGCTTTGCTTTTCTTATTGAACTCACTTTGTACATGCATAGGGCTCTCTGTGCACTTTCTCTCCCATTTCATTGATCTAGCTTTATATTATTACCCCATGATCTTGATTACTGTGGCTTTTGCATAATTTTTTAGATACTGTTGTATAACTCTTGCAAACTCATTCTCTTATTTCTAGCATGTTTTTTTATTTTAAGGTCTTTTATATTTTTCATACAGATTTCAGAACCAATTTGTAAATTTCTAAAAAAAACAGGTTGGAATTTTTATTGTGATTACATTAAATCTATACATTAATTTTAGATCTTAGCATATTATTGTCTTCCAATCCATGAAGATGATATATCTTTCCGTGTATTAGGTATTATTTAATTCACTTAGCAATGTTCTGTAGATTTCATTATGGGGATCTTGCAGATCTCATGTTAAATTACTTCGTGGGTATTTTTTTTTTGATGCTATTGTAAATGTGTTCTATATTTTACTTTGAATTTTTTCTTGCTTATACATAGAGAAACAATTGGTTTGGACTCTTGACCTTCTATACAGTAATGTGTTAAATTCACTTAGTTCTAGTAGATTTGGGTGATTTCTTGGAGTTTTCAATGCACGTAATTTTTGGTTATGAATAAAGACAGTTTCTTCCTTTCAGTCTTTACTTCTTTTATTTCTTTTTCTTGTCTCATTGTACTGGCTAGTAACTATGTTGATGACTATAAATTTTCATAGATACATGTTATTGGATTGAGGAAGTTCTCCTTACTGCCAACACACTGAATGTTTCTTTTATGTATTATAAATGGGAGTTGATTTTAAAGACTTGATATTTTTCTACATTGTTCTGTTAATGTGGCAAATAAATAATTAATTTTTAAGTATTAAACTAATCTTTCATTCCTCGAATAAACCCCATTTGGTTGTGATGTTATACATTTTATATATTACTGTGTTTAATTCACTATTTTCTTTTACAGTTCAGTGGTTTTTAATATATTCATTAGATTACACAACTGAGGCCCCTGGGTGCCTCAGTTGGTTGAACGTCCATCTCTTGATTTCAGCTCAGGTTACAATCTCAGGGTCTTTGGATCCAGCCCCATGTTGGGCTCCCCACCCAGCAGGAAGTCTTCTTGGGGATTCTCTCTCTTTCCCTCTCCCTTCCCCCTTCCCTGCTGGTAATTCACTAATATTTTGTTAGGGATTTTTTGCATTATTCTCTATGACGGTTTTTAGTCTGTGATTTTCTTAAAATATCTTTGCATAAAAGTTTGCATAATACTGATATTATTATTGATATTATTTTTCCTTAAAAGTTCATGTAATTCGTCAGTGAAACAAGCTAGTAATGAAAAATAAATGGTATATTTTAAAGTACAGAGGATAATAAGGGAATTTTTATAAAGAACTATTTTTCTAGTTTTTAATTTTTTCCTCTCATTTTCATGTTAATGTTTAATAATAGTTAAGAACAAAACTCAGAGAATAAAAGTAACGTTCTATAAAATTACCATCGTAGTATTTTGTTTTCTCTGGTAAGTGTACCTGGCTGGACAAAATAGAAAAACAGTTTCTACAAAAGAGATCACTCAAGTGTAGTATTAATATAGGAAGTCATTTATTCCAACTCCTTCCAATCAAGGACAAGATGTCAAGGTTCGAAAGAGTTTAGTGGTTAGAGGGAATGGGATGGTATAATCTATTTAAATGAAAGGAGAGTTTATTCACCCATTAAGGATGATGTAGATTTCACTATAATCTTCCTTGCAATGACAACTTTCTCCTAGCTAATGCTAACCTTTAAAAAGGGAGAGAGAGAAAATCAAATACCTCTATGTTTTATACCCTCTTTCCCTATTTTGAGCCCAGTTTTGTCATCAGAAAAGTCTATATTAGTTTATAATCAATAATAACTATTTTTTAATCATTTATCTTTGTCTACTTTTCTGTTGAGTTAGTTTAATACTGTAGAAGTTTAATTGAACCAATACCAGCCTAATTAGCATGTTTTTAAATTTTTATTTTATTTTTTAAGTTAGCCTGTGTTGCACATACACACTCACAACACAGACACGTGTTTGAAAAACACCAAATGCAGTAATAGTGTAAAATACAAAAATAATAACCATGATAGTAATAATCAAAGAGGGAAATGGAGGAAAAAATAGAGCCCTCAAGACTCATCGCATACGCCTGAGCAGTAGCTTGTCTTTGTCCTGTTCTTATACCAATATCCATTTCTTTTACTGCTCTTCAACTCTTTAGCCGGCACTTTTGGACACTTTGCCAAATAGAGTGGCATACACTTTTATTCTTCAGGTATCCGAGCAACTCAGAGTTCTGTCTGGTTACAGCATCCTGAAATATTTACAACCAAACCTATTTGCCTTGACATTCCAGAGCTATTAGTCCAGACACTGTGACCTTATTTTCTGCCTGCTCCCATGACATTAATGATCCAACATGCTCAGATGATAGTTTTAGTTTCCAGTTATTATCAGTCCTGGTTTTTAGTTGAAAACAAAGGAATCTAGTTGGGTTAGTTTCAATAGAAAGGTAAATATTAAGGAGTAAAGACAGCTTTTACACATACTGGCAGAGCTGAAGTAACAACTCTTATTTGAGACTTGAGGAATGGGCCTCTCCAGAGATGCTTCTGATTCTGCTACACTCAGACTGCTCTCATTTCAGCGAGCCATCACACAAGCTGCTGCTTCCAAGAGCATTCTGATTCTGCTACAATACAACCAGCATAACCTATATTCCGTTCTCACAAAACCAGATTCTGAGTTAAAGTCCTGTGTGTGTACATCCTATGGACAAAGCAGTGATAACATACTGAGCCTTAGCTGCAACGGAGTCTGGGGGGAAAAAAAAGGTTTTACTGTTCTGTCCCCTCCACATGAAAAGTGGTTTGGAATAGGGACTGAGTAAGTCATTCACAATATACAAGACACTTGGTGAAAACTACACCTTCTTTGAATAAGTAAGCCTTGAGTCTACCACAGCCCAGAAAACTTATACACATATACAACCTCTTGCAAGATAGCTCCCAAATTCATAGATTTTCATCTTTATGTGAAGCCACTGGTGAGATTTCCATAAGGCGTTCTCTTCCAGTACTTCCAAATATTGAATGCATGAAAATACCAGTGAATCTCAAACACATGTGCCTCTTAGCTTATTTATCTCCTCATTAGGTGTGCTTATTATGTCTATGCACAGTTGTGTGGAATATCGTATGCTACATAGGGAATTTGGTAAGCCCATAAAAGATGATGCTGTCAGAAGTAAATTCAGAATAAGAAAAGTTACTGTCATTTCAAGATGGAAGAGATCTAGTAGAATCTATTGGCCACCAACATTTGCCACTTATCTTGATGCATGTTACTGTAAAGGAATCTCAAGGCTAGTTGATTTTCTAAAAATGTGTACATTCAGCATCCAGATGGGGTCCCAGCAGTAATGATGGGACCGTTAATGATGGTAGAGCTGACCTTGTTGAAGGCAGTCTGCGTCATTGTGCCCATGCATAGTCTACTTCCCTAGCCCATGCAGCTTTTTGAGGATCATTGAACACTGATGAAGAAGAATAACCGATACTCACAAATGGGTCCTCTTACTCCTTTGATTTGTTAAGACTCTTTCCTTGAGGGGCTCTTTTGGAGAGCATCTAGAAAATATTCAAGTTCAGAAACTATCCTGAAAAGTTGATACACATACTCTTTCTCCAATCACATTGCCCTTAACCCTAGGCCACACCATTAGCTACTGGCTGGTCCGTCTCTTCTTCTAGATGAAGTAGATAATAAAAATGCACTACTCAGAGTGCTTCCATTACCCTTCCAGAACACAATTATAGAAGCTGTAATGCCATAAAATTCTGTTTCTGGAAAGAGTAGACTAATTTTTAGCAGCCCTCAGGATTTTGGATTTTATTCCATGACTTAGTCCAGAATTTTACATCTGATTCTGAATCTTTTATGTTATCTAATGCTGTAAAAAATTATGTTTCTCCAGAGCCATGAGAGTTGCTTTAAATTTTCTGTAGTAACGTTTGTCCAGTTCTTCAGAGTTTCTATCTCACTGAGGTTATGGCCAGTGGATAACAGGAAATAACCCAATTCACTTGTTCTGACCCCATGTTCCATGAGCTGATTGCCATCCTAAAATAAGAAAAGGACTCAATACATTCCAGTCTTTCTTGGCATGACATTCCATTCTAAATATTCCATGTGTCCTAGTTGGGGGTCTGGGGTAACAGAGTGATGGCTTTCAGTAGGGCGCATGTTGTGATAAGCACTAACTGTTATCTACAACTAATGCATCACTGAACTCTACCTCTGAATCTAATAATACACTATATGTTAATTAATTGATTTTAAATGTAAAAATTAAATGAATGAATGAATAAAAATTCCACATGTCCCTGAATATCTGTTGTGTACAATTCACTACCTGGTGTCATTATCTGTATAATTTAAGTTTCCTTTTCATTGACAGGTGACAGAAATCACCTCTGGACAACTTACCGACAATAACAAGACAGTTTATTTGGAAAAAGAGCTGGAGTAGAGAATAAGAATCATGGGACTAACTGGGTAAGTGAAGCCAACAGAGACATTAAATGAGGAATTTTGTGTTCATGTGAACAAGAATACATGTATCTTCTCCTTAGGGAGTTCTGTCAGAGTAATTCTATACCAGTGAATGTCTTGATGTTACATTGCCCAATTTTCAAATTCCATGGGTAATATCTCTAACTGGCTCATTTTTGACAATTTTTAAGGAAATAAGCTTCAGAGGATGGAAAAGAAGTCTCATGGCCGTTAAGAGTCAGTGGGTCTCCTGGGTACAGGTCTTTCCCTTTACAGAGGAAAGGGAATCATTGACGTGAGGATGCCATCAGAGTATCTTACAGTCTTTCCTCAGGCCCTTAAGGATAGGATCGAAAAGCACTAATGGGCACAAGTTATCTTCAACCTTTCTAAGACTCGTTCTTGTATAAGCAGAATGCATTTCCTCTCTACTTTTTTCGTAAAGTTAATGGTTATGTAAAATTGTCATTTTTGTCTAGTAAATTCATTGACACACTAGTGTCTCCTAAAGAGATTACCTATTGTATTCTTTATGAGCGTGTTTGTTCAGTAAGTTATAATTAAAACTTTTTCCCTTGAAAGGTTAGACTACCTATTTCAGCTAATTTAGAAGCTGTAAAATATTTCAACATGTGTAAAATCAATGAAGTGTATATTTTTATAGATTAGAATTCTTTTTCACTTGCCTGCAGCTTTTATTTGCATTTTGAAGATTTATCGAAATGTGCTGAGAGTGGAAAATAGCATTTAGGGTTCTGAGATAACTAGGTAAGTCATAGGGTTATAGGATGTATTTTGGGGAGAGTTTCAGGAAAGTAAATAAAAAGGAAAGGAAATTACTAGGGAGGAAGTGCTAATGGTGTTAAACAAATTCAAAAAAGAACCTAGTGGTGGGCACCTGCGTGGCTCAGTGGGTTAAAGCCTCTGCTTTAAGCTCAGGTCATGATCTCAGTGTCCTGGGATTGAGGCCGCATCAGGCTCCCTGCTCAGCTGGGAGCCTGCTTCCCCCTCTCTGTCTGCCTGCCTCTCTGCCTCCTTGTGATCTCTCTCCCTCTGTGAAATAAATAAATAAAATCTTTAAAAAAAAAAAAAAAGACCCTAGTGGCAAGACTGTGGCACCACATTCTTTTTAGCTTTTGTATTTGGCTCTGGAGAGTTTACATTGATCCCATGATCATTTGATCACCATCTGAATTGGATGTTGCCTTTGTGTAAAACGCTTGTTAGAATTGTGTAAATATGAAAAATACCAGAGAAATTGTTGCCGAAAGAGAAATGACTGTGTCATCCCTACAGGAAGATAGATTAATTAAATGATAGGTTCATCACATACTTGATTTTTCCTCCCACCTCCTGAAATAACCTCAGTGTTTTTATTCCTTTCTCCATTGTACTTTCACGTCCTTAGTTTGACTGTGGAATCCTTTTGCTTGGTCTTTGAGGCGTTTTGGGGAAAGAATCCAAATCTTTTCTCCTCTGTTCCAGATGTTTGCAATAATGTGTGACTGACATGAAGTCTTACAGTAAAAGGTTATTTTTCACAGGAAGTAGTTTGTAAGTCACAGTAACTCACAGTACAAAGAGATGAGGTTAAAAAACTTTGTTGTAAAGATCAAGAATTGGCTGCTAATCCACACAGAGCTATGCCCAACAGATGATTAGCACATCCAGATACCCAAGTCAGGAAAGAAAGCTTGAAAAGAATAACCTGAATGAAGGATTAGACCTTGAAGCCTATGTATGTACTAAGACAGGATTTAAAACAAGCTGAACATAAATATTATATTACCAAGTTATAGTAACGGACAGTAAATTATAAAACACAATATGATTCTTTAGACTATAGAGAAATTGTTCCTCTACTTCTTATTTCTATTTTATTTTTTATTTTTTAAAAGATTTATTTATTTATTTATTTATTTGCGAGAAAGCAGTTGAAGGGCAGAGGGAGAGGAGGAGAGAAATATCAAACAGACTTTGCACTAAACACAGAGCTCAACATGGGGCTCCATCTCATGACCCTGAGATCATGACCTGAGTCCAAATCAAGAGTCAGACACTTAACCGATTGAGCCACCCAGGCGCCCCTATTTCTATTTTAATTAAATTCATTTACCTCCAAACCAAAATGAATCACAGAGAAACAAAGATGACCCTTTTTGCTGCTAGTAGTCTTCACATCAAGACAGAGAATATTTGTTTGGTGGAGACATTAATTATATATTTGGATATATAATTATATATGTTATGCATATATATATTATATAAATACCCACACTGGGCACAATGAAAATAAGGCATTTTTAACATTCTGAATGAAAAGTGTTAATGACAAGGATGAGATTTATTGCTATAAATAAATGCATAGGAATTGTTGTATGTGGGTGACTAGTGTCTCCTTCTGTAAATTCCACCTCCCCCCCCAAGGATTTGTAATAGATAGATAGATAGATAATAGATATTTGTAATAGATGTCTATTTGTAATAGACAAACAACTTACAGAGACCCACAAATATGAAATCAAATTGATTACTCACACAGTAAACCACTAAAGGACTTCCCAAAGTGAAGTGTTGAAACTCCGCAAGGAGTAACCCAAGGACACAGCAAAGAGATTGTGGGGGCTTGGGGTGGGTCTGAGCAAGAGTACACATGCTTGGGTGGGGAGTCTGCGGGTGGGTTGGCCACTGACCTCACGGGATGAGTGGCCCACGGGGACTCATTATGCTTGCCTTCTGTGGCGCAACAGGAAACAAACATAGGTGGGCAACTAAAAGCTGTCAGATCAAACAAAAAATGGTGGACAGATTAATCAGCTCTGTAAGCATGGGTTTATTGCTAGGCTTTCTGTCCTTTTCCGTTGATCTGTGTGTCTGTTTTTGTGCCAGTACCGTCCTGTTTTGATGACTGCAGATTCATAGTGTATCTTGAAGTCTGGAATTGTAATACCTAGTTTTGTTCTTCTTTCTCAAGACTGCTTTGGCTCTCCGGGGTCTTCAGTGGTTCCATACAAATTTTAGTATCATTTGTTCTAGTTCTGTGAAGAATGCTGTTTGTTGTTGATAGGGATTGCACTGAATTTGCAGGTTGCTCTGTGGTGAGCATAGTATAGCGTATAAACTTGTCCAGTCATTATGCTATACAACAGAAACAAATGTAACATTATATATCAATCATACTTCAATTTTTTTTAAAAACGGAGTCCAGTTATTTTTTTAATAAGATTAAAAAAAATTTTTTTTAGAGAAAGAGAGCATGTGGAGGGAGGGGCAGAGGGAGAGGAAGCAGGAAAGAATCTCAGGAAGACTCCCCAGTGAGCACAGAACCCAATGTGGGGCTCGATCCCACGACCCTGAGATCATGACCTGAGCTGCTATCAAGAGTCTTCTGCTTAATGAACTGAGTCACCAAGGTGCCCTGGAATCCAGTTCTTTATTACAAGAATAAATGTAGAAGATATCATGCAATATATAATAAATTGTAGTCAAGAGAGGAAGAGATGGAGTAAGCAAAACAGGACTTTGAATTAGAGAGTGAGGTGAGTGTACAAGTCTGTCAGGGGAGAAAATTCTCTGTAAGGCTGAGAAGGACTTCGGTAAGGTCTGAGCACTGAGACTTTTGGGGTGGCTCTGGGAGTGATGAGACCAGGAGATGGGCTGTGCTAAATTAGGAAGTATTTGTGAAGAATTTCAAAATGCCTTAGAAAAGATCCATTCAACTGATGGTAATTGAGAATGATAAGAACAGGAAAGAGGAAGATCATAAGTGAAGGTTTCTTGGGGAAATGTCTGAAGAAGGTAGAATTATGATACACATTTTCGTTACTTGGCTTACTAGGTGTAGGATTCCATTAGATGTTTGGGTTGATAATATAATAATAATCACCCTTAGTAGAATAGTATATTTAAAATTGCTTAAGGAAAATTATGCTTTCCTAAAAAATAATTTTATCTACAAATATTTATAGTGTATACCCTGTATACATTGTGTTAGATAATTTAGTGGGTATAAGGATTGATATTTTCAAAAGCCTGATTATTTAACATGTAAAACATTTTTTTCTGGAAAAAGAGGCTTTCAGTGGGATAGATTGCATAATATAAAACCTGACTCTTTCTTATATGTTCTAGCCAGTCAGTGTTTTTCTCTAGGATAAGGTACAAAACGTTATGCTTTTTATCCCCCAAAACATTTTTTTAAAGATTAATTACTTATTTATTTATTTATTTTTGCACACGTGCGCGCGTGCGCGAGAGAGAGAGCAAGCACAAGAGTGAGGGGGAGGGACAGAGGGAGAAGCAGACTCTCCATTGAGCAGGTAGCCCAATGCAGGACTCAATTCCAGGACCCTAAATCATGACCTGAGTGGAAGGCAAAAGCCCAACAGACTGAGCCACCCAGGGGCCCCTCCCCCAAAACTTTTGTTGCTAATTTATTTAATGGGTTTGATGAAATATGTTTCATAATTTTCATAATATTCTTTATGGAAAAATTCAGACTTACCATCTACCTGTCCCTGTATGGGGATTTTTTCCAATCATGATAAAATTGAATAAAAGAAATGTTAAGTGAAATAGACCATCCCAACAAACTATCTTAGTCCCTCCCCAGCAGACTCTAAGAACTGAGGGTTGAGTGGTGTCTGCTTTAAAAGAAGAGATTTTCTAGGCAATATTTTAGGATAGTTGGGTTTTTTGTTTTGTTTTGTTTTTGGTTTTTTTTCAAAACTAAGAAAAAAATAATAGACAGTCTCTCCTATTTCACAAAACAGAGACTGAATCCTGCAACAGTGTCATTGTTTGGGTAGTCTTCAGACTTAAAACTCTAGGCATACAAGGTTTAACTACAACCTGATTAAAAAATGGGCCAATGATCTTAAAAGTCACCTTACCCAAGAAGATACACAGATGACGCATAGGCATATAAAAAGAATCTCCACATTTTATGTCATCAGGGAAATGGAAATTAAAATGAGATACCACCATACATCTATCAGAATGGCCAGAATCCAAAACATTGACAATACCAAGTGCAAGCAAGAATGTGAAGTAACAGAACTCACATTCATTGCTGGTGGGAATGCAAAATGGGACAGCCACTTGGGAAGACAGTCTGGTGTTTTTTGTTGTTGTTTTTTAAATAAACATGCACTTATGGTATAATCCAGCAATTGTGTTCCTTGGCATTTACCCAAAGGAGTTGAAAACTTATGCCTATACCAAAACCTACTTGTGAATATTTATAGATGCTTTATTTATAATCACCAAAACTTGGAAGCAACCAGGACGTCCTTCAGTTGGTGAATGATAAATTAACCATGGTACTTTCAGACAATGGAGTATTATTCAGCCCTAAAAAGAAACAAGCTACCAAGTTATGAAAAAAACATGGAAGAACTTAAATGTCTGTTGTTAAGTGAAAGAAGCCAGTCTGAAAAGGCTACATACATTAGTATTCCAGCAATATGACATCCTGGAGAAGGCAAAAAACTATGGTGAAAGTAAAAACATCAGTGTTTGCCAGGGGTTGTGGGAAAGGCAGTGGAACTACTTTCTATGATACTATAATAGTAGACACATGCCATTATGCATTTTTCAGTACCACAGAAAGTACATCATGAGTGAACTGCAGCGTGAAGCAGGGACCCTGGTGATTATGATGTATCATTGCAGGGCCACCTATTGTACCAAATGCACCACTCTGATTGAGCGTGTTGCTAACGTGGAGACTACGCCTGTGTGGGGGCAGGAAGTATATGGGAATTTCTGTGCATTTTGCCCAGCTTTGCTGTGATCCACAACCCACTATGAAAAATAAAGTCTAATTTAACAAATGAGTTTACCTTAGGTTATTACACATAGTAAACACTTAAGAGTAAGTTTTTATTCATATTAACACTATTTTTATAATCACCAATACAGTCTTCCATTGACTATAAGACCCACAGTGAACTTAAATTTCTTTTTTTTTTTAAGATTTTATTTATTTATTGGAGAGAGAAAGAGCGAGAGAGAGCACAAGTGAGAAGGAGAAGCAGGCTCCCGGCTGAGCAAGGAGCCCGATGTGGGACTCAATCCCAGGACCCTGGGATCATGACCTGGGCTGAAGGCAATAGCTTAACCAACTGAGCTACCCAGGCTTCCTGAATTTAAATTTCTTAGTGTTCATTTAGCTCTGATGTTAAAGACAGCATAAGAAATAGGAAGAAGTTTTTGTACCATATGCACTGCGAAACCATCTATTGTATGTAGTTCATTAGCTTGTTTGAACAAGCATTTTGCTAATATTATAATCCTCATTTGGGCAAGTCAGCTGTGTTTTTTTCTCTGGTCATAGATTATATCCTGAATCTCAACCTTCTTTTAATGCAGGCTTTTGGTAACAAGGAGGAATGGAAGAAGAGGGATAGGTCAACATATCCACAAATTAAACTACAAAAATAGCTCAAAATATATTTCCATCAGCATTGTTCAGTGTTATCCCTTCTGACTTCCCTGTTACTAGAAGTGATTATTATATAAAGCAGTGGAGTTCATCCTCCAAGATGGTGTTACTTTATTAGATGATTATATTCATTGTGTCTATGAAAGGGGCATGTTTCTTTGTATTCGAGGTATGTTGGGTTATGATGGGCACATTCTGAAAATTAGAATTTTCAAAGGCCGTGTAGTACTACTGCCTGTCATATTACTAAGCAAAGGAAAATTTTTACTTTTGCGGGGTAGCTTTCAACTTATAAATAATTTCATTTTACTTTCTCTTCATCCAGTCCACACCAGATTGTTAGAATCTCAAATCTCTTGCGTGATCTATCATTTGTTGAGGTACATAATGCTTTAAAAAACCACAAACACACACACTCACACACACACACACACACACACACATCAAAACTTCAGAGAATTACAAATTGCATTACACATACACAACTTCTGTCAATTCTATCGCAGTCAAAACATAGCCAGCTGCTTCTCAGATGATATCAAGTGGCAATTAAAATAGCACCAATACTGTTACACTCCAGTTAGGTACAGAAAATATTTTATCTGGAAAAAGCAAGAAGTATATTTAGATGGCTGGGATTTATGTTCCACATTAAAAGAACAGATGCCTTGAAAGATTAATCTTCGGTGCCATCATGTCTCTTTGTGCAGAATGTTGGACACGATGGGGCTTGTGTGAGCCAGATGCCTTCCATGTCCAACTCTGAGTCCTCTTAACAGTGGCCTCCAAATACCTTCTGCAGACCATTAGTTCAGTAGAATACGAATAGACACCCTGTTAAAAATGGGTGCCATGGTCAAAGGAGATTTGGAAACAGTGTGTTGAAGCTGCACATTTTTCTCTCCAGTGAGCTGTCAGACTCTCTAATACACTCACACATTATGGATCTTCCAGAGGAAATGCGTCACTTCCCCCAAATTACTGAACTCTAGAACCTGAGCCGGAGTAACCATTAACCATGAGGCAGATAAAATACATGTTTGGGACACCAGCAAATTAGGAAAGAAAAAAACCTTCTATCAATATTTAATATTTGTTTAAAGCACCAAGGAAGTTAACACCAGGGAAAATCAGATTTTTGTTGAGCTTGTTGGCATTTATTCCACATTCTAATGTGCTTATTTTGGTATGCACGCTGGGTATGAACTTGAATTTTTTCAGTGTGAAAGGCATTTAGGGGGAACTGATCCAGAATTCTTTTTANCAGATTTTTGTTGAGCTTGTTGGCATTTATTCCACATTCTAATGTGCTTATTTTGGTATGCATGCTGGGTATGAACTTGAATTTTTTCAGTGTGAAAGGCCTTTAGGGGGAACTGATCCAGAATTCTTTTTATTTATTTTTTTTTTAAGGAGCATCTACTGGGGTAATGTTGCTTGGAACTCACTTAGAGAATTGGTGCTCTAAATTCCATTCGTCATATTTGTCATTTTTCTCATCTAAGGACACCGTAATACTTTTCCTTCTTGGAGCCTTCTGGCCCTGCCAGTTCATCTGGGATAACTGTCAATTTGATGTGGCTGCCCCAGGGTTCTGTGGTTAAAGAAGGACCCAGCTACCTCCTCAGATTATACAAGGGCCCAAGATGACGTTAGGAGGACATGGTGAGACTGAAGAGGTCTTCTGCTTTGAGCATTGGAGGCAGCTGAGCAAGGTGACCTGCTTTAACCCAGATCTCCTCTTGCTGAGCCAACAAGGATCCTGCCTGGCACTAGAATTGACACCTGGCATTAGGACCAAACCAAGACAAAATGGCAATGCAGATGGTTTTTTTTTTGTTTGTTTTTTTTTAGCAGCCTCTTTCCCTGTCCTTTCTCTTCTCTCATCTCCTCACCTGCGTGCTCTCTGGGACCCCAGGCAGCTTTCCCTCTTATTCAGATCCTTCCTCTGGAACAGCCCACTTCTCCACTGCTTTGAAATTAGCTCCCTGATGGGCCAGGGCGTTTATGTGCTCTCTCTTCAAATGTTGAACCAAATGACAGTGAGTGAATTTTTTCAATGGCTTTATCACATGAAAAGAACTAGAGCAGGGACAGCCTAATAGAAGGGAGCTACGTGACGTAACACAACTGAGAGAGTTAGAACCAAAGTGCCTTTGGAGAGGCATGTGAAAGACAAGGCAGTTTTTCCTGAAGAACCCACCAAAAAACTCAAAACCTCGAGATACTCTATCAGAAATTAAGTGGAGTTAAACCAGGGGGATTGGCCAAAAATAGAGTCCTGCATTAGAAATAGAGCTACCCTACAACCCAGCAAGTTTACTACTAGGTATTTATCCCAAAGATACAGATCTAGTAGTGAAATGAAGGCACATGCTCTCATTGTTCATAGCAGCAATGTCCACAATAGCCAAACTGTGGAAGGAGCCGAGATGCCTTTCAACAGATGAATGGATAAAGAAGATATGGTCCATATATACAGTAGAACATTACTCAGCTATCAGAAAGGATGCATACGGGGTGCCTGGGTGGCTCAGTGGGTTAAAGACTCTGCCTTTGGCTCAGGTCATGATCTCAGGGTCCTGGGATCAAGCCCTGCTCTCTGCCTAGCAGGGAGCCTGCTTCCTCCTCTCTCTCTCTGCCTGCCTCTCTGCCTACTTGTAATCTCTCTCTATCAAATAAATAAATAAAATCTTAAAAGAAAGGATGAATACCCAACTTTTGCATCAACATGGATGGGACTAGAGGAGATTATGCTAAGTGTAATAAGTCAAGCAGAGAAAAACAATTATCATATGGCTTCTCTCATGTGTGAAGCATAAGGAACAGCACAGAGGACCACAGGGGAAGGGAGGGAAAACTGAATGGGAAGAAATCAGAGAGAGAGGTGAACCATGAGAGACTCTGGACTCCAGGAAACAAACTGAAGGTTACAGATGGGAGGGGGTACGAGGATGGGTTAGCCAAGTGATGGGGATTAGGGAGGACACATGTTTTGAGTACTGGGTGTTATACGCAACTAGTGAATCGCTGAACACTACATCAAAAACTAATGATGTACTGTATGTTGGCTAATTGAACACAAAAACAAGCAAACGAACAATAGAGTCCTGTAGACTTTTCAAGTTCACTGCTATCCTTACTCCAGAAATCTAAAAGTCAGCATGCACTTTTCTTCCCCCCAAGGTGAAAAGATTATTTTCTGAGGAAACTGAAAGAACCTTGGTGGTGGTGGTGGGGGGGGTGGAGAGATTCCTACAGATATTCATAAATTAAATGAGGGTAATGAAAAGTCTGACTTATTTTATAAGTTGACTCTAAGGAGGTCAGCTAAACCAGTGTTTCACAAGCTTACATGTGCTTGCGAACCCCTCACATCTTACTAAGATGCAGATTCTGATTCATTCATTCTGGGGTGTGACCTGAATTTTGCATTTCTTTTTTTTTTTTTTTTTGAATTTTGCATTTCTAATACTTCTGCATTTCTGCTGGTCATTGAGCCATACTTTGAGTGAAAAGGCATCAGACAGCAAATGCATGTGTGCTGGGAGCAACCAGTTGGCTGTATCTGTTTAAATACTGGGAGACAGAGACGTTACCAGCTATCTGAAGGAAGCTTCCTGCATAAAAAGACAGCGACCCAAGATAGATATTAGGAAGAAGAAGAAAAAGGAACATGAAAGATCTGAAGGGGCTGTTAAGTACAAAAGAAAATACTCTTCAAAAGAGTGAAAACTGTAAACCCCTCTGCATATCGTCGTGGAAATATGACATTTATTTATGAAACCAGAACAAGAGTCTAGGGAGAAATAAAAATCAGCAAGCAAGATAGGAATTTGAGAAAGTTAAAATATATGAGGAAAATATCATTAGACGAGTTTCAAAATAAAACCAAACAAATCTTCTAGAAAATAGTGTGCGTTCACGCCCGTGTGTGCATGTGTGCACACATGCACTCCCCCCCCCAAGACTGAAAATAAGGAAGACTGGTTACAAAATTAAGAATCAATCCAAGAGAGAGAACACCTGAAAAATGGTAGTTTTAGCCAAAGAAAAATAGAAAGACATTAAGAGAATTATATAAGAAAATTTATTGAAACTTAAGGGATGGGTCTCCACATGCAAAATGCCCACTGAATAAGATCTACTTCAGGACATGTCAATGCATTGCACACCAGGGATGCAAATTCAACCTCAGAATCTAAAAGATAGTTTAGTAATGTCCATAAAAATCTAGATAAAAATTATTTCCAGCCTAGAATTCTATATCCAGATCAAATAGTAGTCAGTTCTTATGACAGTATAAAGACATACTTAAATACATGACCAAATAATTTAGTATCTGCTACATATGCACTTATAAGAACTTTCCAGAAGACCTGCTACTGTCAGATGAGGTATGAAACCAAGAAAGTAAAAGGACATTGGGTCCGGGGGAAAAGTAGCTATTAAAGAATACTGAAAAAGCTAATCTCTGAGATAATGAGAAAGAAGGACAAACGGGTAGCAAGCCCAGAAAGCAACAGGTTGAATTGGATCCAAAGAATCAAGGTCTCCAGATGAAGGATCTGTAAGGGAGAAAAATAGAAGTAACTACTTGAGTATATAAAAACTAATCATTGGTGTGGTGAATACTTCATACTTTGAGAAAAATATGAAAAGCACATTAGGGGGAAAAAATGGAGTAGGTTCAATAATGGTAACAAATGTACCACTCAGGTGATATTGTTAATGCAGGAGGTTGGACATGTAAGGAGAAAGTGAGAAGTGGGAAATTTCTGTATGTTCCTCTCAGTTTTGCTGTGAACCTTAAAGTATTCTAAAAATGAATGAAGTCTTAACTTACTAAAAAAAAAATGTGAGAGATGCCTAGGTGGCTCAGTCAGTTAAGAATCTGCTTTTGGCTCAGGTCATGATCACACAGTCCGGGGATCAAACCCCACATCGGGCTCCCTGTCAGTGGGAGTCTGCTTCTCCCTCTGCCTGCTGCTCCCCCTGCTTGTGCTCCTCCTCTCTTTCTCTAGTAAATAGATAAATAAAATCTAAAAACATTAAAAATTCAGCAATTATTAATTCTAGGGAAAAAATGATGAGAGATATAGGATTAGAAAAATATCTGTAGTGAATCTTTGTACTTGTTTCAGCAGGGGACAACACCTGCAAATTCAGTCGTAAGGTTATCACTGAGTAGTAGTTTAGCAAAAAATATAAATCTGTTACTATGTAGCAGGAGGGTGGAGAGGCCATATGGGTGAGTGGAGTGTTTTCAAGTTAAAACCTCATCCACCGTGGCCAGAAGTAAATAGATCGTCTGTAAAATTAATGAATCAAGAAATAGCATCAGCACATTAATTAGAAATAGAGAAATAAAAACCATAAAAAATAGCTAGAAGAGTTGATGCTCATTGCCTCCAGGAGGCAGAACTAAGGGGTGAGAGGTTATATGGGAACTTGAATTTTTTCAATATAAGACCCCTAGAGGTGTTTTTTTAAAACTATATGCATTCATTACTGTGATACTAGTGTAGTTAATTTTAAAATAAGCAAGCAAGGCGAGGGCCATAAGGAGCTCTATATTTCTGCCGTGATGAAGATGGAGTCTTCAGTGGGGCTGGTTGTAAGGGAGCCCCCATTTCTCAGCCACACTTGCCAGAAGTTGTCTGGGGGGTTGGATGATAAATGCTGACAGACTTGCCCCCCAAGGATGACATAGACCTCTGACCGGGGGTTACAGGAGAGGAGTCCTGTTCTTGGCTGTGCGAACGAGAGTGGCGTTCCTCTCTCTTCCGTGAGTTGGAAGGGAGTAGGTCCTGGTTCAAATAGCAGCTTGTTGTTCTTACTGAGTTTTAGTATATTTTCTTTAAGGAATCTTTCTTCTTCTTCTGCACGCTCCTAGGACCATTTACAGAGACTTCAAATGTTGTCTTTTAAAAATAGTTTTCACTGGTTTCACTGGGGAGGCAGATCCACAGAACTCCTCGCAATGTTCTACTCGAAGTGATTCTCTAACCAGCTTTTGATTTTATACCATCAGCTCAACTTCTCTTAGATTCAGTTATCTTTTCTTTAAAACTGAGAATAATACTGTTCTATTTAAAAGGTATTTGTTGGGCGCCTGGGTGGCTCAGTGGGTTAAAGCCTCTGCTTTCGGCTCAGGTCATGATCTCAGGGTCCTGGGATCAAGGCCCGCATCGGGCTCCCTGCTCGGCGGGGAGCCTGCTTCCTCCTCTCTCTCTGCCTGCCTCTCTGCCTCCTTGTGATCTCTCTGTCTCTGTCAAATAAATAAATAAAATCTTTAAAAAAAATAAATAAAAGGTATTTGTTAATGTTAAATAAAATCTATGTATAAAGTACTCATTTAACATAACATTTGTCATATGGGATGCATTTTTTTTGAAGATCTGTTTATTTATTTTAGAGAAAGAGTGTGTGTGAACTAGTGGGGGAGGGTCAAAGGGAGACAGTCTTCAAGCAGAGTCCCTGCTGAGCCTGGAGCCCCGTAGGGCTGATCTCACAATGCATGAGATCATGACCTGAGCTGAATCCAAGAGTCGGATGCCTAATTGATTGAGCCCCCAGTTGCCCTGGATTGCATTTTTGCAAGGAGGAACTGTTATCATCTTGAATCAAAAGTGAACATGTGTTTTATATTCACTCATTCACTCAAATTCTCCTTGAGTTCACCTATGTGTGCTATTCTAGATGGTAGGAATTTTGAGCAAAGGAGTTGGCTTCATGGAGCTTATAATCTAAGGGAGGAGATAAACAATTTAGTATATAAAGTAATGTCAGGAAGTGCTAAGTATGATAAAGAACAATAAAACAGGTTGAATGACTAGAATGTGTTGGGCTATCAGATATAAGGAGTTCTAAGTGTTCTATTTTCTCCATTAAAATGTCAAGCTACTAATGCCTGGGTGGCTCAGTTGGCTAAGTGTCTGCCTTTGGCTCAGGTCATAATCCCAGGGTCCTGGGATCGAGTCCTGTATAGGGCTCCCTGTTCAGCGAGGAGCCTGCCTCTCCCCCTGCTTGTGCTCTCCCTCTCTCCTTCTAACATAGAAATAAAATCTTTAAAATAAATAAATAAATAAAAATGTAAAGCTAATCTAAAATTTACAGATTTGGGCATTTGAATGCCTTTTGTCTTCTGGAGTAGAGCAAAAATATTTTGTCAATTCCCGACTCTCAGTCTTGGATTTGGAAAACATGAAAACATATACGGTGTTTAACACATTTATATAACACAGTTATACACATACACAGTGTTTAATATAATAACCGTTAGATGTTGCTTTTGCTTTTATAATTTCAAACCTGCCTAAAAGTGGTGGAGACAGGCTAATAGGCTCTTTTGGTCACTTCTAATTCTGTACTTGTATGACCAAAAGATAGTCAATATATATGAATGGGGATTCAGAGAGCAAGGAAAAGACATTACACTAAAGATTCTATAAATCCTATAAAATACTAGTGGAGTTCAAAGTATTGTAGATGTCAGAATTTATTATTCTGATAAAAACTTTTAAAAAGAGAGGGAAACATAAAATGTAATGTAAGTGATGAGAACTAATTACTAACTTGGTTTCTTTGTGTTAGTATGCTCTCGAAAGAGACGCTATTTCTTAGACTTTGAAATCACAAATACAGAAATTCTCTTAGCAGCCAACATTATTAGAAGGTGTGCGGTTATTATTAAGACATATGTCCTGTTCTCCAAGAGTCTGTATTATAGTAGAACAAATTTAAAAAATTTCAGAAATAACAATGTAAAGTTCATATCCCTAGGCCACCAGCACAGGACTAGTGAGTGCTAAGATGAAGTTAGGACTCTAATGTCTGAGCTGTCAGACCTCCTTCTTCAGTCTCATAAGAAGGTGGATGATTTAAGGGGCAAGGACGATATCCTGGATGTCTCCTATAGCTTTGTCTTACTCCTGATTGCCCCGACACCTCTCAGAGAATGAGGTGTTGTGGGAATAGTCCATGACCTGCTGTTCCAACCACAGATTCCCCTGTGCCTCAGTGGGATTGAGTGCCAGGGAAAAGATGCTACTCTGGGCATGGTCTTCCCTTGCCTTGTTCAGGAAGTTGTATGCTGGGAACTTGTGCAGAGAAAATCGGCAAGTTTTTGTGTTACTGGAAGAAACTAGGGAGTTTCACTGCAAGGCTGCTCTTCCGTCTGAGACAGCTGCTGTGCTCCACAAAGCCATCACCGTCATCCACAGCTGGCTACCATCATGCATTGAACTTTTGCAACAGCCCCCTGACAAATGCTCTTTTCACTGCTTGGAATAGCTTATTATTTCTTCTCTCTGCTTCAGGAAGTTCTGGGCTGCATGTTCCAAACTTACCACTAATTCTTGAGAAATTATCAACCTCATTACTTCTTAAATTGCTGACCATGACTGACATAAAATTCCCTCTTTCCTTTTTCTAGAAGCCTCTTAGAAGTATATCCATTAAACACCAAATTATTCTTTTGGAGTCTCACCTCTCCTAGGGGTGACTTCCAGTTGTAATCAACAAATCCCTTTCCCTAGTGCTACAAGGAGATCTATTTTAAGAATTTTGGAAAGGACAGAATTGATCTGAAATACACTGGGAAGGTACAAAGGGCAGAACTTAGTGACTGATTGGATGTGAGTAATGGAAAGTTGGAAGGAATTAGGGCAGGCTCTTGGATTCTGGTATAGACCAGGGTAGAAGACAGATGGGTCGAAATTCAAGAAGATGGGGAGCTAATGGGTCAACAGGCCTTGGTAACCCCCAAGATTACGTCTCAAAACCCATGACATCTGTCCAGCTTCAAAAGGGGAAGGTGAAAGTAGAGAGAAATTCAAATGGGACATGTGCAGAAAGGAACAAAATGTAGGCAGTCAAGAAAGATGACCTTGGCTTGGGTCAGTCCTATCAGTGGGTGCCACCCTAGACCCATGCCAGCACTTTCACTCAAATGATAGTGACCAAGAATCTAGGCCAGAAGAGTCTTCTTGTGTTGGTGTAGAACTGTTACTTGATGATAGGTCCGTGGCAGCCTCTGCTCTTGAAGAGTTGAAATAGCAGATAGAATAGAAATGAGGGGGCACCTGGGTGGCTCAGTTGGTTAAGCAACTGCCTTCGGCTCAGGTCATGATCCTGGAGTCCCGGAATCGAGTCCTACATTGGGCTTCCCTGTTCAGCAGGGAGCCTGCTTCTCCCTCTGACCCTCCCCCCCTCATGCTCTCTCTCGCTCTCTCTCATTCTCTCTCAAATAAATAAAATCTTTTAAAAAAGAATAGAAATGAGAAAGTAGGAGCTAGAATTTAGGGATATGTGATCTGAGAATGAGACAGTGAAGTTTAACATTTCAGAGATGGAGCAGGCCTAGATTGTTTAAAGACCGGCCTGGAGGTAAAGGACATTGGAAATACAGGACATCCAGGAATTGTGCATCTAATGTACTGGCTGGGTAGGGCATTCTCATGGGGGTTTGTATTAACCAAAAAAAAAAAATAGCTAAGAACTGTGAATAAAGCAGGTGATTCAAAATCCCTCTTATGATGGTAACTAAGGTAAGGGGAGTGCAGTAGATTATGGTGACGATAAAAGAATATGATATTCCACTCCAGCCCAATCTAATAAAACTGTCCACAGTGATGAAAATGCTCTATGTTTGCACTAATCAAATAATAGCCAGCAGCCACATGTGATATTGAGCACTGGAATAGGACTCGTTTAACCGAGGCACTGAATTTTTAATGCTATTTCATTTTAATTAAGGTTAATTTACATAACCACATTAGGATAATAGCTATCATTGGACATTGCAGTTCCACAGATCTGGAAGAACCATGGACTAAAACCAGAAAGGCAGGGTAGTATATTGCTGATCTTACGACCAAGCTGGAGTGCGGAATACAAGTGAACCCACAGTGTCCTTCACTTGTCTTTCCAGGCATCTCACTATCTACCCTACCCCACTAAGGGTACACTGGTGTGGAGACCAAAAGAGTAAGTCATGTGTAGGGAGCAGAGAGTAATATATTGTGGATAATGTCTTTTAAGCTTCTGTATCTATAGCAGCAGTTCCCAAAGTTTGGTCCATGAATGTGGGGTGTGAGGGGAGTCCCAGGATCCTTTAAGGAGGTCCAGAAGATCAAGACCATTTCCAAATATACTGTGACACGACTTGCCGATCTTCGCTGTGCTAACATTTGCAGTGATATTACAAAAGGTTTTATAAAATGATAGATACACTTGGCACCAGTCACAGCATTGGCACCAAACTATACAAGTGATTACTGCATTTATCACTGCCAAGACTTGAAGTCAGAGAGAGAGAGAGAGAGAGGGGAAGAATTTACTTAGGAATATCTTCAGTGAAGCAATAAGATGATTATTTTTATTAAGTCATGACTCCTTCTCACCCAACTTTTGGACGTTCTCTGTGGCAAAAAGGGAAGTACACATAAAGCACTTATTCTGGACACTGAAATATAATGGTTATCCCCAAAACATTGTGCAGTTGTTGAAGTTTTGAGATGAACCTCCCATATTTTTTAATGAAAATGCATTTGAAAGAATAAATGAAAATTAAGATTATCCAGAATTGGGTATTTGGCAGACCTCTGGAAAATGAACAAAGCGAGCTTATCATTTCAAGGAAAAGAATGGATAGTGTATGTTACCAGGGATAAAATTTGGAATTTGGCATGATGGTTGGAATTGTGAAAATTTTTTATTCACCACTGTAGGCTTGGCCATTTCTCAATGCTTAAATGACAGACCTGATGATGAATGGGGTATTTTTATACTGTATAATGAAAGGTGCTAAAAATTGAAAGTTCTGCGTAATCTATGAATGAATATTTTTCAAATGACCAGTGCACAGTGGTTCATGTAAAATATCAAAGTGCAAAACAGACCAGTGCCTTTTAATGAAACAGTATGAATAATTCATTTGATATGTTTTGGATTGCACATTACAACTAACCTGTAAGAGTTTAGCACTTGTCGGGTATTAAGGCAATATCAAAGAATGATAAGCTTAATTATCTGATAAGGCTATTAAAATTGTCTTCCCTTGTTTAATATATACACTTGTGATGCAGGAATTTCTTTACATCTTCAGTCAAAACAACATTCTGCAACAGATTTATTGCAGAACTGATTTTAGAATCCAGCATCATTCTATCAAATCAGACATGAGATTTGCAAAGTTGTAAAAAATGGAATTCTGACTTTTTGGGGCAGATGTGGCTGTTTCCTATGAAAATATATTTTATGTGGACATCTAATGGGTTTTTATGGTTATTTGTAAATCAATTTGAAATATTTTATAAATTTTTTTAAAGATTTTATTTATTTGAGAGAGAGAGAGAGACTGAGAGACAGAGCATGAGCAGGGCAGAGGGAGAGAGACAAGCAGACTCCCAGCTGAGCAGGGAACCATCTGGGATCAAGACCTGAGCTGCAGGCAGACAGGTGACCAACTGAGCTACCCAGGTGCCCCTAGAAATTTCTTTTTCCAATTATACTATGAAAATACTCAGAGATAAAACTCAGATAAAGAAAACCTTTGGAATCCTCACTTTTAAGAACAAAAAGCGGTCTTGAAATAAAAAAATAAGTTTGAGAACTGCTGGTCTAGAAAAATCTGATTTTTCTAGAACCTAGCTCAAACCTCAGTCTTAGAAAACCTTTTCTCAGCCACTAACTCCCTCCCTATTCTGTATTTGTATAGTATTTGTATAGTCCATGCTTATACCACATACCATTGCATGTGTGTGTTTTGTATGAGACAAAGAAAAATACTGAGAAACTCATACACAGGAGGAATCAAACAACAGCCCTTTGTGTAATGTACAGACAATGGTACCTCTATGGAAAAGACAAAGGAGACAGTGGATAGGGAAAATTAATATTAAAAGAAAAATGCAGGACAACAAAGCAAGAGCATTTGCTTGATTTTAAAAATACGGTTTATGGGGGGCACCTGGGTGGCTCAGTCATAAAGAATCTGCCTTTGGCTCAGGTCATGATTCCAGTTCCTGGGATCAAGTCCCGCATCGGGCTCCCTGCTCAGTGGGAAACCTGCTTCTCCCTCTCCCACCCCCACCCTCACTTGTGTTCCCTCTCTTGCTGTGTCTCTCTGTCAAATAATAAATAAAATCTTTAAAAAATATATATGGTTTATGAAAAAGAGCCAAGGTAAAAGATTCATCTTTGAAAGCACCAACTATGTTTTTCTGTCTATACTGAGAGAGGTTAGAAGTGAGAAAAACTTCGTATTGGTGAAATGACAACTGAGGACAATGAGAGAGATGGTGTTGAATGGCCTGATCCTACCCGCCCCCCACCAAAAAAAAGGCAATTCCACCATCTACTAAAAGACTAAAAGAGAGAGGAACTTGGCATCATGGCCACGTGAGCATCCTGGCTAGGAAAAGAACAAAGATGAAATAAAAGATTTGCAGCATGTTGGAGGGAACGTGGTCACGGTTAGTGAGCTCAGATGTTTGTTAGAACCTCCCTGACCTTGCCCTGACTTTCTCTTATGGAGCAGGCACAGAAAGCTCCTGAGAGTCAAAGTCAAGTTCGGAACCAACAGAGACAAAGCCATGGAGAAGGGAGCCAGTGAGCCCCCTGGGCAGGCATGGAACTCCTCTATGAAGGAGTTTTAAAACGGGGTTGGTTTATTGGCTTTATCTGGCACTTTTGTCTGTACTTGTATGTTTTGTTTTCCATTTGGCTGTATATTAAGCATAAAGCAAATGATATGAATAACTGACTCTGGCAAATAATTGGTGTGTATTATAATTTTTGATGTCTGGCTAACGTCTAATTTAATTAAGAATAATGAGCAACTTTACTAATTAGGACTCTAATTATAATGCCTTTATGGGGATAAAGAGTCCTCAGGGTAAAACAGACCCTATGCCTTAGTTCTAAGAAAAATGGTATTTGTGGCTGGCATGTTGTGGAATCTGTTTCATTAGCAATCACCCTTACGTGGTATTGGTGAGGCTCCAGCGGTTCATGTAAATAAGTTATAGTCTTTTATAACAGTTAGAAACTGGATCTCCTAAATTAAGCACCATATTTTTTTGCTTCTTTTGAAAATTAACCTGTTTGGTTTCAGTCTTGTGACCCAAAAAAGGAGTTAATGTATGAGTTTGTGTATTTCCGCCAACAGAAACTTTTGATTCCTCTTCCAGTTAGCTCTTCTGTCCTCCGTTGGGCATTCCATGATTTTCCAAGGCTAGCTAGATGCCTTTCTACTGGGCTCCTATAACTATGTTAACCTCCCTCTTGGGATATATCATATTGTATTATAAGCATTTATTCATGTGTCTGCATCTCTCAGACAAAAAATTCCTAAAGGGGAAGATGTATGTTTTATTTATTATATAATCCTCAGAGCCAGACACAGTACCAGGGAACTACTACATAATTTGTAAATATTTTTGGTCAAATGGAACACACAAAAAATAACAAAGTACTAAAACAAGTCACAATAGCTTTAACCTGCAGTGGTCTTTCCAAGTTAAATAAAGGGCACGGTGATGTACAGGGATAGGTTTCAATCCTTATATTTGCACATGCAAACCCTGTAGCTCTTTAGTGTGGGAATAGGAGGTTCAGAAGGAAGGATTACACAGACAGCTAGTCTATCCATGTTCCTTTATTATTTAAGCATTTGGGGTCATGTGTTATCTAACATACACTCACATTTTTTGCTGAAATACTTGAAATATTTTGTGTCACCTTATTCCTAATTGGGGGCATACTACTAGCCAGAGAATCTCTAAAATCATAGTGAATTTTCATGCGCCTCTCTGGATATATACGTAAATCAGAAAAAAAATATTCACCTAATTCACTGAATACTTATTTTATTTTTTAAAAAGATTTACTTACTTATTTTACTGAGAGAGAACTTGAGTAGGAGGGGCACAAGAGGAAGAGAAAATCTCAAGCAGACTCCACGCTGAGTGTGGAGCCTGACGCGGGGCTTAGTCTCACAACCCTGAGATCATGACCTGAGTCAAAACCAAGAGTTGGTTGCTTAACTGACTCTTTCACCCAGGCACCCCTCAGATATTTGTAGGTAATTTTAAATGATGCTTTTGAATATGAATTACATTCAGTTAACACATTATTCAAAGGTTACAGAAGAATATGCATAATAGAGGAAGTCTCCTTCCTTTCCACATTGCCCGTCCACATAGCTCAATATGCTCAAGGCAAATACTGATGAAGGTTTTATAGATCATTTGTAAAATGGGAAATTAAGTTAGGTGGAATATATTTTTTAAATAAGTTCTCTCCTGACCCTTCCTGTTGGCTAACTTTCTCTCATTAGTTAATTCTGAAATATCAGAAAATTTATCTTATACTATGTATCGTATCTACAACTTAGTATATAGTAGCCGTCTTTTCTTCTGGAGTATAATTTTCATAAAGGATGGGAAGAAATGTTCATCTTTTTTCCAGGTGGACTCTTACTTACCCTTACATTGCGTCGCACAAGTCTGATGTGTAATGAAGTCTGGGTGAAAGAATGGGAAATGAGTAAGTGTGGATGAATCTATAAAACTAACCCAAAAAAGAAAGAGAGAGAGAGAGAAACAGTAGTTGGTCTTTCAAAAAGAGAGAATAAAATTCAAGGAATTGTTTGCATAGTGATAGAGTTGCTGGTGAATTATTCTGGGATAATGAGGCAAACCCAACATTTTTTTTTTTTAAAGATTTTATTTATTTATTTCACAGAGGGAGAGAGATCACAAGGAGGCAGAGAGGCAGGCAGAGAGAGAGGAGGAAGCAGGCTCCCCGCTGAGCAGGGAGCCCGATGCGGGCCTCGATCCCAGGACCCTGAGATCATGACCTGAGCCGAAAGCAGAGGCTTTAACCCACTGAGCCACCCAGGCGCCCCCAACATTAATAACAGCTGGAAGCATGATGAGTCTGGGAGCAGATGGCACAGAAGGAAGAGGTAGTGATGCCAGATCCAAAAGCTGGGCTGTGTAAGGGGAGCTAGAACCGTGGCCATTAGTGGTCAGGGTGCAGCGGGGTGTGCGGTAGGCTGTTCTGCAGAAGCTGAGGAGACACAGCCTCTGCCAAAGATGTTGCCACAGTGTCTAACCATCCCATAAGAGAGGAAAAAAGACTCCCATTTCTCTTATTCTCACCTCCCTATTTTCACCTTTGCCTAAACCTGCTGAGAAGCCAGTTGGCAAGAGAAGTTAGCTGGCAGGAAAATGGTGTTCCCTATGATGTGGAACAGAGCGAGGGCAAAGGCACAGGAAAGGGATTAGTGAAGTAACCATTACCCAGTATAACTGACCCTATAACTACCTGGCAGACTGATTTCCAACAGAGCCAGCCCGTGGCCAGTGGGACACAGACTAATTCAGTGTCAATGAATTCAGTATAGATTTCTTTTCTGGCATTATTTATTTCAAGAGAACAAGGAGAAAAATATGTCTATTTCAAAATGAAAGTGTTCCACAGATATTAAATCTATGCATACTCATAAGATGGCACAGTATATGAGAAAACACATACCAAGTAATTAATAAAATGAGTTATATCCGTACACAACAGAGAATCATGGTGAGAGTAATCATTTCTGACATGTAGAGTGTGTGAGGTTCCTAGAAACACAGAGAATAGAATAGCAAAAATATTTTAATTCTTTTGTGGGAAACATTTATAGCTTCTGGGATGTAAAAACGCAGGATCATAAAAGACCCTGTGTTTTTCTGACATCAACTTTTATGGTCCAAGTAATAGATTTCAGCCATCAGAGGAAACATTCCAGACCCTCTTTTCATAGTTTCATTATTAAAGAGCTGGAAAGAAAATGAGAAAAACAGTTCGTCAATTACATAAATATGGAGTGTTTTTAGTAAGTAGTCTCTGTGTCTAGAATAGACAAAACATTATTAGGGTAAGAAAGATGAGGCCCAACTATTGGTTTTATATATATATATATATATATATATGTGTGTGTGTGTGTGTGTGTGTGTGTGTATACATATTTACATTTATTCAGTGCAAGGTGTTCAAGGAAAGAAGCAAAGGACACAGGTGATGACTTAATTTTGTCTCCTGGTAAAATCTCCTATGAAAAACAAAGTAATGCAAGAAAAGTAAATTATTTACTTCTACCACCCAGGTCATCAAGTGGTGTACTTTAACATTTCTGGGAACCTGATGTGAGGCCACTAAGTAAATGTTTGTTTGGATATATGAAATATTGCAGGTGGAAAGTTTATTAGAGTTCATAAAATAAAATGTTTTCATTGTGCAGGTGAAAAATGGAGATGAAGAAAGGATAGAAACATATGCAAGTTTATAGATTCATGACAGATAATGGAGTTCTTGTTTTTAGTTTTTGTTTTTATCCATTTTTTAAAATATTTTATTTATGTATTTGAGAGAGAGAGAGAGAGAGCACAAGGAGTGGGGAGGAGTAGTGAGAGAGAGAGAAGCAGGCTCCCCACTGAACAAGGAGCCCAGTGAGGGACTCCATCCCAGGACCCTGAGATCATGACCTGAGCTAAAGGCAGATGTTTAACTGACTGAGCCACCCAGGCACCCTTGTGTTTGTTTTTAACTCTGAGTTAAAGTAGTGGGTAAGGCTACTGAATTTGCGGTCAGTCAGCCTTGGGATTAATTCACAACTCTGCTACCTCTTGTGCTTAATTTCCACATGTAGTTATGTTCTTTCTGCCTCAGTGTTCTCATCTGTACATGGGGATTAAACATTATGGAACTTAGGATGTTTGGAAGGATGGAATGAGCTAATGTATTTAAAGCATTGACCAGAGTGCATAGTAAGGACCATGACTTAGTCTTGTTCTGCCATATCCCAGACTTTCCACCAAGTACTTATTATCCAAGCTACTGAGTGGAGAAGATGGTCTGAATTTCTGTGTTGATCTCTAGGGAGCATTGGGGACAGCTGCCATTCACAGTTTCCTAGGATATTTTCTTTAAAACACACTCCAATATCTTCCCACCATCATTGTGCTTTTCTTATCCAAACCAACAATCTAGATTTAATTGTTTCCTCATTACTCCTGTTACCTACACTGAACTACTCAGCAGCAAACTGACCACTGGAATCTTTAGTCTATTTGGACAGAGAACTTTGTAATTAGGCCTTACTTAAAGGTGTAGGAATAGAGAGAGTTCATTGAGGACAACACTTCTGGCTACATGGTTTTTACATGGGGGCATGGATATGAGGGACAGTGCCACATTAATTAACACAAAATAAGAGAAGGCAGTAAGTATTCAGTGAGATGTTTTGTACATAACTGGTGCTCATAAATTTGTTATAATGAACTGGATTAAAAGATATGGAGTTGGAATATGTTCCAGGCATGGTTTCCTGGTTTTTCTGGAGAATGTAGCAAACATCTTGTGGACTTTGCAGATGGCTAGCATCCAATCAGAAATATAAATATATGTACATATGTGTGTATATATGTATATATATACAAATATATATATGTATGTATATATATTTTACACAGTAAAATATATATAAAGTGAGGGCCTTGATGGGAAAGTAGGAAAGGGGTGGGTGCATGAGACTAAAAATGGTTATATTGAGGCAGAGGCAGTTGAAATATACCAACTCCCAGATTCTCCCTAAGCCCTCAAGTTCTGTGGACTTAGTGTACTTTGTCTTATTGGAGAAAAACGGTCACCCTTGTTCGAAGACATAACTGTGCAAATTGCTTTTCAGGACAGCCTTGACCAATTCAGGATTATCCCTCAACTACCCTCCTTGACACCATACCAATAATTTTTCCAATCTGAGCATAACTTGAAAAGGGAAAAGCTCATTATGTGAAGCGAAGAAGGGAATGTTTTACCAAAGGAACTGTCAGACCTGGCTAATATGACATGCCTCATCCATGCCAAAAAGAACTAGAGGGTAGCCCTGTGAATGGAAACTTAAGGTACTGACCAGAAGGGACAAGATTATAATTATGGATAAGAGAGAGCTTTAATGAAAGAGAGAAATTCGAAGCACAAGTTTCATGCCTCAGGAATTAACCCCTGGACACAGGCCTTTGGAGATGATTTTCATATGCTTCTCAGATGACACTTAGAAACTTGCAAAAGGCAATGGCCCACCTTGAGTGAGTTAGAGATGACAGAGCAGCTGTGGGAGGGTATGCAAGAATGGATCCATAGGCTCAGAGAAGAGGAAGTGCTAGAATTAATTTGTGAGGTAAAATTGGAAGAGACTCCAGTTGAAAATGCAAAGCAACAAAAGGATGTGCTGGTGAACACAAGCATTCTTTTTTTTTTTTAAGATTTTATTTATTTATTTGACAGAGAGAGACACAGCGAGAGAGGGAACACAAGCAGGGGGAGTGGGGGAGGGAGGAGAAGCAAGCTTCCCACTGAGCAGTTAGCCCGAGATGGGGCTTGATCCCAGGACTCTGGGATCATGACCTGAGCTGAAGGCAGACACTTAACGACTGAGCCACCCAGGCACCCCAAATGCCAGCATTCTTGAGTACCTCAATAATGGCTGTCCTCTCTGCGACAGGATTGACAGTGGACAATTCTGTCACTTAATGAGGTTGAGAATATCCCAGAATAGCCAAGATCAGGGAACAGCGCTTAACCATCAAAGGCAACATTGGCGTAATGACCAGAAAGGGCATCTGAGTCAAAATGGCAGCCTTGGGACTTCTGACAGATAGCTCCTCTTTGGTGATGACTCCGAAAACATGGTGTACTCAGAGGCAACCAAGAATATCTGTTTCATGTATGTAGACTTGGTGGTACAATTTGTGCTTAAGGAGCTCTTGGTAGGACCAGACTAGGTCACAGTAAGAGGCCAGTCTTCTTCTGAAATTCTGTCATGGGCTGAATGTTTGTGTCCCCCTGCAATTCACATGTTGAAGCCCTACCTCCACTGTGATGGTATTTGGAGACAAGGCTTTGGGGATATAGTTGGGGTAGATGGGTAGATTAGGGCATTCATGATGGCATTGCTGCCTTATAAGAAGACACTCTAGAGAGGCTCATTCCTTTGCTTTCTGTCTTTCCCTCTAAGGACACAGTGGGATGGAGACCACCTACAAGCCAAGAGAAGAGGCATCATGATCTTGGACTTCCGGCCTCCAGACTGAGAAACAAATGTCTCTCGTTTAATCCACCAAATCTACGGTATTTTGTTATTGCCTGTTTTCTTTATACTCCCCCGCTTTCCTCACATCCTTCCAGGCTCTGAGAGTCCTCTCTCAGTCAAGAATCTCTGTCTCAGTCTCTACTACTGTGGAACCCAACTTAGGATAATAATGTTTATTGAGTATATACCAGACATGCCCACACTTGGTGTTTAGTGGTGAATAAGACAAGTATTTAGTGGCTTCATAAGCCTCAGAGCCTAGTGATCTCATTAGCATTATTTACTAAGCATTTTATTAATGGGATTTGACAGTTATTTATAAGAATACTTTGGTTCATTTCATAACATCTTTTAAAGTTTTTATTGGCTTCTGGATGTATTGTGTTTTTTTAAAAGATTTTATTTATTTATTTGACGGAGGGAGAGAGATCACAAGCAGGCAGAGAGAGAGGAGGAAGCAGACTCCCTGCCAAGCAGGGAGCCCGATGTGGGGCTGGATCCCAGGACCCTGAGATCATGGCCTGAGCCGAAGGCAGAGGCTTTAACCCACTGAGCCACCCAGGCGCCCCTGGACGTATTGTTTTTTGACCAGAGAATACACCAAATACTCTCTTACTTATACAAAATGTACTAAGAGCTTAATATATTTTATACATATTCCAGAAATAGTCAAAGATGAAGTATATTACTTGACTTCCCAACCTGTTCTTGTTATGCTTTTCTAGCATTGTTCCATAGCTGCCATATTTTTCTTGTTTCTCAATGATATTTCTAAACAAGTTTCTTTTATAAAAATATTTCCTCTGGTTTCTTCCTTAAGTCATTTCTTCAAGCATCCTCTTTAGTATTTTTCAAGTTAATTTTTGTTTTACTTGTTTTGCAGCATTTAATCAGTCCCTCTATGTCGTGCTCGCTCTCTCTCTCTCTCTCTCTCCCTCCCCCCCCTCTCCTGCTGCCCCCCATCCTTGTGTGAGGAGATATGCTCCCCATCTCAGTGTTTGCCAGCAATCACAGACTATCGGTCGCCCTGTTCTTTCCACATTCCTCTTGGGGACTTTTGAGGGCCTGAGTACATATTTCAGCTGTAACCATAAGGCACATCATGAGACGTGAGTCCTGGCTCATTCATGGCACTCAGTTGGTGTATTTCTGCCTTAAGAGATGGTCTTATTTTACCCTCTGCAGTCTTCTCATACATCAAACTTAAAGAAGTACGCTTTATGTGAAAACAAACAATCTCTAGTGTGCAGAGCTACATCTTGGTCTTTTCCTGGCTCAGTTAATTTGACCCGCAAGGGCTCGACCCTCCTGCCTGAGTTTCAGTTTGCCATCACTTACATGTCCTTTTCCCATAGCTGCCCTGTTGTTATCCATCAGCCACAGCCTCTGTATAGAAGAGGACCTGTGTGGGTGGACAGAGCTGTATTCTGATCACACGAAGAAGAAATGCTTGACAGCGATGAAGATTGCTTTCATTCCATATTTTTGTTAGTGGTCCGGCATCTAATTTTGAAAAGAAAATTTGGGGAGGCAGAATCATCAAACCCCACGGGCAAAAAAGCCATTTCAAAGCACAATCGGCTAATTAGATTTTGAGATATTTAAATGTGGTATTAACTTCAGCTATGTTTTCCCAAAGGACAGACATACTCAGACTCACCAAATACCCTCAGAACACTTCTTGGGAATATGGTCAGCTACACTCAACCTGCTCCACGCCCCAATGAAAACCCGGTCCAACGTGTCTTTGAAGTCTTCCATTTTATGGCACAATCGTGAAGACTGGAGGGGTCTAATGGTATATAACTCCATAGAAAAATGCAAATGCTGTGAGATACTGCACAGTGTTGAGTTACATCTGCCATTATAAAATACTGAGATGAGAACACTTAAATAGGAAGAATAAGCCAGCACAGCATGGAAAGAAACTTGAGCTTCTTAGAGTTTCTAAAATAATTAACATATAAAGCAATTTTAGTATGTTCTTTTCAAGTTAATCAGCAGTGCAATTTGGCTATTCTTGTATGAAAGATGTAACCACGGGAGTTAAACATAATTCAACAGCATTTTTAAAAATATTTATTTCCAACTATCATTGTGTTGCCCGATCTCTTTTATTTGCCTGATCTTGCTTGTAGAAAAAGCAGTTGGCACAATTACACACACTAATAGTGTCCAAATATGTCTAATAGCTTAGAAAAAGAGTATGAACGGGGCGTGTATAATGGGAAAGTTATTTGCACCATTTGAATGTGAGAGCTAAAAAAAGAAAACTAAGAGAAAAATATGAAATTTTAGGCATCTGTATGGAGCGCCTGAGTGGCTCAGTCCTTAAGCGTCTGCCTTCGGCCCAGGTCATGACCCCAGGATCCTGGGATTGAGCCCCACATCAGGCTCCTTGCTTGGTGGGAATCCTGCTTCTCCCCTCCCCTTCCCCCTGCTTGTGTTCCCTCTCTCACCGTCTCTCTCTGTCAAATAAATAAATAAAATCTTTAAAAAATTTTTTAGGCATCTGTAAAAATGTGTTACTTTGATCATTTAATTTCACCAAAATTCTACTGTTTTGAGCTAATATATAAGCACTTTATTAAATAAACTGGATATGAATGCACTCATATTCCAGGATGGGCATGTGGGCAGGAGAATGAGCCAGAAGACATACCTTATATTGTAAAGCACACGTACACGTTATTTTCCCGCAATGACTATCTGCACAGGACCAAAGCTGCGACCCTAGTTCACCCTTCTCCTAGAGGGAAAGACTTCCTACATGGTTCTTATAGAGTCTTGCAAGTGGAACCCTCACTGGTGGGCCAGTCATACAAGTGTAGACATCTTCGACTTTGTAGTGTCTATAAGGCAGGGTGAGGTAAAACATGACACTTTCGCATAGAGTCATTGAAAGGGGCTTAATAAAAGGACAGTGGACAAGTGTGCTCAGAGTGTAGCGACACCAAGCAGTGGTACAGAATGTGAGGGGCAGCCAAGGTCTGAAGGGAAAAGCGGGGAGAACAGAATAAACAGAACTCAGGGCAGGCTATCAAGGGCTGTGACTTGGGGACCCAGCCAACCCTGCAGGCAATGTGCTAAAGAAATATTCTTCCTCTTGGGACACACGGGTGGCTCAGTTGGTTAAGCTGCAGCTGTCGGCTCAAGTCATGATCTCCGGGTCCTGGGATCAAGCCCCGCGTCAGGCTCCCAGCTCAGGGAGGAGTCTGCTTCTCCCTCTCCCTTTGCCTGACCCCCTGCTCGTGCTCATGCTCTCTCTCTCTCTCTCTCACTCTATCTCAAATAAATAAATGAAATCTTTAAAAAAAAATTCTTCCTCTGGCCCCATCCTCTGAAGCAGTGTGGAAGGCAGAGAACAAAGGAACGTGTGGTTGCTGCCACACAGGCGAGTTTCCCAGGCACAGATCACTGCAAAAACTAGTGGACAGTTTGTCTGGTTTCATCAGCGCGAACTCTTGCTCTGGCGACTGCCTCATCAGGCTCCATTCATCACCTCTCTGTCCCTCAGCTGCTGTCTAGCACGCGCGTGGTGGCAGCAGAATCAGCACGGTAGAAAGTGAGGGGGGACCTCGGCTCTAATTTCATAACTTTACTGGGGTTAGCCTTCCCAAATTGACTGAGAAGATTTTGATGTACCTGTTATGTCAAAAATCAAAAGGATAATACGAAATTAACTTGATCATATGTAATGTATGATTGGATTTAGGGAGACCCTCTATTTTCCTACAGTTTCCAAGTCTGGAAACATACGTGTTGTCAGGTAAATGAGAAATCACTTAGACCCCTGACTGGAATCAATACTGCGTAAGTTATTGATTTGTAGGCTGCAGCTTGTAAAACAATAAATAAGTAAAAATCCTGGGGCAGGAGCAAATGGAATCCAGTGGCAACATTATTGCAGAATTTGGTACTCGGTGTGGTTTTCACACCATATCCCCACCATCCAGTTCGCTTGGCTATAAATTACCCGGCATTCAGCTTATCTCAAGAGGAGCCCACTGAATGTTACCTTGTGCTGGAGCCTGGTGACGTGCCAGTGGAGTCTAAGTCACACTTTCTGTTCGTGTGCTGCTGCACCGAACAGCTCAGAAATGTCAAGAATGTTACTGAGCTGCCAACATGTCAAATGCATGGGGGAAAGTACATGGCAAAAAGCTTTCCCTTTTGTTTTCTTGGTTGCATTAGTGTATTCTGCGCTCTTTTATGGCTCCAGATGGGCAACACTTGAACAATTGCTTTTCCTTCATAGAAAACATTGTCATGCCCTTGTGGCAGGGAAAGTCCTATTGTTTATAGCACAGACTGTTCTCTGCTGTGGAATTATTAACCCAAACCTTTGAGTGGATTCAGTTTAATGCTTAAAAAAATCTGACATAGCCACAGTCTTAGAGGCTTCTAGAATAAATCTTGGTTTGAACTTGAGAATGGGAGACTTTTCCTTAAGTAATTCTAACCAAAAAGAACCCTCCCAACCCCTCTCTCTCTTTCTTTTTCTCTCTATCTCTCTCCTATTCCCAAAGACCCTGTAGTGAATAAAGATTGAGTTCAGGGGGCGCCTGGGCGGCTCAGTGGGTTAACCCTCTGCCTTCGGCTCAGGTCATGATCTCAGGGTCCTGGGATCAAGCCCTGCATCGGGCTCTCTGCTCAACCGAGAGCCTGCTTCCCCCTCTCTCTCTGCTTGCCTCTCTGCCTACTTGTGATCTCTGTCAAACAAATACATAAATAAGTATTTTTTTAAAAAGTTGAGTTCAGTTATCAGGTAGCTAAAAATAAGCAAATTCTCCCCTTTACATGTCTGACCTAAAGCAGAAAATACACCAGTTTTTGGCACTGAAAGACAGCAAAGAGGATTGGAGGTGCACGGTATGAAAGACTAGGAGCCGGGAAGCTTTGCACTGTAGGAGAATGCTCAATAAGCAAAAATGAGGATGCTTGCTTTGTGCTGCTGGTTGTCCCACAACAGTTGTGTGATCTCAGTTAAGGCTCCTAACCTTAAAGGGAGCATAATGGTACTTCCCAACTTCAGTTTTATTGCTTGCTCCTGGTCCTCGAGGGAGATGATGATGAGACATTTGGCAGTGGTTGGAAAATAGTAGGGATCTATACAAATACGGCATGAATAAAAATAACAGAACAAAATTTGCTATTTGGAAAAATACATATGAGCACAAAAAATGCTACAGAAATACACAACACAATTTCTGATAAAGCCCCCCTATACCGAATAATTGCAGTGTATAGAATCAGTTCTTAGGAAAAGCAAAACATGATCAAGTGTAATCATCACTCGAAGCTTTTGGAGCAGATCTTACGAAATTGTGTTCCGTGAGCTTCTTTAAGCAGAATAGTTCTAGGCGTTATGTTAAAAGAAAAAGGAAAGGAAGGGAGGGGAAGGGAAGGGAGGGACAAGACACAGAAAGCGTGGGATTCCATGGTCAAATCAAGTTTGGAGACTAAAATTAAACAGATAAGATGTTTCAGATTTCATATCCTGATATTTACCTTCATCCTATGTAAGCAGGGTGCATAGTATGCCATGTTTAAAAAATTTTTTTTAGATTGAGACTGTTATAGTATACTTCGAAAAATTGCTGTTGTAGAGGGGTTTACTTGATCAAGCATTCTGGAAAGCAGCCAAGTCCTGGGAAAGGGGACGTAGCAAGGTTCCCTGAGGCACAGAGAACATCAATCAGAACAAACAAAAAGAATAACAGTAACAATTGTTCGGTAATTCATAGACCACAAACTGTTTCCACATAATTATCTCTGTTATCTCAATTCACTTTTGCAAATAGGTACTGTAACCACACTGGTGGACTTTCAGTGTCTAAGATCACAGAGCTAGTGACAGGATGAGTTTCAAACCGAAGGTGTCTAACTTCAAATCTACTCGGTTTCCACCATCGCCTGCTGCTTTATTGTTTAGAAAGAATAAGAGACACAGAATAACACTTTGTACCAGTTCTTTAAAAACCCCAAATAAGGGATAGAGACTTTTCCTTCTATTAGACCCTAAAAACCGCACGGCAAAGTGGTTTTTAAAGGCAACTCTCTAGGGGGCCTTTTAGACATCCGGACGGTTGATGTGAGTGGTGTTTAATGGAATGAGGGACACTCCGCTGTCCCACTGTGCTATGTGGGAAAGGGCTGAGCCATTTTCAAATGCCCCGCTAAGCTAGTAGTTGAGCTGGGGCTAAGCACAGTGGAAATACGGTCTCATAGGGTAAAATTCAAAAGGTTTTACAAAAATTATGTAAAAAACGAATGTAGAAGGCATCTTGCTGAGATGTCACTATGGAATAAAGACGCTGTCTTAAATTGATCAACATGGAGTATTCTTCCCTGTTAATTGTAGCATTTACAAATACATGCTGGGTTGAAAAGGGTTTCAAAGAATTAGAGGCGCCCCTGGGTGGCTCAGTCAGTGAAGCATCCAACTCCTGATTTTGGCTCTGGTCGGGATCTCAGGGTCAGGAGCCTGAACCGTACGTCTGGCTCTGCTCAGCATCAAGTCTGCTTGAGATTCTCCCTTTCCTTCTGCCCCTGCCCCCACCTCTCTCTCACTCTCAAAAAAACAAATTATTTTAAAACACCTTTTTAAAAGAACTAGAAGTTACTGTAAAAGAAGTGTAATAGCTTATAAGTATGGAAAAGGATACTGAGAAAAACTTTAGAGCCAAATATTATTAAAATAGCTGAAATATCAAGACTGATCAAATTTCAATAGTGACAGATGGGTAAAAATATTTCCTCTGTTGCCATCCTATACACAGATATTCAATTTTTGAAACAAAACATTAAGAAATCTATGTTAGGAAAAGTTACGTACTAATATTTTTTCTGTATTACCAAGTTAACAGTTTCTTTTCTATCTTACTCTGATACAGCTTATCTAGAACTTGTAGTATTGATACTTCCTTTTTCTGATCCCTTCTGTCTTTCAAAGGATATGGTCATCAAGACTTTGTAAGTACTGGAGATTGCCCAGAGGCCTCAAGATGTAGGAGCTTTTAATGTAAGAGAGATGGTTCTTACCATAGCTCATTATTATTACATAGTGCTTTTGAAAAGAGTTAGTTTTGGGACAGCTATTTGTATCATTCAAGGGTCCATGTATGACCATGTGTCAGAAGGTCTGATTCTAGTCACCTCTTAATTCTGTGTAATCTCTCTGAACTCAGTGTCTGTATCAGTAAGATTAAAAGATTTGGATGATATGGTTTCTAAGGTCATTTCCTTGACCTATTTCCTTTTATTTATTTATCTGACAGAGAGAAACACAGTGAGAGAGGGACACACAAGCAGGGGGAGTGAGAGAGAGAGAAGCAGGCTTCCAGCAGAGCAGGAAGGCTGATGTGGGGATCGATCCCGGGACCCTGGGATCATGACCTGAGCTGAAGGCAGACGCTTAACGACTGAACCACCCAGGTGCCCCTCTAAGGTCATTTCTAATCCTGAAATTCTAAGATTCTCTAAAATGTCACTGTAATGCATGTGTTACATTAGGGTGTAAGCACCTGCTTATTTTGTGATGTTGACTCTTCTGACACATGAACTCTGATAATAATATCTGGTCTTTAAATGGTATTATTATTGACGTAGGGAAAGAGCACGTATGACCATGTAGTTTCCTCTTAGAAAAAACATTCATCTTGTTAATTTTTTCTTCAGTCCAGCAAAATGCATCATTCCCAGATTATGCATGACTTTTTAAAGTCATCATTTCTTTATCTAATGAGGAACTATTAATTGAGCACATACTATGTGCTCAGGTATTAGAGATAAAGTAACAAATGGTACAGCTTCCTCTATGAAGTTCACATCCGTACATCAACAATTTTAAAATTAATTAATTAATTTAATTAAAATTAAACAGGGTCATTTATTTACATTTTAATCTTTTTTATCATACAAAATATATTTTATTTAGTTTTTTTTGGATTACATGTTGCCTTTATTTTTTTTTTCAGTGTTCCAAGTATATTTCAAAACCTATTAGAATGAACTCTTGCAAATGACAGACTCAAAATCTTAAAATCAAACTTGACATCTTTCACACTGATGTCTTGAATCAGTTGCCAGAGCCTGTGGCTGATACCACCTTCTCACTCCTGAAAAACATATGGATTATTTCCAATCCAGCCTCATTATTCTTCCCTCGTGTAAGCCCTGAGGCTCTATCAACTGGGCATCCACAGCAAACATCCTAACTGGGTTAACTGCTGTCTCTCTCTCTCTCCCTACTCCTTTCTGTCCATTTCAGAGGACTTTAACATTCAACTTCAGAGCTTGTGAATGCAAAACCCCAGAGAGCATTGTGCACATACACACTCTGTGTACTTGCCAGACTCCACGGTTTAACTCACATACTCTCTAAGAGATGATGCCCTGTTCGTGTAATTATAGAACTCCTCTGAGGTGGGTAATACCTATCTTGGAGAGCTGTTGCTGCCGGAACAGCATACCGTAGGCTGGGTGGCTTAAACAACGGAGATATATTTTCTCATAGTTTTGGAGGCTGACAAGTTGGAGATCCGGATGCCAGCAGATTTGGCTCCTAGTGAGTGTTCTCTTCCTGGCTTGCAGATGCCTGGCTGCCTTCTTGCTGTGTCCTAACAAGAAAGGGCCCGTCCTTGGTGCTTGTGCCAAGAGAGAGACAGAGAAAGAGGAAAGAGAGAGGGAGGTAAGGAGGCGAGGGGAAGAAGTGAGGGGTGAGAGAGAGAGAAGTATCAAGAGAGGGCTTCTTCTTACAGGGTAGTCACTAATCCTGTCTTGAAGGCCCTTTCTCATGACCGTGGTTAACCCCAGTTACCCCCCCAAAGGCCCCATCTGCAAATAACACTGGGCTTAGGGATCAAAGATAGAAATTTTGAGGGAACAACAAACATTCAGTCAATAACACTCTGCTTCAGCCTCCCCCAAATTGATCTCCTTCTCACATACAAAATACATCCCAGCAACCCCCAAAATCTTAACTTAACCCAGGATCACCCGTACAGCCTAAAGCCCAAAGGCTCATTTCAGTATCATCAGCATCAGATACAGGTGAGCCTGGAGGCATAATTTATCCTGAAGCAGACTTGCTCTTTAGCTGTGAACTTTTGAAACCAGATGCATGGTTACTGTGCTTCCAACATACGGTGGTGGGACAGGCACAGGACAGACGTTCCCATTACAAAAGGGAGGAGTACAAGGCAACCGGGGATGGGTCCCCAGCAAGTTCCATATCTGGGCACATTTCATCAGACGTTAAAGCTCGACGATCATCAGCCCTCTTTGGTTCTGTGCTCTGCCCTCCAGGCCGGCTGGGGCAGTCATCCCACCTCTGTGGCTCAGCTAGGGGGCGTTACACCCCTAAGGCTGTGGGCTGCTGGGCCCTGTGGCTTTGCAAGAGGGACTCATCCGCAAGTCTTTGGTTGAAGCCTGTCCACTCTGTTAAAACCAAGACGATGCCCCGGATGAACTCTGAATTGCCTCTGGTCCTTCTTCCCCTTTCTTGAAGGAGAGCGCAAGTTCACACCCTAACAGTCCCAATTCTATAGGATCTCACAAGTCAGACAGACTTCCTTTACTTCGTTCGTTCCATCTCCATCCCCTTCAGTTCAAACCCTCTGTGTTCAATGTATATAACCCTAGCCACACCTTCGCTGTTTTCTTCGCAATGCGCTTGTTTATTATTTATTTTTACAAAAAGGTCAGGCAGCAGTTTTCTTCATGTTTTAAGTTCCAGCTCCTTTTTACCTAACAATTCCTCCTTCAAATCATCTCTCTCTTCTTGCGTTTTACTGCAAGCAACTAGGAAGAAGCAACTGCTCCTTCGACTTTTTGCTTAAAAATCTCCTCTGTTAAATATCCACTCGCATGGCTCCCAAGATCTGCCTCCTACAAAAACCAAAACAACTCAACCAAGTTCTTTGCCCTTTTATAACAAGAATTGCCTTTCCTAGTTTCCTTTTTTTTAATTTAAGATTTTAGATATTTATTTGAGAGTGAAAGTGAGAGAGAGCACGAGAGGCAAAGGGAGAGGGAGAAGCAGGCTCCCCGCTGAGCAGGGAGCCTGATGTGGGACTCGATCCCAGGACCCTGGGGGTAATGACCTGGGTCGAATAATTGACTGAGCCACCTCGGTGCCCCACCTCCAGTTTCCCATACAATGTTCTTATGTCCATCCGAGACTCACCAGAATGGTCCGTCGTGTCCATATTTCCACAAACATTCTGTGCACGAGTATCTGTGTGCTCTCTAAGAGGATGGAGCCTTGCTTTCTAACTCCCCTCTTTCTCAGTTCCCACCAGAGTAGCCCTCATATCCACAGTTCTAGCACCAACCTCAAATCCCCTCCAGCCTCCGCCCCTCACCCAGCTCCAAAGCTGCTTTCACATTTTTACATACTTGTTCCAGCACTGCCTTCCTTCTCAGTGTCAACATCTGTCTTCACACTACCATTTGACTCCGTTATCCCACTTCTGGAAATAGATCCAAAGGAAATGAAATCAGGATCTTGAAGACTTATCCATACTCTCCCATGTTCACTGAAGCATTATTCACTATAGCCAAGGTATGGAAACGACCGAAGTATTACTCAACAAATGAGTAAAGGAGATGTCTCCCTCTTTCTCTCTCTCTCACTCTCTCTTTCTCTCTCAGTGGAGGAGTATTCTGCCATGATAAAGAATCAAACGCTGTCATTTGTGACAAGTTGGGTCAATCCTGAGGGCTTTATGCTAAGTGAAATAAGTCACACAGACAAAGATGGAAACTGTGCAGTGTCACTTAAATGTGGAATCTTTAACAGATGACCCTGTGGGAAGAGACAGTAGAATGGTGGTTACCAGTGGTGGGGCATGGTGAAAAAGGGGAGAGGTTGTGCAAAGGGTACAAACTTTCAGTTCTAAGATGAGCAAGTTCTGGGGATCTAATGGTACGGCGTAGAGAGTGTAGCTCATGACACTGTATTACATACTTGAAAGTTCCCCAAAGGGAAGACCGTAAATGTTTTCACCGCAAGAAAAAAATGGCCATCATGTGACAGGATGAAGGTGTTTGGTGGCCTTCGTTTCACGATATCTTTCCAATCATCACATTGTACACCTTAAACTTACATAGCGACACATGTCATGTATCTCACTAAAGCTGGAAAAACAAAACAGAACAAAATCTATCTTAGCCTGAGCTTCCATAACAGAATACTGTAAGCTGAGTAACTTAAAGAACTGGTACTTCTTTTCTCAGTTTTGGAAGTAAGGAAATCCAAAATCAGGGTGGCGGCCAATTCAGTTCCTGGGGAGGATTCTCTTCCTGGCTTGCAGACGTCTGTCTTCTCACAGTGGCCTCACATGGCCTTTCCTTGGTGCACACTCACGGAAGGAGACAGCTCTCTCTTGCCCTCCTTATAAAGCCACTAATGCCGGGGCACCTTGTGGCACAGTGGGTTAAGGGGCTGACTTTTGCCTTCGGCTAAGATCATGATCTCATGGTGGTGGGATTGAGTCCCTCGTCAGGCTCCATGCTCAGAGCAGAGTCTGCTTGACTTTCTCTCTCCTTCTCCCTCTACCCCCCTCCCCCATTCTTCCTCCCCCCCCCAGAATAAATAAAATATTTTAAAAAATAAAGCCACTAATGTTATTCTGAGGCCCCACTTCCATGAACTAACTTAAGTCTACCTCCCAAAGGCCCCATCTCCAAATACCATCACACTGGGGGTAGGCCCTCAACACAGGAATGCACTGGGACACAAGCCTTCAGTCTATAACAATATATATTTGAAGCTTGGGTTGAGGCTTGGGCCAAAGCTCATGGACTTGCGGTAAGCAAGTGGGATTAAGTAGTGTAAGTAGCATGCCAATGAAATAGAGTAGTAGCTTCTCTATGGGCCGCAATTATTGTGTCAAGGTCCACTAGGTCAGATTGGCAGGGCATCTAAGTCCTTATATCCAGCATTAAAAAGAATGCCTTGGGCGCCTGGGTGGCTCAGTGGGTTAAAGCCTCTGCCTTCAGCTCAGATCATGATCTCAGGGGCCTGGGATGGAGGCCTGAGTCGGGCTCTGCTCAGCAGGGAGCCTGCTTCCTCCTCTCTCTCTGCCTGCCTCTCTGCATAATTGTGATCTCTCTCTCGCTGTCATATAAATAAATCTTAAAAAAAAAAAAGAATGCCTAGACTCTTTGCAGAGCTGGGTCATCCCATCCCAGTTTTCAGACGAGGAACTAAAACTTCATATTCTACCTGGCCATACGCCGTGGATGACATTGCTGGACATCTTGCACCTGGAAGGATGCAGCTTTATTTCCCTGAAGGCCAGAGAATTCCTTAAATAAAGGGAGGGACACAACAGCTGCCAACCTTTCTGTCCACCTTGACTTTATCAAAACCAGTAACTCTTCCTGGCTCACCCTCACTCACTTTCTTGGGCAGGGGGAAACAAAAACAAAGACAGAAAACTAAGGACCCTGAAATGGGCAGCACCAGCTATCACCAAGTACCTACTAAAAGTAATTGGGTGCATGAATGATTGAGTAGAATTTGCAATGATCTTGGGGCTAGTAGGGTATATTGTTTTCTATGAAACAATCAAGTTTTCGTTAGTTGTAGCTGAATCGCCTTGCAGGGAAAGAGGCAGCTAAGCTGTTAAACTGTGCACAGTGGCAAGTGGCCAAGTTTTAAAAACACCTCTTCGGCACGTCTGTAAGAGTTCTGGAATATTGAAAGTCTCAGGTTCTCTCTTTGCTTGGCCCTGAAGCTTGACGTTGAGAGGCGGAATGGGATGTCAGGCACGGGTCCCAGGGACTCAGGATGAGTGGAAACTCCTGAAGCCGGGCGAAGGGAGTAATTGTTTCAGAATTGCTTGCACGTGTTCTGGGGCAGTTCCACAACTCTGGGCCGCTGAGGTCTTCTAAGCTGGAACCCTGGGATGGGGCCGGATCAAGTGTTCTTGCTCTGGGTAAACCGAATGCCCAGTGGAAGACTTGAGTGAAGCTGGCTTCCAGAAGCAAGAACAATTAAAAGGTATTAATGTCAAAGTGTGAGAAAAAAAGTTATGTGATCCAGTTGAAGTCTATGTGGGGAATACCTGTTGTTTTTAGATTTTTCAGGGGCACATCTCCTCTTTTGGTGGTGAAATACGGCACACATGTAGGCAACTTGATCCAAGTTGTGCCACTCATTAAACTTCCTCACCACCAGTGTCCTCACCCAAGCATTGCTAACTCCTATGGTATCTTTCTTTGTGTGAATTTATAAATGATTTTGTTCCTTGAAAACACTTTACTTTTTTTTAAATTTTTTTTTTTAAGATTTTACTCATTTATGAGAGAGAGGGGAAAAGGAAGAGAGAGAGAGAGAGAGAATCTCAAGCAGACTCCACGCTGACTCCAATGCTGGGCTCCATCCCAGGACTCTGGGATCATGACTTGAGCCCAAGGCAGGCACTTAACCAACTGTGCCACCCAGGCACCCCCAAAACACTTCTATGTAAGAAAATTATCATACTAGACAGACTTTGGTGGAATAACTTGTTTTACTGCCACCTGCTGGAAAATCATGGTAATAAGTATACAAATGCACGCCTTTTCTGTTAGAATGGCACAACCCTTGTCCCAACTTTGTACCCTACCCAGTAATGACTATTGGCTGGGGTGTCCATACCCTATGCTAGCCCTGTCAAAGTCTTCTCCCGGAAGCTTGCTGTGATGATCTTTTTCTTTTCTAGTTGCCACATTGTGAAGATGTGAGCCTGGACTTACTGGAGACCCCATTTTAACCTTATGTAGAAATGAGCTTAAGAGAAAGTAACAATCCACAAAAAGGTGGTGGGATACAAGGACAGAAAGAAGTAGTGCCGATGATCTTAGAATTTCTGGCTCCAATCCCATGTGAAGATGTTTCTATCCTTACCTTTCTTTGGTTTGGCTCTGAAACAATTTCCTTTGTTGTGTTAGGCAAAGTTCAGTTTCTGTCACATGGATAAAAAGTAAAAAACAACAAAACAAAACAAAAGCCAAGTATATATTGACTTCAGAGATCAAGTGAAATTAACTGACTACAGTTGGGAAAGAGGGCAAGACGAGATACTCTGAGGTAATCCTAGATTTTATATTTGAGTCTTATGTGGAATTACCTAATTTTTCCTACTAGGACTATGTCTTGCTAAACCTAGTTGCTACATATCCTGCTAGTGTAGATTCTTGCCTAGAGCAGCCATTTAAAAAATATTTGTTGAATTAAATTAATTTCAAAACTCATAGAGATGGACAACACTTCATTATTTTATTTTGTCAGGTATTTATTGAGCAAGTGCTTTGCAAGAGACACAGTTCTACCTAGAATACTTCCACTTAAATTTTCAGATCACAGTTTGTAAACCAATATGCATTTATCTATAGAAACTAGAGGTCATGCCAAAAGCGGTTGATAAAAAGGAAACACTTCTCTGGATAAATAGCGACCACTCCTGTGAAACCTATGTGTCAACACAGAGTTCTAGTTCTAATTCCTTCATCTTTTCAAAGATCTCTAATAACTTTATTAGATTTTTACAAACAAAAATAAATTTATATGAAAGAAAAAAAGGAAGAAAGAAAACCAGAAGTCTCCATTAAGAGTGATGTTATATTATGCATATCATTCATTGTTTGAGAATCAATGAGCATTGTTAAGGTAATAAATCAGTAAGAGCCACTACACCAAAATGGGACAAAGTATTTTGGGATTATTCTTGAACTCTTTTATGTCAGTGTCATAACATTTCCTGCACATCAGTTATTAGGGATCGATTGCAATAGATTACACACACACACACACCCATACACACACATGCTCAAGGATACTGATAAGTGCTTGTAACTAAAAAAACAACCACTAGATGATCTCCTATAATTATCTAATCCTTCTTGCTGCAACACTCAGAAAATATAAAGACACAGAAAGAATAAAATGCTGGATGCACAATCACTTCTGTGAATAAGACCTTACTTTATTTAAAAGTCTGTTACTGTGTCTAAGTTTATAAGTTATGGGGTTGGAGTTTGTACTCATTCGTAGCTAGCGCTCATACATAAACAAATTTATGGACAGATTCATCAGAAATTTTACTATGTGTCACTTCTCTGTGGTCTCCGTAATTTGGCTTTAAAACATTGTATACAAAGCTCTGAGAGAGTCCAGGATGAGCCAAAGGAATGAATGATTTTTTTCTCATAAGTGTAAAAAAAAAAAGAGAAAGTAAATAGAATATATATATACACACACAAAAACCATATATAAATATATGTTTGTGTCCTGTGTGTGTGTGTGTGTGTGTGTGTGTCCTTTTCATTCTGCTTTCTTTTCCTCAGTATTTTTTAACTCTAAAATTTTCTTTTTTAAGAATATTTTACCCGGGGCGCCTGGGTGGCTCAGTGGGTTAAAGCCTCTGCCTTCGGCTCAGGTCATGATCTCAGGGTCCTGGGATCGAGGCCCACATCGGGCTCTCTGCTCGGCAGGGAGCCTGCTTCCTCCCCTCTCTCTGCCTGCCTCTCTGCCTACTTGTGATCTCTCTCTGTGTCAAATAAATAAATAAAATCTTTAAAAAAAAAAAAAAAAAGAATATTTTACCCGTACCTGCTTGATAACTGGAAGATAGTGTAGCCATCACTGCTTGAGTCCTATAAGCTTTTTAGTTTGGGTTTGGAAGTCAGTTTTAACTTTCCCCCTTTCAATGGACTCCATGCTGTATTCCAATATAGACATAGATAGATGACAGCCATTACTTAAGAATAAACTGTGATATGGGTGTGGACGGTGTGTTTCAGAGTAATAATCATGAGTCAGTTCTGAGCCAGAATAGTTTAGTTTATTAATAGCAATGGACATCATAGGGCAACATTTTCCCCACATCTTTAGAGAAGGGGATTCAAAGCATGGATATATTCTTATTTTCAGGAGTATTTTTTGTCAGTGGGAAGGAAAATACCACTTCCTTTCTTCTTCTCCAATATTCTTGCCTAAAATCATTATGCTTTCAGTTTGGGGGCTTTTGTATTTACTTGCCTACTACTGAGAGTCAGAAATTCAAATCGAGAGGAAAAGGACTTTTTTTTCCCCCTCATATGATCTCCTGCCATTTCTGACCATTTATCTTTATTCACATATGAAATAAGAGTGTCAATAAAGATCAGAAATTTCCAGTGGGAGAGTTTGTAAAGCTGATATAGTTATTTTTACTGTTCTATCTATATAATATAAAGAACCTGCAGAGATAAAAGAACTTAGGGAAAAAAATCTATCCTCCCCAACTCAGACACCTTAAACATATTACTTACTAAATACTTTTAAATATTTCTTCTTTTTTCTCCTCTCCAATTGGCTTACAGCACACTGGTTCCTTTATTCTTTCTTTTTTTTTTAAGATTTTATTTTTATTTATTTGACAGAGAGAGAGAGAGAGAGAGAGAGAGAGAGAGAGAGAGATCACAAGTAGTCAGAGACCAGGCAGAGAGAGAGGAGGAAGCAGGCTCCTTACAGGGAGCCTGTAGGCGGGGCTTGATCCCAGGACCCTGAGATCATGACCTGAGCGGAAGGCAGAGGCTCTAACCCACTGAGCCACCCAGGCGCCCCTATTCTTTCTTTATTTTAATAGTTCCCCAGTAGCCTCTGCTTTCCACCTTTCTTCTTTGTCCCTATTTTTCAGTGTATTTTTCAATGCTGTTACCGTTTTGACACCATATCTAAATTTCTGTTTTCTTCTGTTGCCTCTTTTTTTTTATATATATTCCATGTATGACTTCGAATGATTTTGTCAAGATAAATTGTTCAGAATTAAGACTGATTGATTATGGAGGGCTTGAGGAACTCAGAAGAGAAGAACTGCCAAGATTTTCTTCAACTCTAGAAGCTTGTTGGAGCCACCTGGGGTGTGAGAAGGAAGAAACACGGGCCTGGGGAAGGCATGACGCAGAGGGGAACCCTATTAAAATAGCGATTTGGAGTAGTGTGCACTGAAGACAATAAAGTACAGCCGTCCTGCCAGGTCAGTAGCTAATAGCCCATGGGTTTGTTACTAAGGAAATTAAAACTTTAGCTAATGAGAATGGGAGCCACCTACTGAGAATGAAACTGAAGGCTTCCTATTAACTCCCCTCCCTGGGTCCTTTTGACACAACAGTCAGAAAGGTATTTCCTATTTTGTAGCAGAAGAGATGGAAATTTAAAAAAAAAATTATAAAAAGTGGGAGGCACTCTTCTTATTCACCGCTCCTAAGAAGAGATGCAGACAGCTTATTCCTTACCCCCACCACCCAAAACATACATTAGCATAGGTCACGAAGACAGAGTTTAAAAAAAAAAAGGCGCTGTCCAGATAAGTACAGCCAAGATGACTCAGACAGTCTCCCCGGGGGATTTTTGGTGTGAGGACTTGAAATGAATAAATCCGCTGTTAGTTTTGTGGAATCGGCAGGATTAGGCAAACTCTTTCAAGAATACTGGTTGAATTTCATTATTCCAGGGGCTGAGGGGTCATCATCATGTGTGCACCTTCTCTCTCCTGCAGAAGTAGGCACAGCTCCGTTTAACTCGTAGGTCACTAGGAGAGTGACTGGAGGCCTTCTGAGCATACTCTGGTCCCGGGTAAACACTTAGGGTCGCTCTACTGCCCCCGAATCCAACTCCCGGCCCTACGGTGGTTCTCTGCACGTTGTCAGAAAGTGTGCCGGGGCTCCGCGGCTCTGCAGGCGGGCGAGAAGGAAGCAGGCGGGCCGAGCTGCGGGAAGCCCCACCGCGGGCTGCGGACACGAGGGCCGCTCGGGCTCCAGGCCGGGGGCGGGCCGGGC